>CM076580.1:650267486-650778201 GCA_034641835.2 Pinus albicaulis
GCCATTCTTCTAGGTTTTGTTTTTATTTGCCTTCCTCTAATTCTTTTAGCTTGAACTGGAACTCACTTTTGGAGGGTGTCACTATTCCATTAACTTTGAGCCTGTCACTATTCCATTCATTATTATAAAGATATGATTGCGAGCTTTTTATCCAATTTTCTGTACAATCATTCACACTTCTTTTCCAACAGTTGAAACTTCGCATCCTTCTTTTTCTCCACCATTTCCAATTTTTTTTTTCAACAACTCCATCGTCTCTGCCACCGCCTTTGACAAGTTGTCTATCAATTGGCACCATTGCTCCTTATCATATTCTTTTGAATGTGTGTTAGGCATCGTCATTTCCTTCCGCTTCTGAATCATTGCACCCAGCCAAGTGGTTAAGCGAACCCCTGTTGAATCTAACATTCGTCATTAATGCCTATGGTGGGAATTAATTTCTGTAAACATAAGAGGAGGGAAAAGAAGTTTGACTGTCTCGACAGGAAGAAGGTTTATACACATGTTGACAGACAGGTTATGGAACCTGTACTTTTACTTGTTTTTTTTTATTTTTATGTTACCCAGAAATTAGGCAGAAGTATTAGGGTTCAGAATTATTAATTATTTTAGTTAATTAATCTGACTGGTTGTTAAATAAGAGTCAGACAGTTTTTGTTTTAAAAGGCAAATTAGGAGTCCGATTAGTTTTCTGTTTAAAGATAGGAGAAGCAGGCTAGACGATTTGAATATTACGGTTACAGTTACCAGTTACAACTGAGTTCAAGAAACTGTTACACGTTTCTTTTCTTAAAAAGTATTTAAAGCAGAGAGGAACATGAATGTAAGGTTCAGAATTTTTAGAGAGAAGAAGCATAATAAGAACCAGAGAAATTGCATCATCTGTCAAAAAGAAATTTACTGTTACAGCCATTCTCATATGAACGTGAAATATCCTACTGCATTCTGAAAGTAATTAAGTACATGTATGTTAAAACAAGTACAGGAAACTAGAAATTGTTACAGAGAAAAACGTGTATCGCGAAGGAGAAAATATCCGGCAGCATACAAAAGGAACGAACGCACACGCAAAGAACGAGGAGTCATATCAGCCTCTAGCAAATTCTTTTATCAGTAAAAAGATTCAAGACGAAATCAGCTACCATCGATAACATATACCAAGAAGAACCCAGGTAATACAACAAGAACTTTTTCACATTAATTGAGTAAAGAGAAGCAGTCAGAATTCTTATACAGGAACAGTCCTTTTACATTTAATAGAAAACCCTTGTTTGTGACGGATAAAGCAAAGTAGGGTTTGCATAAACTAACAACCGGTGCCCAGTAGCAACTGTGTTAACTCCCAAATCGGACCAGACAGAACCCCATGGTTACGGCAAGTTTGCTAACAGAGAATTGTTGAAATAGCTCTCAGAAACAAGTATATAGGAAGAGAGGGAACCAGGTAATACATAGAAAACATTTCTAAGTGAACCAGTCACAAACAGAGCGACCCTACCCGTTTTCTCGGCTGGGTTGTTCTCCTTTCCGGACGGTCGAACCACAGGAGCCTCGAGCTTGGTCGACCTGCATCACGAACAGAACATACAGGGGTTACAATCTGCAAATATAGTGGGAAATGGGAACGAAGTTTGAAAACCAAGAACAGGAAGGAAACCTGTAGCCTTTACCTGGAGATTAAGGAGAACGGCGAACGAGGAGACGAAAAGGCAAAGTAAACCCTGCTCACCAGGAGCGAAAACCATCAGTAGCTGTTGAAAATGAAGGGCAGAGTATAGCAAGGAACTTAAAAATTACCTTGGGAGGAATCCGAGCAAATTGAAAAGGTTGGAAGCAAATCCGAAGGATTCAACCTGAAACAGGAGCGTGTGATTAAAAACCAACAAACCATACAGTCTGCAACGAGACCACGAGAAAGACCAGCCAGGACACTGTTGAATTCAGTTCAAGCTAACAAATTGGACTGACTGAGTATCCAAGAACACAGCAAGAATACACGGTGAAACCAGAAATAAACAACGAAATCAATAACCAACCTATCCGGAGAAGCACCACGGCGCCAACGAGACGATGGAGTGAAGGAACTCATCGGACCAGCAACAAAACAGTTAAACCCTCGACGGAAAGAGCAGAGCAGCAGAGCGCCGAAGTGCCAAGGAGAAATGAACTGTAGCCGTAGTGAGGTTAGGGTTTGTTGAAAGGCGGGAGGAACGGGATTCTAGGCGCACAGGTGTCTGCAGTGACCCCACAAAAAAGTACCAAGTGCAATCAGTAATGATAGGACAAGAGTTCGTTCATACGAATATTACCATTTAAAAGCTACATCCAAATGTTTGATTTTGCCAATCAATAACAACAAATATCTATACACGTACGAATGGAAGACCTTATAGTAAGGTTGGCATTTGTGTTTGCTTTATTTATTTGTGGAAACACGATTAGTGTGGTCGGAGGCTTGAGCCTTCAATTTTGGTATCGGAAGCGGGTTATAGGAGTTGGAAAGAGAGACTAAGTTGGCGAGAAGAGAGAGGAAGGAGAGGGAGGGAAAGAACGGTTCGAAGGATAGCGGAAGAAGGATTGCGAGAAGAGATTCGTGATACGAATCGGAGATTGTGATAGAAGCTGGAAGGAGGAACCCGAGCGGATGACGGTGATGAGAATTGGCGGGAACCGAGAAGATGAGTTGAAGAGATTGACCTGAACTTAGATTGTGAAATCGGTCTGTTGTCCAGTCATAAGCCGAAACATGAGCTTTCCACTTATGACGGGAGTTTGTCGGCAGATGTATTGTTAGATTGGCTGAGTGAAGTCAACAAATACTTTGAGTTTGAAGAAACTAGTGAGGACAAGCAGGTAAATTTCGCCGCCACCAAGTTGAAAGGACATGCGTCCTTATGGTGGGACAGCGTACAGGCAGAAAGAAAAAGGCTACATAAGCAGCCTATTAAAAAATGGACCAGAATGGAGGCCAAGCTAAAAGAGAAATTCCTGCCTAAGGATTATCAAATAATGCTGTACAGGCAAGTACAAAACTTGAGACAAAGGGGAATGACGGTAAAAGAATATACTGAAGAATTTTACAAGTTAAACATGAGAGCAGGGTATATGGAAGATACCCCAGAAAAGACAGCAAGGTTCGTGAATGGGCTGAGGGGAGAGATACTGGATGAAATTGGTATTCTCTCACCCAGAACCTTGGATGAGGCATATCAGTTCGCCTTGAAGGCTGAGGAGAAGATAAACAGAAAACAGAATGCCAGAAGAGGAGGTGGATCTGGCCGAGGAAAGGGAAAGGCCTTTGGTAGAGGCAGAGGTACAGGTTCAACTGAAGAGAGCATCAGTTCTAAATCTGCAGGAACAGCAGAAAAGGACAACAGCACTAGAGGAGGACGACCAGCCCAGCGAGGGAGAGGAAATGGTTGGGGCAGAGGAGCTGTCCAGTGCTATCGGTGCCAAAAGTGGGGGCACAAATCGTATGAATGTCCTGAGGGTGAACTAGCAGGTGGGAGAGGAACTTATGTTGCTCAATCAAAAGAGGCGGAGACACAGCCACAGGAAGTGGAGAATGCACCAGAAACTGGTGAAGCTTTGGTGCTGAATAAAGTGTTGTTAAAACCAGCAAAGGAGGTGGTGGACCCGGATCAACGAAAGGCTTTGTCCCGGACAGTATGCAAGTCACAAGGTAAGTGTTGCAAACTGATCATTGACAGTGGAAGCACGCATAATCTGGTGGCCACAGAAATGGTGGAGAAATTGGGATTGAAGAAGCTGAAGCATCCCACTCCTTACAAGGTATCGTGGCTGCAGAAGGGACATCAACTGTTGGTTGATGAGCAGTGCGAGGTGGAATTCCAGATAGGCAGGTATAAGGACAGAATTATCTGCGACGTTATGCCAATGGATGTCTGTCATATACTGTTAGGAAGACCCTGGAAGTTTGACAGGAAAGTGGTTCATGATGGAAAAACAAACTGTTATAAGTTTGTTAAAGATGGGATCAAGCACACGCTTGTACCCATTAGGGAAGAAGGTGCAGCAGAAACCAGTGGGGTAAAAGCACTGTTGTTAGGTGGGAAAGAGTTCTTAAAACAGATTGAAAACAGCGATGTAAATTTCGCTGTTGTAAGGAGGCCAAAGACAGTGATCTTGCACACTACAATTACAGATTTACCTGAGGAGGTTCAGAACATGTTACAGGATTTTGGGGACATAATAGTAGATGATCTTCCAGACGTGTTACCTCCCGAGAGAGGTATCAGCCACTGTATTGATTTTATACCAGGAGCTAGCTTGCCCAACAAGGCAGCTTATCATATGAGCCCGAAAGATCATGAAGAAATTCGGAAGCAGGTGCAGGAATTGCTGGACAAAGGACTGATTAGAGAGAGTATGAGTCCCTGTGCAGTTCCAACAGTGTTGGCTCCTAGGAAAGGTGGCGAATGGCGGATGTGTACAGATTCGAGAGCTATTAACAAGATTACCATTCGGTAAAGGTTCCCGTTACCGAGAATGGATGATATGATGGACTGTTTGAGTGGGGCAACCTATTTTTCGAAGATCGACTTGAAGGGTGGTTATCACCAAATCCGAATTCGAGAGGGGGATGAGTGGAAGACATCTTTCAAGACAAATGAAGGACTGTACGAGTGGCTGGTGATGCCATTTGGTTTGAGCAACGCTCCCAGTACGTTCATGCGCCTGATGAATGAAGTATTGAAGGATTTTATTGGAAAATTTGTGATTGTGTACTTAGATGATATTCTAATCTTCAGCAGAACCAAAGAAGAACACTTTCGCCATGTTCGAAGTGTATTGAGGAGATTACAGCAAAACAAACTGCTGATAAATTTAAATAAGTGTACTTTCTTTCAAAAAGAATTAGTTTACTTGGGTTTTGTGATTGCAGAGAATGAGCTGAAGATGGATCCGGAGAAGATTGCAGCGATAGTTAGCTGGCCATCCCCAAAGAGTTTGTTCGAGGTTCGAAGTTTTCATGGCTTGGCAAGCTTCTACAGGAAGTTTATCAGGAACTTCAGCGAGATCTGTGCACCCATGTTGGACACAATTAAGAAGGCCAATCAACCTTTTTGCTGGACTGAAGCAGCAGAAAAAAGTTTTCAAACTCTGAAGCGAAAGATCACAGAGAGGCCGATCTTGCGATTACCAGATTTCAACAAACTTTTCCAAGTTCGTTGTGATGCTAGCGGTACAGCCATTGGAGCCGTACTCAGCCAAGAGGACAGACCAGTTGCCTATTTCAGTGAGAAGCTGAACGAAAGCAGGCAAAAGTATTCGTCTTATGACAAAGATTTTTATGCGCTCGTTCAAGCCTTGAAGCATTGGAGGCACTATCTGTTAGGTAATGAGTTTGTGTTATTTTCTGACAATTCTGCTTTACAGTATGTTATGCAGCAGCACAAGTTAAATCACAAGCATGCAGAATGGGTGGAATATCTGCAGAGCTTTACATTTGTATTGAAACATATCAGTGGGAAATCCAACAAGGTGGCAGATGCATTGAGCAGAAGAGTTTTACTCTTACAAGAGAGTACAGTACAGGTATTGGGTTTTGATCACCTGAAGGATTTGTATCAGGTGGATGCAGACTTTAAGGAGGCCTATGAGGCCTGCCACAACCCTCTGTTAAGAAATAATAGTCCATGGTTGGACTATAATCTACAGGAAGGGTTGTTATTCAAGGGAGTACAATTATGCGTACCTGATTGTTCGATGAGAGAGAACATCATCCGGGAAAAGCATAGCGGGGGTCTAGCCGGGAATTTCGGTATAGACAAAACACTTTCACAGGTGGAGCATTTTTATTTCTGGCCAAGGTTACGACGAGACGTGCAAAGGTATGTGAGCCGGTGTAAAACATGTCAACTAGCGAAGGGCCACAGCCAAAATGCAGGTCTTTATATACCACTACCCATTCCGAGCAGACCATGGGACTCAGTCAGCTTGGATTTTGTTTTGGGTTTGCCTAAGATGCAGCGGGGTTTCGATTCAGTAATGGTGGTAGTGGATCGGTTTTCCAAAATGGCACATTTTATACCTTGCAGCAAAACCAGTGATGCTACTCATGTAGCACACCTGTTTTTTACAGATATTGTCAGGTTACACGGTCTACCGAGGTCCATCGTTTCCGACAGGGATGTGAAGTTCACCGGGCATTTTTGGCGAACCTTGTGGAAAAAGTTGGACACTAAGTTACAGTTCAGCTCCGCTTACCACCCACAGACTGATGGGTAGACTGAAGTGGTGAACAGGAGTCTGGGAAATTTACTACGGAGCTTAATAGGCGAGAATTCGCGAATGTGGGATCGTGTACTGGATCAGGCAGAATTTGCATACAACGATTCACCAAATCGCAGCTCGGGTTACAGTCCCTTCCAGATCTTGTATGGCATGCATCCTCGCGGAGTGCATGAACTGCGAGACTTGGGAAAGCTTGAAAAACAGAGTGCAGACGGGGAAGACTTTGCCCAAGCAATGAGCGACTTGCATGAAACAGTGAAACTGAAATTATAGGACAGCAGTCAGAAATATAAGCAGCGGGCTGATTTGAAAAGGCGAGAAGTTCAGTTTAATGTGGGAGACGAGGTCCTCGCGCACCTGCGCAAGGAACGGTTTCCAAGAAAGGAATATAATAAACTGAAGTTTAAAAAAATTGGTCCTTGTAAGATCATTCGCAAGTTTTCCGCAAATGCCTATGAGTTGCAGCTGCCACCAGGGATAGGTATCTCGCCAATCTTTAATGTGGCAGATCTATTCCCTTATGTTGCTGGTGCTGAGAATGACGCAACAGGAAGGCCGGAACGGGACACCAAGGTTGAGGAAGATTCTTGGATGAGGCAGATGCCCACGGCACAGCCACTTGAGATCGAGAGTATTCTCGATACACAGGTAGCCAGGCGTACCCGAAGGAAAGAATATCTGCAGTATTTAGTCAAGTGGAAGAATCGCCCAATAGAGGACAGCTCGTGGCTTGACGCGACGCAGATACAGAAAGCAGGTTACTCTGTCGACGATCTCATGGAACGGAGCCATGACTTTTTTCCACCCCGGGAGCCTGATGCAGGAGCATCCAGCTCAGAGGAGGGAAAAGAAGTTTGACTGTCTCGACAGGAAGGAGGTTGATACACGTGTTTACAGACAGGTTATGGAACCTGTACTTTTACTTGTTTTCTTTATTTTTATGTTACCAGAAATTAGGCAGAGGTATTAGGGTTCAGGTTTATTAATTATTTTAGTTAATTGATCTGACTGATTGTTAAATAAGAGTCAGACAGTTTTTGTTTTAAAGAAAAAGGCAAATTAGGAATCCGATTAGTTTTATGTTTAAAGATAGGAGAACCGACTAGACAGTTAGGATATTACAGTTACCAGTTACAACTGAGTTCAAGAAACTGTTACACATTACCTTTTCTAAACAGTATTTAAAGCAGAGAGTAACAAAAATGTAAGGTTCGGAATTTTGAGAAAGAAGAAGCATAATAAGAACCAGAGAAATTACATCATCTGTCAAAAAGAAATTTACTGTTACGGCCATTCTCATATGAACGTGAAATATCCTACTGCATTCTGAAAAATAATTAAGTACATGTATGTTAAAACAAGTACAGGAATTAGAAATTGCTACAGACAGGAACGTGTATCGCGAAGAAGAAAATATCAGTGTCAGAGCGACATACAAAGATGTTCCAACACGCAAAGAACGAGTCATCGGCCTCTAGCAAATTCTTTTTATCATTAAAAAGATTCAAGGCAAATACGACTACCATCGATAACAACATATACCAGAAGAACCGGGTAATACAACAAGAACTTTTCATTAGTAGATGAAAGCGAGTCAAGTGCATACGAGACGGTCCTTTTGTTAATAGAAAACCCTGGTTTGTGACGGATAAAGCAAAGTAGGGTTTGCATAAACTAACAACCGGTGCCCAGTAGCAACTGTGTTAACTCCCAAATCGGACCAGACAGAACCCCATGGTTACGGCAAGTTTGCTAACAGAGAATTGTTGAAATAGCTCTCAGAAACAAGTATACAGGAAGAGCGGGAACCAGGTAATACATAGAAAACATTTCTAAGTGAACCGGTCACAAACAGAGCGACCCTACCCGTTTTCTCGGCTGGGTTGTTCTCCTTTCCGGACGGTCAAACCACAGGAGCCTCGAGCTTGGTCGACCTGCATCACGAACAGAACATACAGGGGTTACAATCTGCAAATATAGTGGGAAATGGGAATGAAGTTTGAAAACCAAGAACAGGAAGGAAACCTGTAGCCTTTACCTGGAGATTAAAGAGAACGGCGAATGAGGAGACGAAAAGGCAAAGTAAACCCTGCTCACCAGGAGCGAAAACCATCAGTAGCTGTTGAAAATGAAGGGCAGAGTATAGCAAGGAACTTCAAAATTACCTTGGGAGGAATCCGAGCGAATTGAAAAGGTTGGAAGCAAATCCGAAGGATTCAACCTGAAATAGGAGCGTGTGATTAAAAACCAACAAACCATACAGTCTGCAACGAGACCACGAGAAAGACCAGCCAGGACACTGTTGAATTCAGTTCAAGCTAACAAATTGGACTGACTGAGTATCCAAGAACACAGCAAGAATACACGGTGAAACCAGAAATAAACAACGAAATCAATAACCAACCTATCCGGAGAAGCACCACGGCGCCAACGAGACGATGGAGTGAAGGAACTCATCGGACCAGCAACAAAATAGTTAAACCCTCGACGGAAAGAGCAGAGCAGCAGAGCGCCGAAGCGCCAAGGAGAAATGAACTGTAGCCGTAGTGAGGTTAGGGTTTGTTGAAAGGCGAGAGGAACGGGATTCTAGGCGCACAGGTGTCACCACAGTGACCCCCCACAAGTACCAAGTGCAATCGGAAATTAATGATAGGACAAGTTCGTTCATACGAATAAATTACCATTTAAAAGCCACATCCAAATGTTTGATTTGCCAATCAATAACAACAAATATCTATGCCACGTATGAATGGGAAGACCTTATAGTAAGGTTGAAACATTTGTGTTTGTATTTATTTATTTGTGGAAACCTGTTAGTGTATGGTCAGAGGCTTAGGCCTTCAATTTTTGGTATCAGAGCGGGTTATAGGAGTTAAGGAAGGACAATGGAGGTTGGTAGAAGAGGAAGAGGGAGGGGAAGAGCAGTTCAAAGGATAGCAGAAGAAGGATTGCGAGAAGAGATTCATATTCTGAATCAGAGATTGGCAGCAGTAGAAGCTGGGGAAAGGAGGAACCCAGCAGATGACAGTGATGAGGAATTGGCAGAACCAGAAGATGAGTTCGAAGGGGTGACACCAGAACTTAGATTGTTGAAATCAGTTCTGTTGTCCAGTCATAAGCCGAAACATGAGCTTTCCACTTATGACGGGAGTTTGTCAGCAGATGTATTGTTAGATTGGCTGAGTGAGGTCAAAAAATATTTTGAGTTTGAAGAAACTAGTAAGGATAAGCAGGTAAAGTTCGCCGCCACCAAGCTGAAAGGACATGCGTACTTGTGGTGGGACAGCGTACAGGCGGAAAGAAAAAGGCTACATAAGCAGCCTATTAAAAAATGGACCAGAATGGAGGCCAAACTGAAGGAGAAATTCCTACCTAAGGATTATCAAATAATGCTGTACAGACAAGTACAAAACTTGAGACAAAGGGGGATGACAGTGAAGGAATATACTGAAGAATTTTACAAGTTAAATTTGAGAGCAGGATATATGGAAGATACCCCAGAAAAGACAGCAAGGTTCGTGAATGGGCTGAGGGGAGAGATACTGGATGAAATTGGTATTCTCTCACCCAGAACCTTGGATGAGGCGTATCAGTTCGCCTTGAAGGCTGAGGAGAAGATCAACAGAAAACAGAACGCCAGACGAGGAGGTGGATCTGGCCGAGGAAAGGGAAAGGCCTTTGGTAGAGGCAGAGGTACAGGTTCAACTGAAGAGAGCAGCAGTTCTAAATCTGCAGGAACAACAAAAAAGGACAACAGCACTAGAGGAGGACGACCAGCCCAGCGAGGGAGAGGAAATGGTCGGGGCAGAGGAGCTGTCCAGTGCTATCGGTGCCAAAAGTGGGGGCACAAATCGTATGAATGTCCTGAGGGTGAACCAGCAGGTGGGAGAGGAACTTATGTTGCTCAATCAGAAGAGGTGGAGACACAGCCACAGGAAGTGGAAAATGCACCAGAAACTGGTGAAGCTTTGGTGCTGAATAAAGTGCTTTTAAAACCAGCAAAGGAAGTGGTGGACCCGGATCAACGGAAAGCTTTGTTCCGGACAGTATGCAAGTCACAAGGAAAGTGCTGCAAACTGATCATTGACAGTGGAAGCACGGACAATCTGGTGGCCACAGAAATGGTGGAGAAATTGGGGTTGAAAAAGCTGAAGCATCCCACTCCTTACAGGGTATCGTGGCTGCAGAAGGGACATCAACTGTTGGTTGATGAGCAGTGCGAGGTGGAATTCCAGATAGGTAAGTATAAGGACAGAATTATCTGCGATGTTATGCCAATGGACGTTTGTCATAAAGATAGGCAAGGAGCCACTGTGGTTGTGGAGAAGGAAGTGGTTCATGGCCAAAACGGCTTGTTATAAGTTTGTTAAAGATGGGATCAAGCATGCAGCTTGTACCCATTAGAGGAGGAAAGGTGCTGAGGCTTGATGGGGTAAAAAGGCCAAGATGGGTGGGAAAGAGTTTTTAAAACAGATTGAAAACAACGATGTAAATTTCGCTGTTGTAAGGAGGCCAAAGACAGTGATATTGCACACTACAATTACAGATTTACCCGAGGAGGTCCAGAACATGTTACAGGATTTTGGGGACATCATAGTGGATGATCTTCCAGACGTGTTACCTCCCGAGAGAGGTATCAGCCACTGTATTGATTTTATACCAGGAGCTAGCTTGCCCAACAAGGCAGCTTATCATATGAGCCCAAAAGATCATGAAGAAATTCGGAAGCAGGTGCAGGAATTGCTGGACAAAGGACTGATCAGAGAGAGTATGAGTCCCTGTGCAGTTCCAATAGTATTAGCTCCTAAGAAAGGTGGCGAATGGCGGATGTGTACAGATTCAAGAGCTATTAACAAGATTACAATTCGGTACAGGTTTCCGTTACCGAGAATGGATGACGTGATGGACTGTTTGAGTGGGCAGCCTATTTTTCGAAGATTGACTTGAAGAGTGGTTATCACCAGATCCGAATTCGAGAGGGGGATGAGTGGAAGACAACTTTCAAGACAAATGAAGGACTGTACGAATGGCTGGTGATGCCATTTGTTTTGAGCAACGCTCCCAGTACTTTCATGCGCCTGATGAATGAAGTACTGAAGGATTTTATTGGAAAGTTTGTGATTGTGTACTTAGATGATATTCTAATCTTCAGCAGAACAAAAGAGGAACACTTTCGTCATGTTCGGAGTGTATTGAGAAGATTACAGCAGAACAAACTGCTGATAAATTTTAAAAAATGTACTTTCTTTCAAAAAGAATTAGTTTACTTGGGTTTTGTGATTGCAGAGAATGAGCTGAAGATGGATCCGGAGAAGATTGCAGCGATAGTTAGCTGGCCATCCCCAAAGAGTTTGTTCGAGGTTCGAAGTTTTCATGGCTTGGCAAGTTTCTACAGGAAGTTTATCAAGAACTTCAGCGAGATCTGTGCACCCATGTTGGACACAATTAAGAAGGCCAATCAGCCTTTTTGCTGGACTGAAGCAGCAGAAAAAAGTTTTCAAACTCTGAAGCGAAAGATCACAGAGAGACCGATCTTGCGATTACCAGATTTCAACAAACTTTTCCAAGTTCGTTGTGATGCTAGCGGTACAGCCATTGGAGCCGTACTCAGCCAAGAGGACAGACCAGTTGCCTATTTCAGTGAGAAGCTGAACGAAAGCAGGCAGAAGTATTCGTCTTATGACAAAGAGTTTTATGCGGTCGTTCAAGCCTTGAAGCATTGGAGGCACTATCTGTTAGGTAATGAGTTTGTGTTATTTTCTGACAATTCTGCTTTACAGTTTGTTATGCAGCAGCACAAGTTAAATCACACGCATGCAGAATGGGTGGAATATCTGCAGAGCTTTACATTCGTACTGAAACATATCAGTGGGAAATCCAACAAGGTGGCAGATGCATTGAGCAGAAGAGTTTTACTCTTACAAGAGAGTACAGTACAGGTATTGGGTTTTGATCACCTGAATGATTTGTATCAGGTGGATGCAGATTTTAAGGAGGCCTATGAGGCCTGCCACAACCCTCTGTTAAGAAATAATAGTCCATGGTTGGACTATAATCTACAGGAAGGGTTGTTATTCAAGGGAGTACAATTATGCGTACCTGATTGTTCGATGAGAGAGAACATCATCCGGGAAAAGCATAGCGGGGGTCTAGCCGGGCATTTCGGTATAGACAAAACACTTTCACAGGTGGAGCATTTTTATTTCTGGCCAAGGTTACGACGAGACGTGCAAAGGTATGTGAGCCGGTGTAAAACATGTCAACTAGCGAAGGGCCACAGCCAAAATGCAGGTCTTTATATACCACTACCCATTCCGAGCAGACCATGGGACTCAGTCAGCTTGGATTTTGTTTTGGGTTTGCCTAAGACGCAGCAGGGTTTCGATTCAGTAATGGTGGTAGTGGATCGGTTTTCCAAAATGGCACATTTTATACCTTGCAGCAAAACCAGTGATGCTACTCATGTAGCACACCTGTTTTTTACAGAGATTGTCAGGCTACACGGTCTACCGAGGTCCATCGTTTCCGACAGGGATGTGAAGTTCACCCGGAATTTTTGGCGAACCTTGTGGAAAAAGTTGGACACTCAGTTACAGTTCAGCTCCGCTTACCACCCACAGACTGATGGACAGACTGAAGTGGTGAACAGGAGTCTGGGAAATTTACTACGAAGCTTAATAGGCGAGAATTCGCGAATGTGGGATCGTGTACTGGCTCAGGCAGAATTCGCATACAACGATTCACCAAATCGCAGCTCGGGTTACAGTCCCTTCCAGATCTTGTATGGCATGCATCCTCGCGGAGTGCATGAACTGCGAGACTTGGGAAAGCTTGAAAAACGGAGTGCAGACGGGGAAGACTTTGCCCAAGCAATGAGTGACTTGCATGAAACAGTGAAACTGAAATTACAGGACAGCAGTCAGAAATATAAGCAGCGGGCTGATTTGAAAAGGCGAGAAGTTCAGTTTAATGTGGGAGACGAGGTCCTCGTGCCCCTGCGCAAGGAACGGTTTCCAAGAAAGGAATATAATAAGCTGAAGTTTAAAAAAATTGGTCCTTGCAAGATCATTCGCAAGTTTTCCGCAAATGCCTATGAGTTGCAGCTGCCACCAGGGATAGGTATTTCGCCAATCTTTAATGTGGCAGATCTATTCCCTTATGTTGCTGGTGCTGAGAATGACGCAACAGGAAGGCCGGAACGGGACACCAAGGTTGAGGAAGATTCTTGGATGAGGCAGATGCCCACGGCACAGCCACTTGAGATTGAGAGTATTCTCGATACACAGGTAGCCAGGCGTACCCGAAGGAAAGAATATCTGCAGTATTTAGTCAAGTGGAAGAACCGCCCAATAGAGGACAGCTCGTGGCTTGACGCGGCGTAGATACAAAAAGCAGGTTACTCTGTCGACGATCTCATGGAACGGAGCCATGAATTTTTTCCACCCCGGGAGCCTGATGCAGGAGCATCCAGCTCAAAGGAGGGAAAAGAAGTTTGACTGTCTCGACAGGAAGAAGGTTTATACACATGTTGACAGACAGGTTATGGAACCTGTACTTTTACTTGTTTATTTTTATTTTTATGTTACCCAGAAATTAGGCAGAAGTATTAGGGTTCAGAATTATTAATTATTTTAGTTAATTAATCTGACTGGTTGTTAAATAAGAGTCAGACAGTTTTTGTTTTAAAAGGCAAATTAGGAGTCCGATTAGTTTTCTGTTTAAAGATAGGAGAACCGACTAGACAGTTAGGATATTACAGTTACCAGTTACAACTGAGTTCAAGAAACTGTTACACGTTTCTTTTCTTAAAAAGTATTTAAAGCAGAGAGGAACATGAATGTAAGGTTCAGAATTTTTAGAGAGAAGAAGCATAATAAGAACCAGAGAAATTGCATCATCTGTCAAAAAGAAATTTACTGTTACAGCCATTCTCATATGAATGTGAAATATCCTACTGCATTCTGAAAGTAATTAAGTACATGTATGTTAAAACAAGTACAGGAAACTAGAAATTGTTACAGACAGAAACGTGTATCGCGAAGGAGAAAATATCCGACAGCATACAAAAGGAACGAACGCACACGCAAAGAACGAGGAGTCATATCAGCCTCTAGCAAATTCTTTTATCAGTAAAAAGATTCAAGACGAAATCAGCTACCATCGATAACATATACCAAGAAGAACCCAGGTAATACAACAAGAACTTTTTCACATTAATTGAGTAAAGAGAAGCAGTCAGAATTCTTATACAGGAACAGTCCTTTTACATTTAATAGAAAACCCTTGTTTGTGACGGATAAAGCAAAGTAGGGTTTGCATAAACTAACAACCGGTGCCCAGTAGCAACTGTGTTAACTCCCAAATCGGACCAGACAGAACCCCATGGTTACGACAAGTTTGCTAACAGAGAATTGTTGAAATAGCTCTCAGAAACAAGTATACAGGAAGAGCGGGAACCAGGTAATACATAGAAAACATTTCTAAGGAGTAATTGGTCACAAACAGGCGACCTACCCATTTCTGTTGGTTTGTTCTCTTTCGGGATGGTCGAACCACGGAGCCTCGATTTTGGTCAGCTTTTGCATCCATCGAGCAGAACTTATCACCGAGGTTACAATGCGCAAATATAGTGGGAAATGGGAGCTGGTTTTGAAAACCAAACGAGGAAGGAAACACATGGCCTTTACTGGAGAATTAGAAAACCGACGAGGAAGCGAAAGGCAAAGTAAACCACGCTCGTAGGAGCAAAAACCATGCGATGAATGTTGTTGAAAATGAAGGAAGCGAGTATAGCGAAGACAGAGTACGCGGGAGGAATCGGCGAATTGAGGTTGGAAGCAAATCAGAAGGTGCACCCTGTGAAAACAGGCGATGTGATTGAAAACCAACAAACCATGTCTGATGCGAGACAGAGAAAGACCAACGAGGACCTTGTTGAATTCGGATTCAAAGGAACAAATTGGGTATTGAGTAGCCAAGAACACAGCAAGAATACACGGTGAAACCAGAAATAAACAACGAAATCAATAACCAACCTATCCGGAGAAGCACCACGGCGCCAACGAGACGATGGAGTGAAGGAACTCATCGGACCAGCAACAAAATAGTTAAACCCTCGACGGAAAGAGCAGAGCAGCAGAGCGCCGAAGCGCCAAGGAGAAATGAACTGTAGCCGTAGTGAGGTTAGGGTTTGTTGAAAGGCGAGAGGAACGGGATTCTAGGCGCACAGGTGTCACCACAGTGACCCCCCACAAGTACCAAGTGCAATCGGAAATTAATGATAGGACAAGTTCGTTCATACGAATAAATTACCATTTAAAAGCCACATCCAAATGTTTGATTTGCCAATCAATAACAACAAATATCTATGCCACGTATGAATGGGAAGACCTTAGAGTAAGGTCGAAACATTTGTGTTTGCATTTATTAATTGTGGAGGCCTGTTGGTGTATAGTCGGAGGCTTAGGCCTTGAGAGAAGAGATAAACAAGTTTGAAACCATCATCATTGTTCTAAGTCATTGTTACGCATCATGTCCATCATCTTTCACAAATCGATATACCATGGGAAACATTCATACAATCAGTTGCCTTTATGCCTACCACTAGTCAACCTACCAGTCAAAGCACTCCACTAGCACCATCAAGGCCACAGGAGGCTGGCTCATCCAACAAGTTTTTAGTTAGACAGACACCTAGGGTAGGGATCACACATACCTACAAGAAAGGGAAAATATTTGCTTTTTCCCTTGAGATCACTAAAGAGGTGTCTATACCTAGAACTTTGACTAGGTCACAAACTAGACAATTTCCTAAGAAAACTACAATTGAGCAAGTTCAAGGAGAAACGAAGTAGTCACGTAGGCATGCAACTGAATCACCCTTGCAACAAAATGAGGAAGAGTAGACACCTTTTGATGTTGACATGGTTGACCTAGAAGAGAACAAGGAAGACAAATCAGCTAAGCAAATAATCAAAGAAAAAGAGGCAGAGATCATAGAGCTTAAGGATAATCTCTCAAAGGCAAACTTCATGATAGCAATTTTGTAGTAAGAGAACAAGGAACTTAAGGAAAATCAATTACTGTCAAGAAAATATAGTGCAGATTTGGTGTTGGAAAAGGATAAGGGAAATGCATTGATAGATGTATATCAGCTTGAGGACAAGGATGTTCAAATGAAGCCAAGGAGGCCAAAGACAAGAGGACTAGCAAGATAGAAAAACAGGAAAGTGAGCCATCTTCTCCCCTAGGTCAATAAGACATTGATGACACTATTGCAATAGAGATTGAAGAAGACAAAGAGTTTTGGCTTGGGGTAGTCAATGAATACCTGGAGAAGCTTCTGAAGAAGGCAAAGAGAGCTATCAACCTTTAGAGACACACGACTAGACATTATTACACCAGGAACCAAATTTGCAAAATTAGGGTTAGGAATATGAAAGTAAATCTAAATAAAACCATAATCAAGCTAAAGAAGAAAGATAACTTAGATTTTCTTGCTGATGCATCTAGCTGTCTAGGCCATCAGTGAAGAATGCAAAAGGAGAAAATTTGAATGAATTTTGGGAAATTTTGAAGTTTTTAGCATTTTGACAATTTTTGATGCACATAAGCGCAATGAGCTCACACTATGCTTCTTCTCAAGGCATCCAAATGACAAGTGGCTTACATGGTTGGATAGCCCTTGACCCCCACATCACAGTTATGCACTTGATTTGCCATGAAAACTCAAAATTTTGGAGAAAAAGTCAATAAACAGGTCATTTTTCATGTTCTGCCTCTTTTTTGGACCCCACGTTGCGCTTCTAGAGTAGCCTTGGGGAAATGGATTTTTAGGTGCCATGGAAATGGGGTTTTTCAGGCTTGAAGGTTCAAAGGCCTCGTAGACATCCTAGGCTATCTTCATTAACCCTCAGTTCAACTCAAAGATCAGGTTAAGCCACCCAAAAAGTGCCTCAAAGACCACACTGTGCTTTTGCTGGACCATGCCGCGCTTCTGAGATTTTTGCTGCACTTTTGTTAGAAAGTCAAATTTTGAGTTTTGATGGGTCAAAGTCAATCTCTCATGATGTAATTTGTCTTTTTAGGAGTTTACATGATTTAATTAATTTTAATAGTGTTGGTAAAGGTTACATTCATGTAAATTCATGGTCATCAATGCTTGTAAAGTCAGTTAAGGCTAAATAGAGAGTTAGTTCTTATGCTCCCTAGTTCTAGGTTTGGTTAGAGAGATTGATGTAATCAATTCCTATCATGATGGATTCGACACCTAAGAGGGGGGAATGTACTTTTTTACCTATATGTAGCTTGATTGAAGTCAGATTCAAGGTTGGAGATCAGTTAGACAAAGGCTTGGAGCTAATGTACATCATATTTTTGCAGGAAATATACATGTAGTTGTAGCTATTATCTTGGGATTCTTGTGGTATGCTTTAGTGATAGTGTTTTTCCTCTGTTTTATCATGATATTTAATATTTTTTTCTCCTTATTACCATTATCATGCTTTCATGTGATTATCTCATGAGTTTTTAAGCAGTCTTCATCGTTCTATGCTCTGTTTTGATGATATTTTCATGTTTATGTCTCATTTCTTATGATAAATGAATTCATAGTCTTATGCTCATTTTGATCCCTCTCTACTTCAACCATATACCATAATGACAACTCAAATATGTCACTAAATCATACCTACCTTGCCCCATCTTATTCCTCCAATTGATCATTTGAAACCATGACCTAGTTCCCTAGACCTTTGAGCATGATCCAACACACCCTAAAAATAAAACCCTAGTGAGACGAATCTCTAACCTAAGATCTATTTTCTTCTCTAGTCACTTCATTGATATTGCAAAGAGAGCCCTCTATGATTTGGTAGGGCTAGCTGCCAAATCCAAAGTTGGTTTGAGGTTACCTCCTTCGGTCTCCTTTCTCAACCTTGGGACACTAAGGAGGATAACAGAAGTAACGTGAGAACCCCAAAATCCTGCATCCAATAAAACATAAGTCCATTAGTAGATATCCATTCAACATTGAAATCATCATGCATATATAGAAATATCGTTGGAATGAAGAATGTACTCTAATAAACTAAAATGACATAATATAAATGCGAAAAGTAAAACTACTTACTGACATGAAATAACAAAGAATATGATTAGAGATATTGTACAAAACGATGCCCTATGGCATCAAATATCATCTCTGTAGTACGAATTCAACATCTACCCATTTGCTGGTAGGTCAACATGATCACCTTCCAAAGTGCTAAGGTAGAAAGAATTTGTTCTATCGATCCCTCTGATAATATATGGTCCCAACCACACTAGTCTGTCCAACTTTACATGGTTGTTGGGCTTCTGATTTATGTGATCCCATAATAATATTATATCACCAACTTGTAAAGACCTGTTCCATGAAGACTTGTCGAATGATTCCCTTTTTTTGGCCTAGACATATGTTATCAAAAGTGTTTCTATGAGCCTCATCAAGTTCCATTATTTGGTCTATTCTTTTTTTCACGACGTCCTTGTCCTATGTAAAATGTTGAAGGAGATGATAAGCAAGAAATTTCAAATGATCAGGAAAAGTTATTTCCAAACCCTAAAAAAACTCAAAATGATTTTTACGGTAGCCCTTTTCTTTGTGATTATGTCAGGCCATAATGCGTACTCAATCTTACTATCCCAAGATCTCTTATTATCCCACATAATCTTCTTAATTATGGTGATCAATTTTTTATTGATTGATTCAACAAGACTGTTTCCTTAGGGATAATAATTTCAAGAATGTGATAGAATGATGCCATATTTGAAACAGAAGGAAGAAATTTTGGAAGAGATGAAATCTTTGGCATTGTCAGTTGTGATATTATATGGAACACAAAATCAGGTGATGATATTATTTTCAATGAAATCTGTTATGCGGATAAATACTTCTTGCAGACAAGAACAATCTCCCTAGTATCTTAAGGATATCTAGAAACAAACAACCAAATGCAAACCATTTTCTTTAGATCATTTGTGATTCAAAATTATTAATAAAAAAGTAAGAGGACATGCCCCTACCTGGAGTCCAACGCTTGCCGAAATATTCTATCCAGTCGCTCCAAAAGAGGTCACTTCAGCATGTGAAACCTGCAATCAAAGACAGATAAAAATATTAAAAGTACCTGCAAGATATAATAATTGAGAAAACACTAATCTATCTCAGTGATCAAGGAATCCAAGAATTGAAATACTCAAATAGATACATGAACAATTCAATGAGAAAATGGAATCCATTTGTATTAACTTGTATAATAAAAAGTAACCTTACAACCTTTCGCCTTGATGTTATACAGATTCTTTCGGGGTCCTGAACAATCATTCTCTCTCAGATTGACAAGCCTTCTTCTCTCTGAACTAGCATGAAGTTATGGATATGAGTGTGTGATCATTCTCATACCGAAAATGGCTAGTATAGAGAGTATGCTCTCTTAAGAATTTCTTCAGCAATTACCACATATATGTCTCTACCATTTACAAGCTACAATCTACCCTTGAGACTGAAACATGAGCTCAATATATAGGGAAATGGAGGTAGTTTCAGTTCCATGAAGAGGGGGATGGATTTCTCTCATGAAGGGATTTGAGCTCCATAGACCAAGGGATAAGCTCAATGAGTGAAGTGATAGAGCTCATGAGTATAGGATAAAGCTCGAACTGAACGCGCTTCTAGAAGCTTCCAGTTGGGAGAATATTCGTCCAGCTGGGCTTCTAGAACTTATTTTTTCATTTATTTGACTATTCACGGGGGTCTGCAAGTTTTATAAGCAAAATGTGCATGATGTGTCGTAGGCTATAGAGAAAATATCTGCGGATCCGTAGGCAAGGGCTAGGAAAATTGCGGAGTTAGAATTTTTAGGGTTTTAATGAGCTTTTCTCCAATTCCAAGACTTGGTTTAGGAACATTAGGTTTTTGACCTCTAAGGGAGTTTAATATAGGTAGTGATGAACCTATATAGATAGTCAAATGTCATGGTGACAAAATAACGTGTAACAGATTGCCCCCTAAAGTGTGAAGTCTGAGGTAGTTATGAAGAGTGATGTGCTTTATCTTTCTGAGGATTGGATTGCGGACATACTGGTCGAAAGGCTGTAAAAACATTCAATGCAAACATATATATGTATATCATCGTTGAGGTAGGAATTTCCATACTCAGATCAAAACTAACTACATGTTCTGGTACATAAATGATTTTAAAATCACATCAATAATAAACACGGCATGGATGCAGCCATCTGTTATAAATAGTCTACTGTATCATGAATAATAAAAGTCCTCACAGCCTGGATGTTGGAAACTAGATCCGGGGTCTTGATTTCCATTTCTCGAACTAGTACGATTCTATCCATGCGATTGATTGTGTCGAAGTAAAAAATAGTAGAAACCACTTGATTACCAGTGAATGATGTGAACTGTTAACAAGTGTGAGAGAAACCGCCAATAATGACAATGGCTCTCAAAATACTCAATACAATCCACGAAGTGTGAATGAATGATTTGCAGTCGAACACTTCACAGAATCATTCGATCGAAGGTCAATGATGCAATCTGTCGTCGAAGGTGAGAAACTTGCCATTAAGGCATGCAGGTCCCAAGGTACTGATAGGATTCTAGATCAACTTTCTAGATGATGAGCTGTCATCGATAGAAAGTGACTCGTCACAAGAAAGCCCACAACACGAAACCATTAGATCAAGTTTTGAAGAAATATTTGCAAGGACTGACTCAGGGATTGTCAACGCGAATGGAGACAAATGTTTGCAATGAATGGTTTATTTGAACTGTCCCTTGAATACATATTGACACTGCAGATGGTTTGGTAACAATTGACCTCAAGATAATACCCAGAAACTGGCTAAAGACTTTCAATGTGGTTTAATTAACTGTCAGACAAAATATTTTCCCAACCTAGGTACAAGTGTGACAAAAAGTGTCGTGTTCAAGAGTGGTATACTGCCTTTCAAAACAAATTGTGACAACTGGATTAATTTTATCTTTTCCCCCCACCATTACTGGCAAGTACCTCTTTATTTTTGACAAGCTTGAGGAGGATAACGTTTTATTGTTGTGTAAGCTCATCCTTCAGATGAGTCCAACTTAGTATTAAAATCGAACCCTAAGAAGGAGTGGTTCGTTCTTGTTTGTAATCGACAGGTCCTTTACTGTTAAATTTTGATGAGTCCAGTATAGGAGAAACTCAGTGTTTTTCAGTTTTAGGGAATCAGAAGAAAAACATAAGTAAACTCTGTGGTTGTTCTTTTTCATAAATTTAGTCTCTCAAGCCCAAAAAAGGATAAAATAATGCAGGAGAGAACTCTATTGACTATATTAGTCAACGTATAACTTTTCCGTAAATAGTCCATTTCAGTCTGGAAAAGGGGTAAACTTATACTGAAAGGACGACTGTTCATTTACTTTAACGAGTTCGAATAGTCAAGTACTCGGAGATCTTTTCATATTTAGAGAGTCTGAAAATGGCTTAAAAGAGAAATCCAAGGTTTCACTTTTTTGTAATTTTCAAGAGCCCAAAAAAGTGATAAAAATATACTCAATGTGGCCGACTTTCAATTTAATTTACGAGAAGGAAAAGACGGAAAGAACTTAGCATTTTCATGTTTTTTACGAGAATGAAAGATGGCAAAATAATCTCAGGATTTTCATAAGTTTAATGAGTCTTGAAAATAATAACTGAAATTGACTCAAGATAGGTTTCATTTTTATACAAGCTTGAAACATAGGAAAAATTATGCTTGAGAGTGGTTTTATTTTTACACAAGCTTGAAACATAGGAAAACTGTGCTTGAGAGTGGTTTGTTTTAGATTTACACAAGCTTGAAACAAAGGAAAAAATCATGCTTGAGATAAGTTTCAATGCCCCCCAAGCATAACCTACAAGAGAATATGCCCCCAAGCCTCATTTCATTCACCCAAGTGGACTACTAGTTCATAGGTGGATGGAATGAAGGTTCATTTACGTGATCAGATGAAAGACTCGACTTGACACTTACGAGATCTAATCAAAGACTCGACTCAAATTTTTTTTTTAATGAGCTTGACATAGGAAAAGAACTATGCTCACGGAAACTTGTTTTATTTTTTAACGAGCTTGACACAAGAAAAGGAACTATGCTCATGGAAACTTGTTTCATTTTTTAACGAGCTTGACACAAGAAAAAGAACTATGCTTATGGAAACTTGTTTCATTTTTTAACAAGCTTGACACAAGAAAAGGAACTATGCTCATGGATCCAGTTTCATTTTTTAACGAGGTTGGCACAGGAACTATCCTCATGGAAACCTGTTTCATTTTTTAACGAGGTTGACACAGTAAGAGGAACTATCCTCATGGAAATTTGTTTAATTTTTTAATGAGGTTGACACAGTAAGAGGAAATATCCTCATGGAACCTTGTCATGGCTTCCAACTGGAAGAAACACATGTCAAGGGACACTCTTCGAACATGGCTTCCAAAAGGTATTCATCAGATGGAAGAACGGTTCTCTGGAAAGAACACATGTCAAGGGACTCAATAGGGATAAGGCCATCACATTCAAATAATCCCATAGGGTTTTCCATGTCAATTACCAGATTTAAGTCAAAGGAAGTTGAGCAAACAATGAGAGGATCGCTTGCATCGGTAACTGAAAACATGGGACTGGTTGCCACATAATTAACTCGTAGCGGGGTAGATACCACTTCCATATAAGGAAAATTCAGGGATGTCGGATTATTGGTAATTGAACCAGGACTAACAAATGAAAGCTAGTCAACAGTCACAATGTTTCCATTGTGAGGGAAAGACATCACACGAAAGAGTGTCAATACGACAACTTTCGTTGCATAGATATAGTCTCACCCAAGGAGCAAATTGAAATCCAAGGGGCCTCAGATTACCATAAGATCAATACAGACAGTTTTACCTTCCAAGGTAATAGGAAACTTAGGAAGGATCCCTAAAGGTTCACTAATGGTTTTGTTAAAAGCTGTCAGATTCTGTGTAACAGGTACAAGCTGAGGGGAACCCAAAGCTTGCTAAGCAGTTGGGGATAAAATACTAACAAAAGCACCTTCATCTATATTTGTGCGACACACATTCTTACCACAAGCCTTCACAATGATTTGGAAAGGGATGGAGGAAGGAAGACAAGGTTCTGTCAGTCTATTCCAGTCAAAGGAAAATACCTCAGTACTTGGAGGGGTTTTTGAACAAACAGGTGAAATGCTCCCAGGCGTAGAAGAATCTGATGTAACAAAAAGAACTTGAGCGGTATGAATTTCACTCTCTACAGAGAGAGTGGGATCGATTGAATGTGAAATCAAGTCGACCACTTGATCAACTAATGGATCATTAACCCGAGTGATATGATTTTCACTCTTCAATGGAAGAGCGGGATTGACTATACTTGGAATTAGATCAATCACTTCGTTAGTTGACGGTAGGTTGGGAGAAAGTTTACGATAACCAGTTGGAAGTTGTTGTTGCGGAACAGTAAGGTTTTCCAAAAATTTTGAGGTTTCATCCATGTGAGGGAAAATGTGAGTTTGATGACTCCCTTTGCATAACCTACAAGGAAACCTAACTTTACCCTTTGTCCTAGAAACCTGACTATCACTGGTTGATGGATCAATAGTAAGTTGATGAGATTTTTTTGACCATACTTCCAATACCTTAGGAATACTAGGACAATTGATAAGGAAGTGGTCACGCTTACAAAGTTTGCAAGGGTATTTGGGTTTACGATGCATGTTGGAGGTTTCCTCAACATTACCAACACTTACAGCCATGGTTGGTTGGTTGAATTCTTTCTTATCTTGCTTCTTCTTCTTCTTAGCCACCTGGTTAGTAGCGTCAAGGCTTTTACCAAGAAAAGAGGAAGAAAGGGAGGAAGACATGTTTGGCGAAGAAGGTAAAGGGTCAACATGAGGTTGGTGATGTTGAGATGGTGAAATCTGTTGAGGTGAAGCATCCAGTTGAAGTGGAACAATTTGAGTATTCAAGGCCAACAAAGTTGAAAATAACCATACCAGTAAACCTATGGTAAATCCAGGTAATGAAAATGTAGCCATATAAGGAGGACCAACATTTCCAAAGCAAGGAAAAGTAATAGGATTCTCATTAAGAAGGGTTCCTTGGTTGGTAAATTCTGGAACAATTGCCATTAGATTCAACTTCAGTGAACTTTATTAACAATTTAAATATATTCACAATTAAAATTCACAATCCACACCTACGGTCTCTAAAAAGTAAAAAAAAAAAATGAACACACACTATCAAATCTAAGAGTCAAACCACCCAAAAACAATATATTTCCACAGTGAAATCACTAGTTGGTGATTAAATCCAACGTCGCAGAGATCAATGTTAAAAACTAGCGGTCATAACAGTTACCCTGACAACCTGCTTAATGAAATAGTCTGGTGCAAGTATCTCCACTATGCCATCTCGAAGTGAAGAGTGCCCTCCCGAAAGTCCAAGTGAGTCTAGTCAACGTCTGCTCTAGGTATAGTGGGACCTTCCCTCCATCGTCACCTTGGGAAAAATCCTATAGATTATGGCCAATAAGGTCACCAACTGAGAAAAATGCACCTGGGGGAACAATCTATGATCCGATATACACGCAAGGGCAGAGTATCAAGCTCAATCCCCTTGAAGGCTCCTCGACATGGTAAATCCGAGGTTTGCCAACAAGTGACCCCAGGCTCCTCGACAATGGTTAATCTGAGGTTTACCGTTTGTATTACGTGCACATCTGCTATATTTCCCAATGAGACAGGTACGATTAACTCACTGGTTCCGATATGATCTCGTGCTTGACTCTTTTAAGATGAGCTTCCCAGAGCACAATTGCAACAATTGGAATTTTTCCTTACCGCAAGATGCTATTGTTTTTTTAGTCGCTTTGGAAAGTTAACTACAACCTATTCCAAAGCACTAGCCTAAGATAGATTGGTGAAAAGAGCCCTAGAAAATGTAAAAATTTCTAAATGAATTTTATTAAGCGCTGTGTTATTTGGATGTTATTACTCAAAGGGTAAATGGATATGAAACCAATGGTGTTATGACCTGACCTAAAACTGAATGCAATTGAATATGAAAGTGTAATCTTTTCAATTCGATAAATCCTAATTAAATTAAGGAGAGAGGTTCCATTCACTTCTAATAATGCAAAAATTGATAAATAAGAGAAAATATAACAAATTTTCTAATGCACTAATTTTATCAAGAAAAACTAATGCTTTTTCAATTCCAATTTTTTATTTTTATGTTTTTAAAACAAGCATAAAAACATGTAAATTCAAATCAATAAACTGATCTAAATCTACAATTGATTTTTCCAGAATATAAACTATGCAGTTGTAATCTATGCACAATTCACTTGAAAAGTATGCAAATGTAATCTATGCACATTTTTCGTTCATATTCTGAAAATGAGAATTGTAATGATGCAAGTGTGATCTATGCAAGAGAATTCTTAGACACAAGATGATTCCAATGTAATCTAAAGAACCAATCAAGTGTAAGTAAAGAAAATTGGGTGAGAATTCCAAAGGTAAAAAATAAAAACACTCAAAGGCGATTAACACTCAGACACAAAAAGATGAAAAATTGTTAAGAGACTGAGACAAACCTCAAATTAATGACCAAAGGAAATCAAATTAAGAATTTCTCAAAAAAGAATATTCAAAACACCCAATTAACTTAACAGAGACTGATGCAAAAGTTGATAAAATAAATTCACACATAAGACTTTGATAGTCAAGACAAATTGGGGCAAACACAAAGAATCTGGTAATCTGGCTCTTAAAAAGAGAATTCTTAATTTTTCAAAAATTTTCCACAAGTCTGCAGGTTTCAATGGAGAACAGTGCGGTACCGCACTGTTCTGAACTAAAAACTGCGGAGGCTACCACACTGCCTTTAAATAAAAACTGCAGAGGCCAGGAAAAAATACAGAAAAAATAAAAATTCAGATTTTCTTTTCAGGGATACTGATAAGTTATCTACCCAACCCATTTTTTAGACTAATCAAAATCATAAGACTCTTAAAGTTTAAATTGAAAGATAAAAAGGAAAACTAATTTCTATTCCCTAGTGGAGTCGCCATTTTGTTATGCGGATAAATCCTTCTTGCGAACAAGAACGATCTCCCTAGTATCCTAAGGATATCTAGAAACAAACAACCAAATGCAAACCATTTTCTCTAGATCATTTGTGATTCAAAATTATTAATAACAAAGTACGAGGACATGCCCCTACCTGAAGTCCAACGCTTGCTGAAATCTTCTATCCAGTCGCTACAAAAGATGTCACTTCATCATGTGAAACCTGCAATCAAAGACAAATAAAAAATATTAAAAGCACCTAAAAGATATAATAATTGAGCAAACACTAATCTATCTCAGTGATCAAGGAATCCAAGAATTGAAATACTCAAATAGATACATGAACAATTCAATGAGAAAATGTAATCCATTTGTATTAACTTGTATAATAAGAAGTAACCTTACAACCTTTTGCCTTGATGTTATACAGGTTCTTCCGGGGTCCTGAAAAATCGTTCTCTCTCAGATTGGCAAGCCTTCTTCTCTCTGAACTAGCATGAAGTTATGGATATGAGTGTGTGATCATTCTCATACTGAAAATGGCTAGTATAGAGAGTATGCTCTCTTAAGAATTTCTTCAGAAATCACCACATATGTGTCTCTACCATTTACAAGCTACAATCTACCCTTGAGACTGAAACATGAGCTCATTTTATAGGGAAATGGAGGTAGTTTCAGCTCCATGAAGAGGGGTGGATTCCTCTCATGAAGGGATTTGAGCTCCATAGATTAAGGGATAAAATCCATGAGTGAAGGGATAGAGCTCATGAGTATAGGATAAAGCTCAGACTGGACGCGCTTCTAGAAGCTTCCAGTTGGAAGATTATTCATCCAGTTGGGCTTCTAGAACTTAGTTTTTCCTTTATTTGACTGTTTACGGGGGTCAACAAGTTTTATAAGAAAAACGTGCGGGATGTGCCACAGGATATAGAGCAAATATCTACGGATCGATAGGCAAGGGCTAGGAAAAGTGTAGAGTTAGAATTTTTAGGGTTTTAATGATATTTTCTCCAATTCCAAGACTTGGTTTAGGAACATTAGGTTTTTGACCTCTAAGGGTGTATAATATAGGTAGTGATGAATCTATATAGACAGTCAAATGTCATGGTGACAAAATAACGTGTAACAAAATCCATGACAACTTTCTTAGTAGCATGTCTTGTCGGAATGACCTCAACCCATTTTGTGAAGTAATCTATTGCTGTAAAAATCCATGAATAACTATTACTATAATTTTGGTTAAATTTACCAATAAAATCCAACCCCCATTGATGAAAATGGGCTTCTGCTATAATAGATTGGAGAGGCAAAGATGCTAATTTCTGCTTTCTTGTGAAAATTTGGCACTCTTGAAAATTTCTGACAAATTTATTAACATGTGAGAAAATGGTGGGCCAATAATATCCAACACACAAGATTTTGTGGGTTGCGGTATTTACTGCGAAATGCCCCCCACAAAAATGTGCATGGAATTCGACGATAAAATTCCTAACTTCATCTTGATCAATGCATCTGAGTATTATCCCATCCGGGTTTCGCCAACCAAGGCCATCTTTTAGAATAAAATATTTAAATGCTTTCAATCTGAGAGTCGTCCTTTTATGAGCCACCAGGTGATCAAGACATTTCAGATTTGTCAAATAATAGATGATGTCTATGTACTATTCAATCCCTTCCAGTTTCCAAAGATCGGGGGAAATATAATACTCAACGACTTCATTTTGGAAAACCATCTCTAAATCTTTTTCATTACCCTCCGTCAACATTTGAGCCAACCCCTGGCTTTAGACGAGTTTGGTGGGCCTAATTTCAAGATCATATTCCTGGATTTTGATCACCCACCTCGCTCGAGTCCCCAAGCAATTAGTTTGAGTTAATACATCTTTGATGGTTGAATTTTGGACAAAGGCAAAAATCTTTGAGTAGCCCATGTATGTCTTGAAATGGTTAAGGGATTTTATAAACGCATAAGCCTAATTTTCCGTATTGCTATACTTTCATTCTGAATTATACAATGATTTACTCATGAAGGTAATCAGCTGCTCATGACCATTTTTTTTTTGCAATAAAAAACTTGCTATAGTGTATTCTAAAGAAAATGAGAAGACCATGAAGTATTTTGAGTAATCCGGGCTAACCAGTATAGGAGCTTTGGCTATGGCATCCTTGATATTTTGAAACCCAATCTTACCTTCTTCTTTCCAAACAAACTTATCATATTTCTTCAATATGCATCGTACAAGTTTAGAAATATTAGCATAGCTTGGGATAAATCTTCTGAGGATTTTTTTTTTTACCCAAGAAGGAATACAGGGACTTTAGATTATGAGGTAATGGAATTTTCTGAATAGCCTTAACTCTTTCAAGATTAATCTTGATGCCATCCTTGGAGATGATATGTCCCAATAACTTCCCTTTAGTTACCCAAAAAAAAACTTTGTTGGATTTAATGATATACCAAACTCATGATACTTGTCAAAAACTTGCATGAGATGATTGATATGAGCCTTTCCATCCTTAGAGAAGATAGTGAGGTGATCATGGTAGATTTCAATGATCTTGCCAATCAATAATTTGAAGGCATAATCCATAACTCTTTGAAAGCAGGGCCCTGCATTTTCTAACCTAAAAGGAATTTTGAGATACTCAAAGGTACTCCAAGGCGTGGTGAAGGTAGTCTTATGACAATCTTCTTCTTTAACCCATACTTGACTATAACTAGAAAATCCATCCAATAATGACATCATGTCAGATCTAGTTATCCTTTGCAACATATTTTCCATGTGAGGCAAAGGATAATTATCCTTTTTACAATCTAAGTTCAGATTTAGGAAATCAACACACAATATGATAGTACCACTCTTTTTCCTGACAATTACCAAGTTTGAGCACCAGGAGGAATGTTGAGTTTGTCTAACGATACCAACAACAAGAATTTTTTGTAATTCCTTCTGAATCAGAGGGGCCAAATTAGGATTTATTTGTCTAAGTTTTTGCTTGAATGGTTTGGCATCTTCATCCTTTAATGTGATTGTATGTTGTATAGAAAATTTTCGGTATCCTTTGAGCTCATCTTAGGAAAAGGACAAAACATCTCGGTATTTGATGAGTAGATCGATCAAATTTCCCCTTTCTTCTTCTAAAGTTTCTTTACCAATTTTAACCATCTTTGGATTCTTAGGAAAACCAATATTTACCTCAATGAATTCCCAAAGATCCATATTCTTTTCATCAGCCTTTTTTATTACATCATTTCTATCGAAAATATGCTCCATGGCCACCATGTCCCCAATGGTAGGATTTACCACATCGTTTTCTCTAAGATTAGACCCTTCTTCCTTAAAACAACATTGGAAAATTTTGAATTCTTCTAAGTGATATAGGAAATGGATAATTTTCTTTTCATCATCAAATACCTGCCAATGTTCTACATTATCCGAAACCATCTGTTTGAAAATGACTTCCATTTTGGTCTTATCCTTTATTAAATTGTCATATATTTGGAAAGTGGATGCGGCTACAACAAAATTATTGTCTTGACCATTTTCTTCTCTTAGAATAACATGTAGGCCAAATGCCTTGAATAAATCTATGGTGTCCCATGCAACATTTCTGTATTTTTTGAGTCTATCAATTTTGCATGAGAATATACCCTTGATTTGAATGACGACAAGATTAGGATCACCTTTCATAGTCAATAGTTTCACTTGAAGGTCTTGGGCTATTTACAAGCCTAATAAAAAAGCCTTATACTCAACTACATCGTTAGTAGCTTCAAACTCTAGATAGAAAGTGAATTTGAACACGTGCCCAAAGGTGAAGTTAAGACCAATTTACTTGATTTTGAAAAAGCACCATAAAAAATCATATACCACATTTGTTCTTTAGACTTTAGATCATATTTTGGAAAATTTAAAGGATAAAAAAAAACAACGTAATTTCCAATGTTGGATTGTATTATAGCAGCCTTCTCTGAATGGTCCTTGGAAAAATAATATGTTATTTGAAACTTCTTCAACCTTGGGATGATCATTATATGAGATAGAGGGAGGAGGATCTTGGTGCTCCTTCTTAGGAGCTTCTTCTGGAATAACCTTGACCTCTTTTGTGACTAAATTATTCTGAATTGGTTTTATTATCATCTAAGTGATAGGCACATATATATTTTTTTGGTTGATCCACTCTCCTAATTCAAAACCAACATTAGCTTTAAGAAACTCAGAGGTCAACTCTCCTATGTCTGGGCTAGGTTAGTCTTCAAGCCAATTTCCTTCTTCATCCTCAAAATTTCTTAAGTTAAGAGTTTCAATACCATGACTATTTCTAACAATTTCCATCCAATATTCTAGAGGTAAATGTAATTCCTTTCCAAACATATTGATTTAAGGATCTAAAATGGGTCTCCTAAGAAAAATGCACAACCAAAATAAACTTTATAAAAAACCATTATGATTTAAGATGATGATGTCAACCATGGGGGATGATTCACCATTTTTTAAGTAATAAAGTAAAAATATTAAAAAATAATAAAATAATAAAATATTTTTTCAGCTAGTATTTTCAACTGATCTCCGTAAGGTTTTACTCAAATTTTGAGTTGGAGTACTTGTTGGATGACAAATTTAATTCCTCGTGCAAGTAGTACTCATTTTGCATACTTTCAATGGACCCTGTTACACAAAAAATAAGAAATACATGAAAAACGTGATTACAATCACGTTTTTTCATGTATTTGTCATTTTTCGTGTAGCAGAGTCCATCGAAAGTATGCAACATGGAGTACAATCACATTTTTTTCATGTATTTATCATTTTTCATGTAGCATAGGTCCATCGAAAGTATGCAACATGGATACTTTTTGAATGAGGAATTAAATTTTGCATCCAACGAGGTGTTTCCACTCTAAATTTGAGTAAACCCATAGGGAGATAAGTTGAAAATACGAGTTGAAAAAATAGTTTTTCATTTTTTTCCCTCTAAATTTTGATGATGTAATCTAATATTATTTTATTATTTTCATTATTATTTTATAATTTTCCTAGGAAACCCATTTCATACTTCAAAATTCCCCTAATTCCTTTGCTCGGTTGGAGGATTTATTCTTGGCCATGGCCTATTCCTATCCCTAGGTTGGATGTTCATCATTTGGATCATCCTGGACCACATGTCACTTATTTGGTTGACATGCTTAATTTCCATTTCTCTAACCAATTAGGTTAATTCCTTTACTGTTTCAAACTCGTCTTTAACTTTGACTAGACGTATTTCATAACTAGGGATCCCAGATTTTCCCGAAGCCTTTTTATCCTTTTCTAAATTTTTAGTTGTGTTTTGTGCAAAAACTAAAGTAATAGGGTGAGCACGTCTTATCTCAGACTGAAATTCAACATGATAAGCCTCAATGTATGTTTCCAACGCTGTTTTTTTAGGAGGCTTGTAATCTCGAGCCACATCTTTTAATTATTTGTTAAACCTTTGGTTAAATTCCACCACTGTTTCATTTTCTTTCTTCTTGATGGTATTGAATTCTTTCACCAAGTATTTTCCTTCCCTCCTATGCCCATATTTTTCTCTGAATGCATTGAGGAGGGTTCCTAGAGAGTCAAAGTAATTATTTTCCTTGTCGTGGAACCAGTCAAGTGCACCACTTTCCAATGATAAGACAAATAGTTTCATATTGACATCTTCATAATTATAATCCGTAGAATGAGCATATCTATGGAGGAAAAAACACTACAAACAAAAGACCCTCTAGTGGAGGTTATAACTGAGGTTTTTAGTGTTATAAAATTGGCCAAAATTTTCAAAAAAACATTTGCTACAACATCTGTTTATGGTTACGGAGGTTTTAACGGAAATTCAACAAAACTAAAAAAAAAATGGGCAGTCGGAGGTTATTACAGATGTTTTTTTCATTGGTGTGCTACTCTGGCTTGAACGCACCGGTGCATACGTATAGAAGGCGCCCGGGGCGGTCGAAGGAAAATGCACCGGGCCATTAAGGTATAAAACCGCACCGAGCGTAGTGTTGGTGATACAACACACAGGGCCGTTAAGGTATAAAACCACACCAGGTGTAGTGTTGGTGATACAACGCACGAGGCCGTTCTAATTGGTCTTGGGATCTGTGAGGTGCCCATAGGTCATATCAACGCATCAGTGCGTAGACGTATAGAAACGTACTGGTGCGCAGAGTCACAGAAAGGCACCGAGATTTATAATTGGTATCAATATTCGTGCGGTGCCCATAGGTCGTACAAATGCACCGGTGCTTATAGACACATAAACTCCCCAGTGCACAGTATCACACAAATGCACTGAGATTTATAGTTCGTATCGGTATTCGTACGGTGCCCATAGATCGTACATTGACGCTGATGCGTATAGACACAAACGCACTAATGCGTCGTACCGAACGAATACACTGATATTTTTAATTGGTTTTGGTGCTTTTTCGGTGCTCATAGGTCGTAGAAACACACCGATGCGCTTCTTAATACAAACGCACCGATGTACAGTTACTGACACACACCGATTTTCATTTAGTATTTTTTAGAAACATTGACCTGTGACAGTGCAATTATTGTGATTGTTTTAAATTCATTATTCATCAAAAGTCGACACATCTTATAACAATATTCATATTAGTTAAATTCTTATTAATGCATTTGAATGTGATGTTTGGATTAATTTGTTATATCATATCATAATTATTGTGGTTTTTAAAAATTCATTATTCATCTAAAATCGACACATATATATCTCATAACAATATTCATATGAATTAAATTTTATTAGTGCATTTGAGAATGACAATGGATAACGCAATAGAATAAATTAAAACATATTTTATGATATATAATATATATGAATAAGACAGTGTTTATCATACAAAATGGGATAGTTATTGGTATACCTTTGTCTTTTAATTGGGACACTATGTCCATTATATTAAACAAAATGTCTGATTTCATAGACATATTTCAAAAAATACAATGCTTTGCTTTGATATCCAAACATAGTGATCATCATTCTTCGCTTGAATTGTTGTCACTGCTAGAGCTACTTCCATGACTTGGGTTATTTTCAAGAATGTTTTGTTCACAGTGTTGATTGTTTTCTTCTTCTTCACCTTCCATATACCAACATAAAAATAAACTGAAATGAGTGTATATACATTGGTGAGAATAATGAAAATTGCAATATTAAATAATATACATCAAATCGAAAAGAAAAATGACATACCATAACAACAATTGACTCATAAACTATACACATTCTTTCAAAACCATGCACCATGCCATCTTTCAAAATTTCATCTGTTGACGCAGTTCCATACTTTGTTTCCTGCAAGTTTTATACCCCATAACAAATCATACATTTAATATAAAAGATGTTTTTGTTCTATTAATTACAGACAAAGCTAAGTAAAACAAGATCGATAAATGCTTACAAATTCCACAATTAATTTCTGATATGCCAACATATACTCACAACCCATATTTAACCCAATTTCAATCAATTTTTCTGATGGTTCTTCTTTGTATGTTAGCACCTGTTTGAAGACATTCAATGATGATATTTGTAAAGAAACTTAAAAAATACAAAATTGAAATCTAGTTAAGTTGTTATAAGGAAGTAACAATTACTCACAAACTTAAATATCAACCCTTTTCTTTCTTGTCATCCTATTTTATGTGCTGAATGGATTCCATTTTATTTTCTTTTATGCAAGAAAATTCTTGAGAATTAATATTTAATGATAAATTGTTTATTTATTGTACCTAATGATCGAAAAATTCAATGATTACATATTACATTTGAAGCACGTTTTTGTTGAGATGGCTCCTCCCGCGATGCAATTTTTCCCATTTCTTTGACCATTTACTTGTACACCTTTTTGGACATTCCTACTCGCATATTTCTGTTATCATCTCTTTCATCTTTTGAGATTTTCATAATCTTCCTAAAAATGTAACATGAAAATAAAATATTTATTTTTTATATTGATATCTGAAAAGTAAATATAAGATAAGTGATATTTATAAATAATTCTAGACAAACGTTTAAAGGAATATTACTTTTTCATTCCCTTTTTTTTGTTGTTGTAAGTTTTTGCTATTAAAATTCTGACATGTCTCATTGAAAAATTCTCTCAAACTCTTCTTGTTGTTTAGATAAAATTTGGTTCTTGGAATCATTTGATTGATTTTTGTATTGTAAGTAGAAATAACGTCTATACATTCATTCCACTAGATCCCTCAGAATTTTTTAAAAGTTTTTCCCCTTTCGTTAACTTCCAACACCACTCCAGATGAGCTAAGAAGCAATTCATTTTCATTTGCATGTTCTATTTTTTTTTCTTGTCTTAGAACAACATTCCTTTTCTGAGTTGTTGGTCCCTGTAGAACATTAAACAGATGTGAATTAATAGACTTTTTGACGCATGTTATCTAAAAATTTTAAGTATATTATTAATGATAATTAAAAAAAGAAATTCATATTGGATTGATAGTATTTTTTCATTCACTTGATTCATCCTTTTGCAATTTTTCCATCAAGCTTTTACGCTCTTCTGGTCCTAGATCAAGAATAATATTATCGAGCTTCGTCATTTTGTGGCTTTGCATGATACATAGTAAACAATACATATTAGTTAAACTTACATATAGTTCAAAAATAATATTTTTTATAAAGAATTTACAAAGAACTTTCCTTTTTTGTTTTTCTTGATGTGTTAACAGTATTTGTGTTACTTGATATCTTGTGAGTCATTTTTTTATCAATTTGAAACTTGTACCATATCATTCATTAATATATTTATAAATAAATTGTCAAAATTTCAGGTAAAAAATAAATCTCAAGACACCGGTGTGCCTTTCTTGATATACGCACTGCCGTCGGTGCATGGGGGTATTACCAATGCACGAAAAAATAGTATAATAGACCATACGGTGTGTGGGGTATTATAAATGCACCACACAAACAGTGTAATAGACCGTACGATGCTATCCTTGTAACATGGAGCACCGGTGCCCTATTTCAGATATGGCGCACTGATTTAAAAAAAATGTTTTCAAATTTTTTATTACACAGTACTTACGCGGTGCGTCAGTTTACACCGGGCGCACCGATAGAAAAAAATCCATTTTTTCCAAAAAATCACGCAATGGCCGAATGGATTGGGATCCGACTATGAAAGTCGTCCCATGGGTTGGATGTCAATCTAAAATGAAAATCCTTAATTCTAAAATCACAAAAACAGGGAAAAGAAAGGGCAAAAACAAAAAAAAATGAATGGTTTAGTGTAAAAATGGATAAAACTGTAGAAAAAGTAAAAAAAATAATCAAATTTAATCACGAGATGGTTTGAAATTCTATGATACAGGGTTTGAATCACTAGAGGTTTGATTCTGATTGTCTGAATACTTCTGTTCGAATGTATTTCGCTGCTCCACAGTGCCCTCGTGCTCTCTTGCTCCAAGTATGTCTCCTGCAAATATCTAAATGAAAATTTTAGCAAAAATAGTGAAATAATGAAAAGTGTTTAGTATTTAAAGAATTATTTTATGAAATTAGATTTTTGAAAATATTTTGCCGCCCATTTTTCAATTTGCCGTTTTTTTTTTCACTAAAAGAAAATAGAATTGCGCTTTTTTTATTTGCGTTTATTCGTCTCTAATGCGTCACTTAATAGCACCGCACAGATGCGTCATTTTGTAACACTGACATCGGTGCAGTTATATGTACAATAGCACTGATTTGCGGTTAAGGAACCAAAATGACGTTTATAAGGTGTGTACACCAAAATTTAGTGAACCCCAACCATAGAAATTGAGAATTATAATTTTGTTTATTCTTGAGAATTAGAATTAGAATTAAAATTGAGAATTGGAATTGGATAAATTCTTGATGGAAATAAATATTCTTCCAATGCATTTTGTTTATTATAGGAGGTCCCCACTGATTATGTGGAGAGAATGCAATGTGGGGCGTGAAGATGCAATACTACAAGGCCCAAGTGGGAAATTGTGGCATGTGAACCTGTTATAATTGGGACTTAACTATTTGCAACCAATATGTTTTAGAATTATATAATCTGCATATAGACAGATGACTTGCCAACAATTAGTACATATAATCTACAGAAGGGTAATGTTCTAGGAGCAATGACAACGAGTCCTTCATTCTGCATTTGTTAGCAGAAGAAGACTGATTTTCGACTAGACGATGCAATTATTACATGTGGAGGCAATGGTTTCCCATCGAAAATGAGTATAGTGTTGAGCAGAGGAAACAAATTGCAAAATAGGCTATTACATTAGTTTTTCCAATGGGAAACCGATTTGCAAGTGGAAGTATGGTAGATGCAGTTATCTATGCTTTTCTTCCCACAAATATAGTCACTAGATTTCCATTTATAATACAAGCAGAATTTTCACTGGTTTCATCCATAGGACCACAACTTAGACAAGTTAGAGATGCCATTCAGGTTCAATTGAAAGTTGAAGATGTGATTTTATGCGATGTCAACTTTGCTAGTAAAAGTTTATGTAAGCCAATCGAAGCTCGGACAATACTCCCAGCTTCTTTTAAACGCATTCTGGAGAATATTTCCCTTCATGGGGCCTACCAGCCCGATCAACAACGTCAATTGATATTTCTCTGTTGTCCTTAAGGGAATGAGAATCCTTCCCTTCATGGTGCCTCTTGGATTTATCAACTGCCTCAATTGATATTTCTATGCCATCAACTCTGCTCTCCATTTCTCCATCATGGGACCCCTTAACCCTATCGCCAACCTCAACTGAATGCTCTCTTCCGGTCTCAACCTGTACTCCTCTTATACTCTGTCAAGATCTGTAGCCGTCTACATCCCTGTAAGCGTCTTTGTTCGTCTTTTTGTTTGAATCACTCATTTTCTCTGCTATAAACTTCTCAGCCGAAATTTGAATTGTCGTTTTTTCAAACCCTCTTCTCCTCAAAAAAAATTCTTGCCCTCGATTCTTGCCCTCTGCTGCTCCAATACTGCACTTTACATAATAACCCTGTTTCGGTGTGCTCTATTTAATAGGCACACCGGGGCGGTTTGTAAGATTGAGGTTTTTGTTTTGGCGCGGTGTTTTATGACGCATCGGTGCGGAAGCGTTCTGAGGCACCGGTGCGTCGGAGTAATAAGATGCATCAGTGCGTGTTATGATGATAAGTGCACGGACTGTACAAAGTTCTTTTTATTTGTATGTAAGATCATAATAAAATAATGATAATTCCAAAGTACATGAATTTATTTATATTATTTTCTAAACTTTATTATGTTACAAAAATTCATATTATTCTAGATTTATTATTTTATAATTATTTACAAATTTACAAATTTAAATATTTTAATAAAATCATTTCACATGATTACAATTAAAATTTTCACATTAATACAATTAAAATTTTACAAATATTTTACATAGAATTAGAATTAGAATTACAATTTTACAATTTCACATTCAATTACGATTAGAATTAGAATTAGAATTTTAATTTTACATACAATTACATTTAGAATTTTACATACAATTAGAATTACAATTGCAATTTTACAATTTGTCATATATACAATTACAATTAAAATTACAATTACAACCATTTCACAATAAATTAAATATTACAATTACAATTAAAATTTTACATTAAATATTTTACATACAATTACAGTTAAAATTAGAATTAGAATTAGAATTAGAATTACAATTTTACAATTTCACATACAATTATGATTAGAATTACAATTTTACAATTTGTCATACATACAATTAAAATTAAAATTACAATTACAATAATTTCACAATAAATTAAATATTACAATTAAAATTAAAATTTTACATTAAATATTTTACATACAATTACAGTTAAAATTAGAATTAGAATTAGAATTACAATTTTACAATTTCACATACAATTACGAATTACAATTACAATTTTAATTTTACATACAATTACATTTACAATTAAAATTTTACAATTACAATCACTTCACAGTAATACAATTAAAATTTTACAAATATTTTACAATATACAATTAGAATTAGAATTAGAATTACATTTACAATTACAATTTTACAAATATTTTACATATAATTACAATTAAAATTACAATTACAAATACAATTATAATTTTAGAATTTTGAATACAATTAGAATTAGAATTAGAATTTTACAATTTGTCATATATGCAATTAGAATTAAAATTACAGTTACAATCATTTCACAATAAATTAAATATTACAAGTACAATTAAAAATTTACATCAAATATTTTACATACAATTACAGTTAAAATTACAATTGCATATACAAATACAATTTTACAATTTTACATACAATTGAAATTTAAATTTCAATTACAATCACGACATAATATTTAATAAATATCATGGTCATTTAATATTAAATTAATTAATAAACATCATGATCATGATAACCATCGTACAAACATCATATTCGACTAAAAAACACATTCAAACTTCAAATTAACATCATCACAACACAAACATCAAATATACATCTCATGTCAAATAACTCATGCTATCACATACACATCTATCTGCAAGCTAAACATTAAATGAACATATCTAATAATATACACATCATGATGATCACCAACATGTAAATTAAGTACAATTGCAACATGAACATCAAATACATGGACCATATATATATATATATATATATATATATATATATATAACGTTAAAAATATACAACTGTAATATAAATGTCATGGATTAGCTAGTGGTAGTACAACATCAATAACAATAACTTAGTGGAGGCCTGGTTACCTACTTGAGGTAGTCGATTGACTGAAGGCTTGCTCGTCATGATTATGACTAGTACCGATAGATGGATCAACCGGTGGTAGTACAACATCAATATAAGTAGTAATGGCTTTGGTGAGAGGCAGCCATTACTGAAACACACATGGTCCATTCTCGCTCACGATCATGACTAGTAATCGATGGATGTCAGGCAGATGCCGATGATCGGACGGGCCGATGGTCCAACCTCATCTCCATGATGACTACCAGATGCTAGTGGAGCCTCATGCTCATCAGGTGCGGCACGAGGTGAAAAATCATGAGATGAATCGTTGCTCGATTGTTCATCACACTGGTGGGCTGCAATGAGTCACGCCTATAAATGCAGATAGTCCTCTCGCCAAGGTGAACAATCGGTCAGCTCACCAGACATGCCGCATCGCCGGTATATGCCACGCGTGATGCCTCTCCACATCCGTATTAGCTTATCATCTCGCTCGTATGTATCTCAGAATGACGGCATGATGCCCGCTTAACCAATTCACGCAAATGAGTTGGTGTCGCCCAACTCCATCCTCGTATCTATCGCTTACGTGCGCTAGTGTAGGCAGGTCACGCATCAAAGATGAGGAGCATTGCCCTCTCCACCGGCCTCCCGATCATGATCCTTGGCATCCGCCATAAAATATCGTCATCGATTCACACTGGATCATGTGGTGGTTCCCGACATCTCCTCACCATCAAAAGAGCTAATGTCTCAAGAAAATATATACAAGTACACAAAAATATCAGACAATTTCATTACACAATTTAATAAAAACAAGTTAAAGAACATGTTGGAATAAATATAAATAAACAATAATATTACTCTATCATCTCACGGTTCATCATCTGGTGGAAGATGAAGAGGATGTTGGCACACTCGCCAATCCAATCCAAAGATAACAACAAAGGGGACCATAATGAAGGGATGCATCATCAACATTGGCTAGTAAGTCTAGTGCATCATGCGAGAGTCCTCGGGCCGGAAACATAGTCTCTCCCCTCTCAGGCACCACCGTCCTCGCATGTGCATCCTGCCTCCAACATCGTCTACGACGCTTCCGAACAAAAAGCAGTTTGATCTCCGGAAACCTCTCAAAAAAATAAACAAAAAGCTCACAAAAGGGAATTCCGACCCTCCTTTGTGCATGAGCACCATATTCATCTGCAGCCGTATAAAACTACCGCAAAAAAATGGTAGACCACCCGAAAATTGGTTTCACTAAAGAATCAACATAATATATACAGGAAAATAATGTGTTGACCGTCATTGTGTTGTGTAAAATGGTCAAAATGAGAAGTGAGGAGGCACCGCACGTCCCGCTCTACCAATGCACCAATATGTAGTCGACTCTGTGGACCAAACTTTGAAGGAGATAGTACATATGCTCCAATGTATCTCTGGGAGTAAACTAACTGACTCCCTACTACACAACTAGCTAGAACCTCTGGGAACGAGGGAAAATCCACCCTTCTCCTCGACAACCCTATAATGAAATAAATATCCTCCTTAGTGGGTGTGTACCACTGGTGAGGACCAACCTAGAAAGGTGAGCTCGTAGGCATTCCAATTGGGTGAGCAAGATGTGTCTCAAAAAAGACACTATGAGACTTTAGGGAAGCAGTCTCCTCATAATCCCGAGGAGGCCTACCTGCGTTAGGAGCCCCTGGGTATTTGCTGTAATAGGGCGAGGGTACGCATCTCTCTCCCTCTCGCGTGCCTCCCACTAGAGAAGCATGTCATACTGCTTCGCCTATTGTTGCTATTGTTCTTCCTCTTCTCTCTAAATCATTGACATATTAAATAATTTGTTTCTATTAAATCAGACATGTATTTAGGAATATACATATATAATTTTTTTTGGAAAAAAAAAACAAACCAATCGGTGCGCTACAAAAACAATCATGCACTGGTTCTAGTGTGGCTGTTTTTTGTAGAGCGTCGGAGGCGGTGCCCCAGATGACATAAAACGCACTGTATGCGGTGCACCTGAAATTTTTTCAAGCCCTGTTGACTTTATATGGTGTTAGAAGAGTGGTGCGCTGACTAAAATATACGCCCCAGCGCGTATTGTCTAAGTCAACACACCGACTTCCTGACAAATTATATAGTGAATGGTGCGGTCGTTTACCCAACCACACCGTTGGACCCCGCGAATGTCAATGCGGTGCACGACGTATACTGGGTGGGATATAAGGCACAACGCATCGCGCGTTATTCCCATGATCAACGATGCGCCCACTAAATGACCACACCGCATAAATTTTAAAATAATGCGGGCGCCTACATCACTTTCAAATTGCGTGATACCATTAGCACCGATTGCGGTGCACGTGTAAATTTTTGCGTAGCATCGTTTACCAAAGTGAAATAACTACTAATAAGTAAGATCATATACAATCTAATGAGCAGATTTTGTAAGGTTATTTCAAATTCTAACTGCGAGAAAGCTTAATTATGGAAAAACTAGAAAAATGCCCTATACTCCCACCGTCGAGGAGGCATATTGGTTGTAGAATTTGCAAAAGAAAAATTTTCCCCAACTTTTGCAAATGAAAGTTGAGATTGGTGGCTAATGCACAAGAGAAATCAAAGAATGTAAATGGGAGCAATCAAGGTTAGGGCGGCTTAGAGAAGGGAGAAATTGCACTCAAAGGCTTGAGAGTTCTAGAGTACCGAGAAAAAGTGAAATATGCGCTTTTTGGCCGTAATATATATATATTTAAACCTGCTTCTTTGGTGTGACGGGTTTTATAAAGGCATCAATGCGGTTTCTTAAGAACGCACTGTGCGCTCTCTGCATTTGGCATGTCGTTTTATGATGCACCGAGGTGTGGTTACATAACACCGCACCGGGTTGTTTCAGCTTTTGGCGCGATGTTTTATGATGCACCTAAGCGTATTAGTCTTAGCACTGTAGCTTTAGCGTAATAGGATGCACTGCATGTGTGTATGGAGTGCATGGTGTCCGGTGTGCCAATTTTAGGCGACCTAAGGGTTTCGAGAGTGCACCAAAGATCGAGAGCAGAAGTGAAAAACAGAGGTTTTGGCCGAATATTTAACCTTTTTCGATGCACGTAGCTTTATAGGCGTATCGATGCTATTTTATATGAACGACTGTGCCCGCTTTCGTTTTTGGTGCTGTTTTATGATGTAACGCGTGGGAAGAGCTCAGGCGCACCTAAGGCTCTCTCCTCAGAGCGCACTCGGTAATTGAGACGAGAGCACTTGGAAAAAGTGAAAAATTCGGTTTTTGTGTTATAACCCTCTTTCCTGCGTGTTTTAAAGGTGCACCAAAGGTTTCACAAGCAATATGACACACCAGGTGGGTGTGTATAGAGCGCATTAAACATCGGTGTGCCAATGTTTTGTGCGCACCTGCTCTTTTCGCTTGTAAGGAGCACCAAAGTGTGATGTTGAACGATAAGCGCACTCGTTTTAAAACATCCAGAAAAACCCTCAAAATTCTCACTGGACCTCCCTCTCTAGGAACCTCTGCTAGAAACAGATGTATGGGGTATTTTTATAAGGGGTTCCTCAAAAACATCCGCTAGAGGGTATTTTCCATGTAGTGAAATCAAACTTCTTTATATGTTCTTCAACGTTGATAGCATTATTCCCCTCCAATATTGACAATTTGTTCATAGTTGACTCATTTGGAAGATCATGTAGATATCCTTGGATGTTTGTGAAGTTGCAAGGCCCATAGAATTCGCCCATGATGCTTTGATTTGGAGGATTGATGAAAATAAAATGGAGATCAAGGAGAGTTTACTGTCCGAGAAATTTTAAATGATCTCTGGAATGTAGCTTGTTTAATCGGGCTTTTAGAACCTTTTTAGGATCGGTAGTGGGGTTAACCAGGTTGGTGCTTCTTTAATATCTCCAACACCTATGTCAAATATGAGATGTGCTCCTCCTAGGTAGAATTGTATACCATTATATCATCCAAATAGAAAATAACAAATGAATCTATAAAAGGGCCCAACACATCATTCATCGATCTCATAAACGTTGTTGGTGCAATCACACACTACTTGATATTTTCCCCTCCAATATTGACAATTTGTTCATAATTGACTCATTTGGAAGATCATGTAGATATCCTTGGATGTTTGTGAAGTTGCAAGGCCCATAGAATTCACCCATGATGTTTTGATTTAGAGGATTGATGAAAATAAAATGGAGGTCAAGGAGAGTTTACTGTCCGATAAATTTAAAATGATCTCTGGAATGTAACTTGTTTAATTGGGCTTTTAGAACATTTTTAGGATCGATAGTGGTTGAATCGTGTCATGCTTCTCATCATCTCCAAAGATCTATGTCAAAATTGAGATGCCTCTCCTGCAGTAGCATTGTATAATAATATATCATCCAAATAGACAATAACAAATGAATCTATAAAAATGCGTAGCATATCATTCATCGATCTCATAAACATAGTTTGTGAAATCTCACTCTTCTTGATATTTGGTAGTAGCCGATCATTCTTTAATATCTCTAACACCTGTGTCAAATGTGAAATGTGCTCCTCTCAGGTAGCACTATATACTATTATATCATCCAAATAGAAAATAACAAATGAATCAAGTAGGCCTACTTTAATGGGACAGGTGATTAAAGCCACAGAGAGATAACATTATGAACCACTTTGGGATTCTAGGATCTAGCCCTCCTGAATCCAGAGAGGGATCTATCTTATAAGTGCAAATATTAATTTATCTTTAGGGCTTTTACTATGAGATTAGACTAGTTATTAAGAAGAAGGGTTTTTTGTTTATTTGGATGGTTGAGCATGATTTTTAATTGAGTGGAAAGTCCTAAAAATGAAAGTTTCAAAGGAGTGAAGGTGTGAACAATCAATAAGATTTAATGAGAGTAGATATAACAAAACTTAATCCACGGCCTATGGAGTCATAAAGGGCTTAATCGTGCAACAATTTCAAGAGTGGATCCAAGGGAAGGTCATCTATATCAAAATATCCTTTAGATTAAATGATGAATGGAACATTAAAAGTGTTGAGAAGGTGGAAAAAGTCAATAATTTCAACAAGGATTTATCAACTTTCCAAACAAGAAAAGCCTTTTTTGCCAAATCGTTTGAAACCAACCAAAGACAGTGGCTAACCTTAAACTTCTTTGGAAAGCTTGTATTAAAAGCTAACTTATCGCACAAACAATCCAAAAATCCACATGACTACTTTCGTAAGGGATGAAAATAAGAAAACAAAGTGCACTTAAGATCAAGAAAGATACATTAAAATATAAGCCTCGCTTCAAGATACTCTCATAGTGGAAACCTTCAAAACAACCTTTGGAGAAAAGAAACTAGAAGACAAGGCAAACCATAAACTTTTCCGCCTAACTCTACTTAGCATATAATGAAAATATCATTCAAGAACTTCATTTAAAGTTTTTCACATCAAGACAGACAAACCAACATTCCTTGATAATGTTTACACGAACTTAAGTCATTCTTAAAAATGCAATTGGAGGAAAACATGATAAAGCTACTTCATCAGAGAGTAGGGTACTTTTAGCAAGAACTTAGTTCTATATTTGGCTGCTCTTTATCGTAGAAAAGGTGAACAAAATGGAATACATGAAAGGAAAGAATAAGAGTAATAAGTACTTCACCAATGATATGCATCAGATCCCAAAATCCACTTTGTATATTGATGTCAACCAGCTACATACTTCAAGTCCAAAGAGCCAAGACAAACAATTATTTTCTCTTCTCATCCTAATTTCTTCGATCACAAAAAAAGCTTCAAGAGCCTCTAAATAATATTTACATGTGTAGTTTCTGAGCACAAGTATTACATCAAAGTTCAGCAACCAACCCTTTACAATGTGCTCCTCAAGGATATTTTATAAGAAAATGAGGAGGTGGAAGAAAATCTAGGGTTCAATTATAATTAATTCTACACTTAATGCAATTCCTAGCCTTGAAAACCATGCAAGGTATAAGGCAGGAACGTATTCTATCTATATCTCTGTTTCATAACTCTGTTATGATTTATGAGGCTTAATGGACGAGAAAATTGACTTCATGGCTGTTTTTTATCTTTATAATAACTTGGCTGACAGTTAGTAATAGGTTCCTTTGATTTGAAATAATTGTTCAGATGTCTTTAGGCTAATATCTTATATTCTGGAAATAACTAGGCCTTCTTTGATTTCTATGAGGCCGTAGGTGGCTTTTGGTAGCTGGAGAGGATTCAATTAGCCTCTGATGTGGTAGTGGAGGCTTCTCGGACTGATAGAGTTCTTTGTTTTATCTTAAAACACTGTTAATTTGTCTTGATCCTGTGTTTTAGGCTTAATTAGGCCTAATTTCTGTCTTATGGTCTTCATAATCGTTTTTAATCGTGTGGATTAAAGCCTTGATACGAATTTATACCTTAATCCCTCAAAAACCTGTTAAAACCTTTTAATCCTTCATCTCACTGGATTTTATACGTAAAAATGATACCTTGGTTTGATTAAGGTTCTCAATCGCGGTTTTTGTGAGAAGCAAGATTGCAGGGTTTTATAATGTTATCGTTCATGAGGCACGATAAATCATGATGTGAACCCTGCAGACCGATCTTCTTCATGAATAGTGGCCTGGGGATCGGGCCATCCCCGACCCTTGATTTATAGAATCGGTGGAAAAAACTTGGAAAACCCGCACACAATGTTTAAATTAAGAAAAACCCGTGAAAAATAGGTTAAGGCCGCTTTGGGGACGAGATTTAATCGTGACCATTGGATGAAATCAACCAACAACCGAGATCACTTGACGGGGTTAAATGGGGAGGCGGTTGGATGAACGGAGGGAATATTAAGTCTGGGCCGTTGATTTTAGATCGATCAACGACCAGGATTAACTAGGGAGTTTATAATGCAAAGGGGGTAATATTATAGCGGAATGGAGGAAATTGTAAAATAAATGGGAGAAAACCTTTATCGGAAGCAAACAAGGGCTAGAGTGAAGTTTGGACGTGGAATAAATGAGAGCCGTTGATCTAGAATGATCAATGGTCGGAATGAAATGGTAAAGCATTTGGGAGCAGAGGAGAAAATGCGATGAGTTGGTGGTGAGATTAAATTGAGACCGTCAGATCTTAGAGATCAACGACGGAGATTTCTCAGTGAAATGATTTTGGGAGAAAAGGTGGGGCGAATGACTTGGGATCGAGAAATAATATGAGCTGTCGGATCCTGATAATCAACGGCCAGGATTAAAAACTGAAAAGCCAATGCCGGCGGGAAGGGTGGTTTGGAAGAAACCATTATATTATGTAGATATAGCTGCCAAGAATTTTCAGAAAAATAAACGCGATATGGGTTTGCGCTCGACATGTGTCTTTTTAATACCGCCCATATAACTTTTAGGCGCAAAATTACGCGATATGGATTTTCAGCCATCGGACGAAAGGTGGGGAGATCTCGATGTGGGGAAATCGAGAGCGATGGGGTAAGACGTTGCGCTTTAAAAGGTGGGGAAGGGTCAAAGGCGCTTAGGATCCTAATTGCTAGATCTTAGAATGAACAAAGAGATTTAATGAGATGGGGGCGTATGAAAGGAATATAAGGCAGGGGATCGTGCAATAAGGGATCATGATCCGCAAAGATCAACGGTGGATCTTTACCGAGAAGTTGAAATCACGGGATTCAGGAACAACAAAGAAAAAGGCTCTGCTTGATCTAGACGGATCTATGAAATGATGATCGGATGACTGGGGTGATCGCAACGGGAGAGGAAAGGGGAAGATATAAAGGAAATTTGCGGCGTGAGTCAGGGATTGACCGTCAGATTTGAGGGATGATCGACGACCGAGGTTTGATCGCATTAGAATTTCAAGGACATGAAGAAAGGGAGGACCCGAAGTGAACTCGTTGATGTGGATGAGACGATGATCATTGATCATTAGATTGACGGCCAATATTTTTTTCAAATTGGGAATCGTCGGGTTTTATTGTTATACGAAAGCCTGCCGGTTAAAACATAATGAAAAGCTGGTTTTTTATGAAATACAAATGAGAAAAAGGTTTTGATGGGTTCAGAGAGGAGTTTAGCCTTTATGGCTACTTCTTTGGTTACAGTTTAAGGTCCTATGAGGAAGGCTACTGTGAGTTAAGTCCCTGGGGTCAAGAAAATATTATATGGAAAAAAGGTATTTTGGCCTAAAAAACAAGAGTTTTTTAAGGCAAATTTGGGTTCCTGAGAGAGAAAAGGAGATTTTTAAACCAAATGGAAGGAGACCAAATGGTTTTAAAAGGGTTTTGAAGTAAATTTGAAGGTTAAATGAGGCTTATAGATGAATTTTCATGGAGGAAAAGGGGATGAAAAATGGGTTTATTCATGAGTGAAATGAGGGGTAAAAATGAGGGAAAATGGGGCTTTTCAATAGTATTTTTCTTCAGGAAAACAATAGATTTTTCAGGGTTATGAGGGAAAAAATAGTGAAGATTAACTAAAGGATTAGTTAACTTCATAAGACTTTAAGAACTCACAATTTGGTCATGAAATTGTTTCTTGAAGTCTAAAAAATATCTAGCCACCATTTGATATGACAAATTTTTATAGGTGGCTAACATAATCTATAAAAGGGTGCAATACATCATTCATCGAACTCATAAATGTAGTTGGTACAATGCATAGGCCAAATGTCATGACTAACCACTCATACAAACCTTGCCTAGTTTTGAAGGTAGTATTCCAAGTATATTATTCTTTGAATTGAACTTGGTGATATCCAGAACTTAAGTCCATCTTGGTAAAGTATTTTTCTTGTTGCAATTGATCCAACATATCATCCATCTTGGGAAGGGGGTACCTATTCTTGAGCACGATTTTTTTTAACGCCTTGTAATCTACACACATCGACCAAGTCTCATACTTCTTTGGCATAATAATGATGGGTGACCCACATGGTGATGTACTTGGTTGAATGACACCTTGTTCCAATAGTTTTTGCACCTATTTCTTCACCTCACTTTTTTCTATAACAAGTTGCTTGTAGAACCCAATGTTTGGTCATGTGGAGTCTGTAAATAGTTGGATCTCTTGCTCCACTTCCTCTTAGGTGGTAACCCTTTAGGCTCCCAGAACAAATCCCTGTATTATTGTAGTAACTCTTCCAGTTATTTCTTCTTTTTCTTAGTACACCCCTCTAGGGATGCATTTCTTGTTAATAAGTCTTCTACAGATTGGTTTTCTCTTAAAACAATAAAATATACTTCTTGCTACAACTGAGCAATTTCTTGGCTTGGTCGGCACTTACTAACGAAATTTTTGAATTTCCTTTTGTTGATGCATGTTAAAATTATTTAAATTTCACAAACCATTGCGGTTATGCATAAATAATACTCCCATAACGACTAAAAATTTAATAAGACTGACCTAGTAGGTGGGACCCTCTCCTATGTTGAGAAAAGTAACTAGTATCGATCTTCATAATTGATCTAGAATTATGAAAGAATGCAATAGAAGACATATATAATCATAAAAAAAATGCAGTGGGAATAAAACTTCATTAATTAACATCAAAGATCTTAAATATGCTTACATACCAAATGGAAAATTAACTAGCTCGAGCGATGGTGGATTATCTCTAAGAAGAGGTGTGGATGCTACATGTCTCTTAATTGGGTTACAATGAGGATCAAGGGCCTTTTTATTATTGAAAAAAAATGGAAACCCTAAACAACCAAAAACCTAACTCTAGGAGATTGAACGACAAGATTTTGTGGGCCATGTTGGGGTTAGTTGGGCAACCAACTTCCTGGGGTCATAACTTGGTCATATGATCTCCGTTTGGCATGTATGATACCTCGTTAGAAATATCTATCAGAGTACTACAATATTTGTGGCAGACCCATGTCTACGAATACACATATGAATATGGTCCCATACCTACAGTTACAGTTACGGATATGGGACTGCGTTGGACCTAAAAAAAGCCTCGTTTAGGGGGTCAAAACAACTCTGGAAGTCCACGGCTTGAAATAATACTAAAAATAGTAAATTATGATATAATCAAGGAAACTGATGAAAATGACTGGAGGTCTAGGTGAAATAGGTGGGTGAACACCATTATCCACCTAGATCAGTGCTCCTCCTTTAGGAATCAATGGTCCTCATTTCATGTAGAGCCTCCATGAGGTGAAGAAATTTCTAATGAACCTGGTCCATGGTGAGCCACTTGCCTTGATGAAGGAGTTGGTCTGCTTTGACAACTCGATATAAATGGATCATCTGCTGGTGAGTGTTATAGATATTTGTGTCCATGATCCTATCATTTGTGGTCTATTTGATACAATTTGGGTTGAGATATGTTGGTTTCAACTACTCAACAACATTGGAAGCGTCCAACAATGGGGGAAAGTATGGCCACAACTGGTCCACATTGAATACTAGGTGCAGACCAAGGAACGATGGAACATTGAGCTCGAAATAATTTTCCCCTATAGCCTTATTGATGGTGTAAGATCCATATCGAAGTAGTCGAAACTTTCGGTGGTGCCCAACGAGGCGCTCCTTCTGCAAATGTAACCAAAATTTGTCGCCCACCTAGAACTTGTGTGGCACCCAATGTTGATCATGAAGCTACTTGTACTTTTCATTTTCTCTATCCAATATTTCATGGACCTGCTAGTGGATGTGATAAATGCACTCAATGAGGTTGTTAGCTTCGTCAAATTCGGACTGGACATGAGCTGAATCTTCCTATGTAGTTGAAAATGGTATGGAAACATCAATGGGACATAGTGGCTGGAATCCTAGTCCCACCTAAAAGGGGATGTGGCCAGTTGAGTTATGGAGAGCCCTATTGTAGCTATTTTGTACATAGGAGAGGCTGCTTTGAGTTGTACATGCGCAGGATGTGCACGATCATCTTGTTGATGACCTATGTTTGGCCGTCAACTTGGGTGTGAAAGGCTGTGGACTTAGTGAGATCGGTATCCAACAATGACTAGAGGCTTGACTAGAATGCACTTAGGAACCAATTTTCCCGATTTGAGATAATGGAATATGGGATCCAAAAGTTTACCTATACTCGTTCAAAGAAGATTTTGGCAGTGGCTTATGTTGAGATACTCTTCTTGCAGGTCGCCAGAATGGCCATCTTAGAGAACCTATTAAAAACCACAAAAAAAAAAAATCGTTGCCATGCTTGGTAGAAGGAAGGCCTGATATGTAATCCATGGAGATGTATTCCCAGGGCTGGCTAGGAGTAGGCAAAGGAGTATACATGCCTTGCTTCTTGATTGTAGGTTTGGAAATGGTGCAAGTAGTGCAGGATATGATGTACTTCCCAACATCATGTGGAAGGTTTGGCCAATAAAATAATTATGTAGTAGTGCCACTATCTTTTCTACCCCAAAATTTCTAGCGATTGGATTGTAGTGTACCCCCTAAATCATCTTGGAATGCTCTCTTGGAGGTACACAGAGGTGTCCTAGGTTGCATAATAGTGCGTCCTGGAGGTGAAAGTCTGGAACCTCGTTATCTTCTCGAAGCATCTCATATGTGGTGAATAATTATGGATCATTCTTGTAAATATGTGGCCATTCCAAAGTCTCGTGTGGACAAGAGTCGAGCACAGTGGTCAGCGCCATGATCAAAGGCCAACTGAGGCAGTTTAAAAGATTATTGGTCCTACCCTTCTTGTGCTTATCTTAAAATGGATTCATCACAGGTATGTGGACCATTTTTTATGGCGATGGTTCTGCAACTTTCCTTGTGTTTTCATGAACTGCAAGGGTCGATGGTCTATGTGCATGACTGTTTCCTTCCCAGGAATGTAATGATTCCATTGTCGAAAGAACTACATAATGGAATACATCTCTTTTTCATAGGTGGGCTAATTTTAGACTCTGTCTGAAACTGTCTCACTGTGATTTGCCACTAGACACCCTTTCTGAGTAAGAACTGCACCAATAGCATAGTCAGAGGCATCTGTCTCAATATAAAATGGTTTCTACAGATCTGGTAATGTGAGACTAGTGCAGAGCAGAGGAAATGCTTCAAATCGACAAATGCCTTCTATTATAATTTAGATCAAAAGAACTTTGCTTTCGCTCCGCCCTTGGTGACTTGAATCAAATGCCAAGTGATATCAGAGAAACCCAACACGAACCTGTGGTAGAAATTGGCAAGACCCAAAAATATGCGGAGCTCTGTTATATTGGTTGGGGTTGGCTAATCTTGAATAAATTATATCTTTGTTGGGACCACATGTGTTAGGTCCCTATATTACTAGTGTATTCCCTTATTGTGTTAGTGTAGCCCCCTTATTGTTATTTTTGTACCCCTGTAACCCCCATATTGTTATTATTGTGCCCCATAAAATCCACTATTGTTATTGTTGTGCCCTTACATTATTATTTTTAGGTCGGCTAGGATTATATTGTGACCCCATGGACTCCTATATATAGAAATGAGGTTTTTTCATTTGTATCATCCAAGAATTGTTCATGTATGTAATGTAAAGGAGGTTTCCCCCTTGAAGTGGTTGACTTATAAGGCATTGATCTCTCTTTTCTTCTATTTTTGGAGTTGGTTTCATAGCATTTGGTATAAGAGCTTTGGATTCTAGGGTTTCGCTGCTTCAAATAGGTCATTGTGGAATTTTCGCTATAACTTTTTTATTACGAAGTTTCAAAAGCTAAAAAAAAACCCATTTGCGAAGAAATCCTGGGGAACTTTATGTAAAAATATCAAGTCATCGGTCACAAAATTTTCGGAGATATGATCTGTGGAAGTTAGGGTTTTTGCAGGCTCCCAAATTTCATCTCAAAGAGGTGACCTTGGGAAAATTGACATAACTCTCTCTCCGAGCATCGGATTGGAATTATGTAAGAAATGGCTGAAAGTGCATGGATTTTAGTTTCATGTGTATCAATTTAAAATCCAAAGCAGGAAAAAAAATGACACGTGGCATGTAGTACAAGTTCACTCTACTGAATCAATCCATAATTAGGTCATTGTGAGAGATTGGGCATAGCTTTTAATTGAAGAATCCAAATCAGGTCAGACCTATGGCATTGTAAATAAGATTCACAGGGCTACTAAATGACTGAAGGTAAAATCTTGGGGATCCGAAATTATAGAGATACATTTGTTTCTATATTGATCTCCTCAAAATCAAGAAAAATGTGTGTATTGTTTTTCAAATTGCATAAGTTTTGTTTTAAAAATCAGTTTGAAGTGATTCCAAGGGCATATTGAAGCATATATATTAGTATTGGGTTCTAAAATTCCCCCTAAAAATAATTCAACACCCATTAAACCCTAAGAAGGCTCTACAATGACTCATGAAGAGGAAGAAGTGCAATATGATATATCAAAATTACAAGAGCAAGTGCAACAAATTTCGCTCTCACAAAGAGCAACAAAAAATGAAATGGAAGTTTTGGAGAAAGGCATGGAAGCTAAGATGGATGGTTTGAAGAAAGGTGTGGAAGCTAAGATGGATGGTTTGAATAATAGCATGGAAGACATGGAAGAAAAAATGGAAGACATGAAGAATGATCTGAAAGCAGACATGAAAGATTTGAAGGAAGGTTTGACAAAGTTGATACAAGAAATGATTCCTAATGGCGAAAATATAGTAGAGTAAACTCATGATGAGAAAAAAATAAATGTTAATCATGATTTAATAAACTCTAATGCTGGATTGAAGACCCACCATATTCTAAATATTGATATGAGGAAGTTTGATGGCAAGGATCCCGTAACATGGATACTATATATGGAGCAATATTTTGATCTCAATAATGTGAAAAACACACAACAGGTATGCATTGAAAATTTATATTTAGAAAAAAATACATTTGTATGGTATCGATGGCTTTGCTCCCGTAAAAAAATTGTCACTTGGTCAATTTTTATAGAGGAAATGATAGCACATTACGAGGATACAAAGAGCAACATCTTCTTTAGCGAATCGATAAATATCAAACAAAAGGGTTTAGTGGTGGAGCACATTGAGACTTCCAAAAATTGAATATAAGGGTAATTGACATTCCAGAGGAACACATGATTGATGTATTCATAGGGAATTTAAAGGATGACATCGAACATGAGGTTCGAATTTGGGAATCTGAATCATTGGAGAAGGCATTCAGGTTGGCAAGAAAATTTGAATGTAAAATTATGGCGACAAGGAAGCCTGCGAATCACATCTATAAATATGGAAGTGTTGCTATTCCTAGACTTCCACAACCTACAAGGTTGACACCACAAAAATTGGAAGAAAAAAGATCAAAAGGGCTTTGATACAGTTGTGATTGAAAATACACTAAAGGTCATAAGTGTGCTGAGAAGAAATTATTTTACATAGATTGTGAAGAGGAGGAAGAAAATGAACAAGAAACTTCAAAATAAGAGGATATACACCAGGAAGCAACCCTAGAGAAAGAAGAAATGAGTTCAACCATATCTTGTAAAGCATTGACATGAATTACCACTCCTCAAAATCTCAAGATAGAAGGACATATCAAGAAGAAAAAGGTAATAGTGTTGATTGATTCAGGTAGTACCCATAATTTTATTTATTGTAAGCTAGCCAAGGAATTGAATTGCTTCCTATACCCAGCACCAGAGTGTCAAGTGATGGTTGCAAATGGAGGAACTATAAATTTCTCTGGAAAATTCAATAATATCAAGCTAACCATGGGGGGATATGTATTGAATAGTCCAATGCTTTCCATTCCAATGGGATGCGTTGATGTTGTACTAGGAGTACAATGGTTACAATATTTGGGGACGGTAGCTTTTAATTTTCAAGAAATTTTCTTGAAAATTTTTTCGGAAGGAAAGAAAGTTGAATTACGGGGTATCGCAGGGAAGCCAAGAAAGATAATAAAATCTAATGTCATGAAAAAGCTTCTGAAGAAATAACAACAAGGCGTAATTGCACAATTATTCTCACTATAAGTTCCAACATAAAAATGATCTATTTCTCCAGATCTCCAAAAAGTCTTAGACAATCATTCCCAGGTGTTTGAAACTCCCAAAGGACTCCCACCTATTCGTGTTCATGGTCATGCTATTCATTTCATTATAGGAAGTATTCCTCCAAACATAAGGACTTACATATATCGTTATGTCCAAAAGAGCGAAATTAAGCATATGATTGCAGAAATATTAGAGATTGGTATAATTCAACTTAGTCAAAGTTCTTTCTCTGCTCTAGTAGTATTGGTGCATAAGAAGGATGGGTCATGGCACATGTGTCTGGATTATAGGGAGCTCAATAAGCTCACTATTAAAGATAAATTTCCCATTCCTGTGATTGATGAATTATTGGATGAATTACATGGAGAAATTTATTTTACAAAGTTGGATCTTCGTTCAGGATATCATCAAATTAGAATGAATACTGAAGATATTTAAAAAACAACATTTCAAACTCATGAGGGTCATTATGAAATTTTGGTCATGCCTTTTGGCCTCACCAATGCACCTTCTACATTTCAAGGGTTGATGAATTCCATTTTCAAACCCTTCCTTAGAAAATTTGTGTTAGTATTTTTTGATGAACTACTAATATACAATAGGTCTAGGAAGGATCATGTTCAAAATGTTGAGAGGGTGCTCAAACTATTGGAGGAGAAACAATTATATGCAAAAACATCCAAATGTTTCTTTGGAGTACAAGAGGTGGAATATTTGGGTCATATTGTATCTTAGGAGTGTGTTAAGGTAGACCCTAACAAAAATAAATCCATTAAAGAATGTAAAGTCCCCACATTTATAAAGTAGTTCCGAGGATTTCTCGGGTTAACATGATATTATTGCAAGTTTGTTTAGAACTACGGGAGAATAACATCACCTCTAAAAAAATTATTGAAGAAAGATGCATTTTCATGGACTCCTGAAGCAACCAAGTCCTTTGAACATATTAAAGAGGAAATTTGCCTAGCATCGGTCTTAGCTATGCCAAACTTCACAAAAAATTTATTGTGGAATGTGATGGCTCAAGAAATGGAATTGGTGCAGTTTTAATGCAATAAGGAAGAACCATTGCATTTGAAAGTCGTCCAATCAAAGGAAAGTATTTATAGAAAGCTATTTATGAGAAGGAAATGTTGGAAATACTACATGCACTAAAGAAATGGTGACCTTACCTAATGGGAAGACACTTCAAGGTAAAAACTAATCATGATAGTATTAAATACTTTTTGGAACAAATACTATCTTCAGAAGAGTAGAAAAAATGGGTCACAAATATGTTGGTTATGACTTTGAAATCATCTACAAAAAAGGGAGGCTAAATTTTGTTGTAGATCCACTCTCAAGAAAGGATGAAGAGGTGGAAGCGTTGTTTTTTTCCATTTCTATTATCCAACCATATTGGATAACCGAAGCAAGGGATGAATGGAAGAATGACGAAGAAGTGTGGACACTTATTCAAAAGTTGCAGCAAGATCCTAGTACATATGATACATTTAGTTGGAAAAATAATTCCTTATGGTACAAAGATTGCTTATATCTTTGTAAGAATTCCCAACTAAAACAATTTTTTTTTTTGGAATTGCACACCTCTCCCTTAGGAGGACACTCAATATTTTTAAAAACTTACCATAGGGTGAAGAAAGAATTTTTTTGGGATGGCCTTAAATTTGATATTCAAAAGTTTGTGGCAGAATGTTTGGTTTGCTAGCAAAATAAAGTTGAGAAAATTAAGACCTCAGGTCTTCTACAACCTTTATCCATTGCAAGTCAACGTTGGGAGGAGGTTTCAAAGGATTTTATCACAGGTTTACCTAATTCTAAAGGAAAGAATGTCATTATGGTGGTAGTTGATAGAGTTACCAAGTATGCAAACTTTTGTGCATTATCTCATCCATTTAAAGCAAGTATAATTGATACTGCATTTATGGAAACAATTCAAAATCTACATGGAAACCCAAAGATTATTGTAAGCAACAAAGATCCCATTTTTACTTGAAATTTTTGGATGGAATTATTTTCTTATTTGGGTACTCAAATAGCTCATAACTCATCTTATCATCTTTAGTCCCATGGGAAAACTGAGATAGTGAATTTTTTTTTGGAAGGATACTTTGTTGTTTTGTATCTGATAAACAAACACATGGGTCAAGTGGTTACCTCTGGCTGAATGGTGGTATAACACTTCCTTCCATACTGTAGCGAAAATGACCCCATTTATGGCACTTTACGGATATCATTTACCATCCATCACATCATCTTTAAGAGAAAATTCTAAGGTTCAAGTAGTGGAAGATCACATCGAGCATCAACAACAAGTTCTCCAACTCTTAAAGGATAATATAAATTTGGCACAAAATAGAATGAAACAACATGCATATCAACATTGCAGCAAGAGAATTTTTGATGTAGGATACTGGGTATTTTTACGGCTACAACCATATAAGAAAATTTCCCTCAAGAAAGCTAAGAAGGATAATAAATTATCGCCAAAGTACTATGGTCCTTACAAGGTGTTTCAAAATATCGATACTATGGCATACAAATTGAAGCTTCCTGCTTCTTCTCGAGTGCATCAAATTTTCCATGTTTCATGATTAAAGAAGGTTATAGGTGACAAAATTCAAGTTCAAACAATATTTCCAGAACTTGATGAGGAAGGGAAAATCATATTGGAACCTGAAGCAGTCACGAAAACAAGAACTCGACAGCTACGAAATCGATCAATAGAGTATCTCATCAAGTGGAAGAACTTACTCACTGAAGATTCCACACAGGAGGATGAGAATTTTATACATAAGTATCCAAATCTACTCAAGCGTCAAGGACAACACTTTTTTGAAGGAGAGGGACATGTTAGGTCCCTATATTACTAGTGTAGTCCCTTATTGTGTTCGTGTAGCCCCCTTATTGTTATTGGTGTACCCTTGTAGCCCCCATATTGTTATTATTGTGCCCCATAAAAGCCACTATTGTTATTGTTGTTCCCTTACATTATTATTGCTAGGTCAGCTAGGATTATATTGTGACCCCATGGAATCTTATATATATAAAGGAAGGAGGTTTTTTCTTTTGCATCATCCAAGAATTTTTCATGTATGTATTGTAAATGAGGTTGCCCCCTCGAAGTGGTTGATTTCTAAGGCGTTGATCTCTCTTTTATTCTATTTTTGGAGCTGGTTTGATAACAACATGAACATCTTGCTCATCAATGACGTACCCAAAATATTGAACTTGGGTCATACCAAAAGTGTATTTTTCAAAATTGGCACATAATTTGTGTTGCTGCAGGGTTTGGAGGACCTATCGAATATGGTGAAGGTGCTCTTCCCAACTTTGGTTGAACATAAGGATGTCATCCAAATACACTACCCCGAATGAGTTGGTGAAAGGACACAAGATGTCATCCATCAACCTTATGAAGATTGCGGGGGAATTCGTCAACCCTAAAGGCATGACCAATCGTTTGAAAATGCTCTTCTTTTATTTGAAGGTAGTCTTCCACACATCGAAGGGTTTGATTGGTACCTGGTGATAACCAAAATTCAAGTCAATCTTGCTAAAATATTTTCCCCCTTGAGTTGGTCGAGAAGGTCATCAGTTTGTGGGATTATATACTTATTCTAGACAATGAACTTATTCAACATCAAATAGCCGATGTAGAATCTCCAGGTCCCATCCTTCTTCTGTACCAATAGGATCAGGATCCCACAGGGTGCTGAAATTTTCCTGTTGTGTCCTTTCTACAACAACTCTTGAATCTACATCTTTATTTCATCGTTCTATAGAAAAGAGTGTTGATAGATCGATCCGTTGGGTATCAACACGACTGGTGTCTGATAGATGGAGTGCTTGACTTGAAAATGTAGGGGCACCCTTGTGGGTGAGGTGAAGATGTCCTTGTACTCCTCCACAACCTTTTCCATCTGCTACTTCCATGTAGAAGAACCCTGTCTGGAGGATGTGGATGTGGCCACAATATTTTTCTTTACCTGAGGGTGAATCATAAGGAATAAAAATTTCCAGGTCTGGGAAATGATCTTATAACATTGCTTCACAGAGATCAAAGAGATGGTTGTAGGAGGTGCTACCTCTGGTATCCTATATAACTTATTTCCCAAAGTAATAATAACAATGCGAGGCCTAGAATCATACACAACATGAAGGTCCATAAGTATGGTTGGCCTAAAAATACATCACAAACTTCAATAGGAGAAATATCACACAATACCTCATCTGTGAAGGGCTTGATGTTGTAGGGAAGACAACACTGCTGGATGATGCGGAGATCTTGTCCTTAGTGAAGCCACCCGATGGTGTACAATTGTAGGTGTGGTGTGGTCGGTAGGCCTAACCACTTTATGACCTTTTCTGAAATGAGGTTCTTTTGGCTCCCTCTATAAAAAATGAACTGGAACGGAGAACCCTTCACCCACATATGTGAGTGGAAGAGACACTCCCCCTCCTCTAGGTCTTCAGGATCAATTTTCTGGATCTTGGTGATGGTAATGGTGGCAATGGGATTTGCATTAATAATTCGCTTCCCTTTTTCATTCCCCTTATAGGGTTTTGAATTTGAGTCGGAACATGCATTTGATTCAGAAGCCTTCAACTTGGCCACTAGTGACTGCCTGGATCGACACTCACTTGTGTTATGAGTGGGGGTCTTATGGAACTCACACCATTTTCCTATGTCCTTCTTTATCTTCGTAGTGTTTTTATTTACTTGCACCTTCAACGAGTTGTCCTAGGTTGCCTTGCCTTGGATTTTTCCTTTGTTCTACGGTTTGAAGGTGCTTTTCCCTTGCTTCAACTTTGCAGATCCAAAGTATCACTTCTTCTGTTTAAATTTATGCTTGATCTTGAAAATGTATCGATAAGCGGCGCCAAGAGAGATGTACAAGAACTCCATCTTCATACTGGATTTACTTGTGTAGACAATCGCGGTACTTGAGTACCAAATTCAACTCAGAATCCTTGATACCCAACTTCGTGCAAAGGGTATGAACAATATTTGTGAACTCTAACATCTCTTGGTCCCTTCCCTCCTACACCATTGTCCACTTTATGTATTTATCTTCATAGCTCCCGGCAGGGTAATATTGTTCCTTTTTGGTGTCTCGGAAATAATTCCAAGTGGGTGTGGCTAAAAACAATGAGGGTTATCTCTCGTCCTTTTGTTCATAGTATGTTTCCCACCATTCTTTGACATGGGGGCCGACTTTGAGGAGTGAAAAAGTAATCTTTTCCCGATTGAAAAAATCGTGAACAAAAAAATATCCTTCCAATAGATACAACCATGTATCTACGACGTTTACATCTATTTGGCCTTCAAATATAGGAATGTCAAATTTTACTTGTACCTTAAAGGGAGTGGCGCTTCCAGAGTGGTTGCTGGATGAAGAAGCTTCCCCTATGGGTAGTTGTCGAAGGATTTGGGAAAAGTTGTCCATCATCACATTCTTTTGTTGATTGAGGGCTTATTTGAGCAATATTTTGAAATGATCTCTTTCTCCCTCATATTTATTTTCTTCCACCATGGGATTCCGTCGGGGTTTGCGAGGCTGGCCTTGCAAAGTTTCAACCAGTTCAAGCCCTAACTCCTTATACCCTTACCTCGTTGGGGACATGTAAAGAAAAAAAGAGAAAGAGAAGACCACTATGATACCATTGATCTAGACTTATGCAGGAACACAAAAAAACAAAAATATAAACATAAACATAGAGATGCAATTGAAATAAAAACTCATTTCATTAATATCAAAGAACTAAAATATGCTTACATACATTATGGAAAATAAACTAGCTCAGGCTATGGTCGCTTATCTCTGAGAAGATATGTGGCGGCTACATGCCTCTGAACTGTGTTAAAATGAGGATCAAGGGCCTTTTTATTATTAAACAACAAAGGGAAACCCTAAATGACAAAAAAACTAACCTTAGAAGATGTAACACTAAGAGTTTGTGGGCCCCGTTGGGGTTATTTGGGCAACCAACTTCCCGGGGTCGTAACTTGGTCATATGATCTTCATTTTGCGCGTACGATACCTTGTTAGAAATATCTCTCTGACTACTACAGGATTTTTGGCAGACCCATAGCCATTATGGCTATGCCTACGACTATGGGCGTGGGGTATACCACAAAAAATGCCATTTATGGGTCAAAATAGCTCCGGAAGTTCAAGACTCTAAAAAATGATAAAAATAGTAAATGTTGCTATAATAAATGAAACTAATGAAAACGATAGAAGGTCTAGGTGGAATAGGTGGGTGACCACTAATATCCACCCGAGTCAATAATTTTTGTCTATCTCATGACATCATGTAATTTATATGTACTTGTAAAAAGGAGAGAAAAACAATCATTGTAAAGATCAAAAGAAAATTATTTATAAGCATGGGTTTCATGGTTTATATATTTTTTTCTAGGTCTAGCCTCCATTTAAGGCTTATAGGGTTGAGTTATGAGTCATTTTACTTGTCATTATGTTCTAGACCCTTATTGGGATTCTTGTATTAAAGAAATACAATTATTTTGATGTAATTTGGTCATCTACACCTCCACCATCAAGTCGGCCTGCCCATCCTTCATGTCGGCCTTAATGAAGAGATTCAACCTCATTAGGAGACTATATATAGAAGAGGAACTAAACTCATCATGGTATCAATCAATATCATTTAATCTGCAACTTTGGAGATAAATAACATGTGCGAAGGCTAGTTGAAGGAAGTTAAATCCTATGTAAATAAGAAGAGACACTTTTCATGTAAAATGGGCTAAAATTTTCTCATTTTTTTCACACGTTCGAGGATATCTGAAGAAGAAGTGTGAAGGTGTAGGGTCAAGGTTGCAGGTTAAGATTTTAGATGTTTCAGAGAGGATCAAGACCTTGTTTGACTCAGATTTTGGAAGGATGTATTATGTTGATTTTTGAGAATTTGAATAGAGTTTGACTTGTCTAGATGGAATGATGACTTGTTGGATTGGAAGAAGTCTATGTCTTGGTCAAAGGGTCTAGGTTGTCTCATTTGATTTGGGTCTAAAGAAGAGAAATAATTTTTTGATTTTTCCCTAGAAGAGGGGGTTTTCCTTGGCTGAGAGCCTAAATATTGTGTCCTCGTTGTTTTTATTTTCATACATTTATGTTTTGGTAGTTAATTGATGATAAGAAGATAAAATAAGACATAATAGACGATAAAATATTTCTAAGAAATCACGAGTAATGATCAAGATAATAAATATCTTTCTGCCTTTATGATTTTCTAACATGGTATCAGAGCTAAGGTGAAGAATAGAGAAAAATAAAAATTGAAGATCATATGATCTCTAAGAAGGATTCAAGAAAGGATTTTGGAATTTTTTTGGGGCTAGTAGGAAAAAGAAGTTGAAGGAGCCAAGAAGCATATTTTTGGAGATCCAAAAGGCTATACTGTAACCCTAGATAAGGCTGAGAATCTTGAAAGGAATATGGAAGTTATGTGAATAAAGATTAGGGCCTGAAATCATCTTAGAGATCTAAAATTATTAAGGTTCTATGAGGGTGACTGAATCATAATCATAAGGTGTTTTTTTATGGACTAGAGATAGTCCTATATAACTTGAAAATAATTTATTTATGAAAAGAACCAAGACAAAACTAGATGAAAAACATATTAACCCTATTTGAGAAATTTGATCTAGAGTTACAATCATCTCCAAAAATATATATCAGTCTTTTTACTAGGAACCAAGGCAGTGAAAGAAGAGATTATGTGAAAATGTTGAGCAACTACAGGACTCTAACCTAAAGATGAGAAATCTCTTATCTTGAGAAGAGCTTGTTTCATTATAGGATATATCAGTCCATTGTAAGGCATGTTTGAAATGCATCTTATATATAGTTCTATGTAACAATTAGAAGGATAAGCCTAGACCGAATTAAAGAATTTATAAGGCTGATCTATAATACTACACAGTGAAAAATGGGAAGCCCTAACTAGAGGGTAGGACACATCTATATCAACCCTGGGATTCTAGAATACAAAAGGATTTCTTTGAAGGAATTCCTTGGCTTCGACATCTTTGGAGCTCTCACTCTTGAAAGAAGCAAGAAGATCATGGCATCTTGAAGAAACCTTTGTTGTAGACATTTTGTAATCTTGAAGGACTAAGGTGTGTAGTTCTTGAGGTACATACAATTGCTTTATTCATACAATATCTAACCTAAATTGGATCAGGATTTTTGGGATGTTTTTTTAGGGTTTGTAATATTCATATTGTTGATGTTTGTTGTTATTGAAGTTCTTGTAAACCTTGGTTGAGAAACCCTAATATTTTTCCCTCATAAAAAACCCTAGATTTTGGTCTCTAGGGTTTGCAGGTAGTTTAGGGAAAAATGGGAAACCTTAGTAAGGATAGACTTGGTTTTGAAATTTCGACCCTAGGATTGATGTTTTCAAAATTAACATCTAGAATTTTTATGGTTTGGATATGAAAACCCTAGGAATTTATCCCTTCCTAAAGAGTCTATGAAATCCCTAGTTTGTAATTATACTCTTGTACTTGTATGATTTTGGTGGTACTTGTCAAGTAGATGTTATAGGTAAAAATAAATGCAGATTTTTTGCAAGAAGAATCCCTTCAAGAGGAAGCTCCCACCTTCTCACAAAAGATAAATATTCTTTATATCTTTAATTATTTTGTATTTCTTTATATATCTAGATTTATTATTGTTGCTCGATTATAATCCTTTTCCTTGTATTTTCCTTGGAAGGTATATTCTAAAGAATGTATATGAATAAAAGGATTGCGGCTAGATTCAGAGGGAGTCTTCAAAAGAGAGACGTGTAAGAGGCTTTGTTGCAGAAACATCCCTTCAATAAGAATACCTATATGGTTTGTGAAAGAAGCAACTCAAGGTATGTTTAAGATTACAAGATTTGTAGCATGTCTCCATCATATAATAAGGTAATATCTCTTTGAATTTCTAACTCTCTCATATCTAGGGTTTGCTATAGAATCATAATGATTTGTATATTTTTAGGGTTATTAATCTCTAAATTAAATCAGCCCTTATGATACTATGTTTTGATATTTGTTCATTTTGGTAAAACCCTAGCCTTTTGATTAGGTTTTGTTGATGGTACCTAGAGAATAAGATAAAACCATATATTTTTAAGGTTTGATGATAATATTTAGGGTTATGACAAAAATCTTGTAGAAATTGATCCTAGGGTATGGAAATGAAACTCTAGGTGTAAATTCTTCATCTATGGTTGAAATGCTAACATTGTTTAGTCTTTGAATATCTAAGATTTAATATTAAAATTTTGATGATGATATGTAAGGTTTATGATAAAACCTGAGAAAAGGTTGTTGTAAGAGTCTAGGGCATAAAAGTGTAACCCTATGTATAAATGCCTATGTACAATTGAAACCCTAACTAGATTTAGGTTTTGAATATCTAAAGGTTAATTTCTTATTCAAAGTTTTAATAACCCTAGATTCTCTCCTTGTGGTAAAGTTAATATTCATGCTCTTGTAAATACATATTTGTGCTTGGTTGTACTTGTTGAAGAGATTTGCAGGTACACAAATTTTCAAGAGGTTGTAAATATGTAAGACTACTTAATGATGAGTTTGATAAGCATGATGGAAAGAGGGAGTTGTGAAAACCCTGATGATATTGAAATTTACATTGATGTTGGATAACTGACCTTGTTTTCATGAGAAGATAAAGAATAGTGTTTCTAAAGGTATATGTTCTTCGATGAAATGATGACGCCAAAAAAAAGGTCCTATGTAGGTGGAAGAACAAATTTGTTGATGATGGACTTATCTCCCAAGTTGAGAGGGATCTGGATGAAGGAAAATGTATATCCTCCATAGCTAAGGAGGAGGACATGATGGGCTACGACTAAAAATCATGCGTATAGGGAATACCATAAAGGAAGAATGAGATTGGATAATAGATAAATCACTGCTACTGGTTAATATTGATGTATTGTGAATAAGATATGGTTGTTTTGATAAGTGCTGAAGTGAGTTTAGTGTCACTGAAGAAGTTGGAATATAAAGCTTCTGTTGAGATTTGTTTGGATATTATGATGAAATAAGAAACATCAGAATGGTTGAGGACCCCATATTTTTTTCTAGCATATAGATAATAAGAACATATGTATTGGAAGTGATTGGGGTCATAAGGCTACAATATGTTCAGTTGAATTAATAAGTAGTTGATTTGTTGATCTCTCCCTGAGAATTTTGTATATTTTAGAAGCATGCTTGGATTGGTGGATATCTCTGATTTCCTGAGAGGGAGAGATGAGTACCATAAAATTCCTTTATGATGGTATTTGGGAGGACATCTTGGTCTGGTTGGTGTTGAGATCTCAATTATTGTTTGGCCTTGATGATACCTAGATACCATTATGGGAGGGCATCTTGGTCTTATGGAGCTCTTTTTTAGTGTTTGACTGTGATGATACCTAGATCCTTATGAGGGTTGGAGTCTTGGCATGCAGGCCTAGATGGTATTTATATCCATTTGGATTGATACCGGGGCTGCAACTTGATGGTACCTATAGTGGCAAGTTGCCTTGATGATACCGTAGTCCCTGTTGGGAGGATACCTTGGCAGTTTTGGTATCCCTAGAATTGCGTATGTTGTTGTACTCTTATTGGAAAATTTCAAATTGAGTTCAACCTTGTATCAGTTGAACTATTATGAATACCTCTTGTTGACCACATTTTTTCAACAATACAAGGAAGTAGGATGCAAAGATGCGAAGAAATTTATTCAAAGTTCAAAGTCATCTTCCAACATTATGTTATCATTTAAAACCAAATTTATGCAAATTTATATTGTATATGATGGTGGTGTGACCATTTAATTATGTAACAACACCTAGGTAAGCCTTTTATTTTGGCGACGAATTTCAATCTGAGAGTTTTTTTAACCTCATTGAATTATGTGTGTTACTAAACATGAATAATCTGCAAAGTTTGTGCTCCAACTTAAACCCTAAATCTAGGGTGGTATTCATAGACAAGGTCTTAGGTGAGTCCTAATGTTATATCGAGTCTTTGTAAAAGTGGGTTGGGAATAATTTAAGCTATTTGGCTAAATTGTTTTATTATAGATCACTAAGTCTATAATAGATCATATTGTGTCGCAGAATTGGGTAATATTATGAGGGTCTATATGTAAAGGTGTATTCCCCCTTTGAGGGTTGAATTAATTGTAATATCTGATGTAAACAATATTTTAGTGCATGGTCCATCATACATAAACACCATGGCTAAAATATTCGAGGGTGGAAAAAATATTAATCCCCTCTAATGCCAATTAATTATTTTTTTGGCAAAAATAAAATTAAATTCTAAGCCTAAAAATTAATTAATGTAGCGTAAAAAATAATTATAGAGAAATCAATTTTTCTTCAAGTGGAAAATTCACGGGTCAAAGAAGAATTAATTTTTGGAGGCCCCCCACCATGGAAATAATGTATATATTAAGAAAAATAAAGCCCTTGGACCTTGTTGGTTAAGTCAAAGTCAAAATTTTGAGGAAATTAATCCAAAATATTAATTTTTGGATTAATTAAAAGAGGGTTTCAAGAAAATTCGATTTTTTTCTCAAATTAAAAAATTAAAAGGTGGAGATTAAAACATGATCAAGTTATTTTCAATGGTCGAGATTATTTTGACGAGGATCAAGCCAACCAGCCATTATTTTCTACTTGGAGGGATTTCTCTATAAATAGAAGTCATTTTGCTTCTATGTGATATTGATAAATAATGTAATTTTTATAATGCTGGTATTGAGCCATTGCTCTGTTGGGAAAATTTATGTACCATATAGAAAGAATTTGGGGTTCAGTTCATGGTGTTCATCTTCCATTGATATGTGATATGTGTTATTTATATGCGCTCCTATATTGTGCCAATAATTTTAATGAATTTCTATTTCATTTTTCGATGACAAGAACATTCTATTGGTAAAATTTTATTTTATCTTAGGTGATCTAATTCACCATATGATTTAACGATTCTACTTGAGATAATTTATAGGGATTTGCAGGTACATTAGCCCTTGGGCTCCAATTTCATAAATTGTTGGGAAGAACCGACTATGTTTGGGCTCTAATATTTCTATATAGTATTTTAATTTTGCAGAAGGGCTTGTGGCCAATATTCTAATTTTTCGGAAAATACATTTATCCACTATTATTATTCAAAATATCTCCAAAAAATTAAAATTTTCAAAACATTGTGTATTTGTAAATAATTTGTAAAATAAAAAGTTGTAAATTATTTCTAATCTATGTTGTTTTGCATCTCTTGGGGTTTTATTTTAGGGTTTTCAAATTTTATATATATTTGGGTTTTGGGAATTCTTTGGTTAATTTGTGCATATGAGCTTCCATGTGATCAAGAAGACTTTTGCTAGGGTTTTAAGGTATATCTAGGGCATTTAGAGTAAGATATAGTCTCTATTGAATTTGCAGGCTCAACAATCAACATTTTTGAAACATTTTTGTGGAGAAAAAAATTGTTTGCAGGCCTTGGGAAATTTTTTGGGAGCCCTAACTTTGTCGTCCAACCTTCTAAGCCCTAGCCGTCCCCCTTTTGGTGCTCCTAGAGGCCTTTACCTCCCTCCAAGGGAGCCGTCTAGTCTCTTGGAGGCCTCGACCCCCTCTTTTATCCTAGCCGTGAGCTTTGGGACCGCTCAACCTCCATTTTGGTGAGTTGTCTAGCCCTTTAGAGGCATTTCCCTTCCATCGTTGGGGTTTTATGGGGGTTTTGCAGTGTTTATAGCCAAGTGGTAGGGTTTTGCAACTATTTTTGAGCTAATATTTTATAGCTGCAGGATCACGCATCATTAAGAATGATTTGGAATTGGTTTCTAGTCATTTAAATAAAGAAATTTGCATTAGAGTAAATAAGATTTTAAAATTTTAACATTGAATTTCCATGTCATAATGTGTAAGCCAATCAAAATTTTTAAAAATTTGGAAGAGATATAGGTGTGATTAGGCAATGATTTTTTTTTTAATAATATAATTTACCTACTTTAAGTGTGAATGGTGTCCAAGTGACCTAAAACTATATTAAATATTAAAAATAATATTAATACCATAATCTATAAAAGTTAGAATATCAAGAATATTTTTAATGAAGGTTAAATTATGGGTTGAGTGTGCTTTTAATGAAGCATAAATCATGGGGTGTTAAATAAATAAATTTAATTATAAAATCTTAAATTTACTTTTTCAATTTTAAATTTATTAAATATTGTGTTAATAAATTAATTTAAATATAAAATATAGCTATATGGTTATTTTGATAAAAGTGAATTATTTGGGTAATTTAAGTTTATTTTTTTAATTTAATTTTTATTAAATCTTTTGTTAATAAATGAATTTGAAAAAAAAATATATATTTACAGTTATTTTTGATAAAAGCGACATTTATTTGGGAAATTTAAATTTAAATTAATTTATTTTTTAAGTTAAATTTTATTAAATCTTGTGTTAATAAATTAATTTAAATATAATATATATATACAATTGTTTTGATAAATGTGACATTTATATGGTTAATTTTGATAAAAGTAAAATAATAAAAATGATACATTTATATTTTATTAATTTCTTAATTTTTTCTTAGGTGGCTCTTTTTTAGTTGAAAGTTCCTCTAATGAATTTATCTGGCTAATAACTAGTTTTGCAACTTAATTGGCTTCTTGGGATAGGGTTTAAAGGGCCAAATTTTCCAAGCAAGGCCTCAACCAACTATCAATGCCCTAGTTGCAATCATAAGAGGGTTAATATTTTGGTTTTTTGCTGAAAAATTTGTGTTGCAGGTCATTGCCTCAAATCCCAAGTCATTTGGAAGGCAACTAGCCACCAAACTAGGCCATAAGGCCCAAGTGTCTTCTCTCTTCCTCCATGTTTTCCTTGATATTCTGCTATGAAAATATGAATAATTTTATTAGATCAGTGTATTTGATAATAAAGCACTATAAATACAAGCCTAAATCCACTAATTAATATTATAAGACATTGAAGAATACTCTTAAGTCACGAAAGATTAAATCTCAGATCATATTGGTTACATGGAAGTGGATATTGTTAATTGTTTAATTAAGTTCCATATCTGATTCATAAGTTGTAGCCATCTAAATTTAAGCTACAACAATGACTAAGTTCATAACAATGACATAGTTACTCATTAACGCTCACATTTTACATATATATTGTCACTTGTGTTTATTGGGCTTATGTTTTTAGGCATGATTCATCATTTCTAAGAGATGTAGCATTAATTAAAGTTTTGGTATAACAATTTGCAGTAGTGATAAAAGTGTTGAAGCTTATCTAATTTCATTTGGCTTTTGTTCCTTATATTTTATGAAACCCCAATAAACATTTGAATGTGTGAATGGGTCATTTCTTTACTACCACAATCTCATGTTTATTGGCTGATCTATAGTTTTTATTTACACCATTGGCATCTATTTTCAATATTGCATCATCTAACATAAGTGGTTTAATTAATTAATGCCCGGGAAAATTTTTCTAAGTAACATTGTCGATAAATTCTCTATTTCCATTGGATAAGTGAATTTATGGTTCATGATTAAATTGAATATTTCTTGTGGATGTTGTCTTTTATCTAATTGGAAATTTCAAATTGTAGCATTAATCGTGTTCTATTTATCAATTGAGAAATTTTCTATTCTTTATACCGACAACATTTTCTGGCACCATTGAGGTTAATCACTTCTCTTGTGGTTGAGATTATCATTGATATATTTTTTAAGTACTTTGTTAATATAATCAAGATCATTAGTAGTTAAGTACTTAAAGAGAATTAAGTGATCTCACTGTAAGAGCACTCATCATCTTGAATTTACATTCTAGGCCTAGTCCTGCATTAATTACCTAACCTCTAAGCATAAGCTTGGTTGATAGACATATAGGGCCACCCTTCTTCTTTTACCTTGCGAAGGATAGACCCTTTCTAGTGGATAACACAGTGACCTTGTAGTTGTCAGATCCAAAATATCTACAACGCTAGAGACATCAGGTAGCTATATTTCAAGGTGAGGTATCATTAACCAAGCCATTGATTTCTTCACCTTGACTTATTCTACAACTTAATTTAGAGAACAACCTTAAAAAAACTAAGGATTAAGGGATTCATTTAGATAAACATATAATTAAAATAAACCAAGATATTTTCATTTCACCTGTGTTATAGGATTTGCATAACATATAGGATAGAAAAACATCTCCAAGCAGCAACTATTCATCCATTCATTTGGTGTATAATTGATATAAAGTAAGTATTTGACTCCATAAGGCACTGGTCTCATACAATAATCTAATCTAATCTCTAAAAATTGCTAAATCAACCAAGTGGCTAGGTCATTCAGTCGTGTCTCCCGAATTTTTTGGTTTCCAACGAATATTGCATTCTCACATTCGATAGGGACTACCCCTCTGTAGAAATTATCCAAAGGGATTCAATTTGATCTTGTAATGTACTAAAAAAAAATAATGAATCCTTCTACAATTTGCAGAAAAAAAATACGATCACATAATCACATAACAAGTAAGAGATAAATTATCAATCACACAACACGAGATGTATCTGGGGAAAGCCTTAGCTAAAACCCCGCTATCGGTATATTGCATAAATTCAAGATCATGAAATAATACAATGCTATTCGTCACACTAAGAAACCTCTGCACTTTGTTGGCTGTATCACCCTGATCCTACTCGAATCTGGCTTTTTTTTATCTAAGCAATTTTGGTCCTCTATTTAACATTTTTCTGCCTAGGTTTTTTTTTTATCTAAGTAAATTTGGTCCTCTATTAGCACAGGAATGCGTAAGGAAGGTAGGTCAAGCCTAGGTAATCAAAATTTTAAATAGAGGACCAAACTTTCTTAGATAAAAAAAAGCTAGATTCAAGTAGGATCAGAGTGAGGCAACCAACAGAGTGCAGAGGTTTCTCAGTGTGACGAATAAAATTGTATTGTTTCATGATCTTGAATTTATGAAATATACAGATAGCAGGGTTTTGATCTAAGGCTTTCCCCAGATACATCTTTTGTTGTGCGATTGATAATTTCTCTCTTACTTGTTATGTGATTGTGTGATCGTATTTTGTTTCTGCAAATTGTAGAAGGATTCAGTATTTTGTTTTATAAAATATTGAGAAGCTAACTATCATTTGTATGGTTAGAAAATTGTATAGGTCATGCATGAGGTCACCAGGAAGGCTTGACGGTATTGCAAAATCATTATTTTGGGAAGGCTTGAAGGTATTGCTTGTCTCCTCTCTGCTTCTCCAATTGTGGTTTCTCTAGAACCTTCTGAGAGTGCTTCTAAGGCTGTAAGTTGAGAGGTAAGTCACACTCCCTCTCAACCACCAAGTCTCTAGCCTTTTATTTGATCCTCAAATCTTTGGATGCACATTGTACCTGAAGTGCATACGGGTTCTTGACTCGTACACCGATCTATTTCACCTGTCCCGTGGCGATGTGTTTAAGGAAAACCTTTCATTTTCTACATATAAAATCATAGCCATGGTCTTCCAATACCACTACAGAGACAAGATTATTATTTAGTCCTAGAAAAATCAAAACATTTGTCAATCTGAGAGGGAAGCCATAGTCCCTCTAAAAGGTAATTGTACCTATGCCAGTCGCACTATACCTCCCATCATCTCCAAACTCTATGTTCTACTAGACATCCTTCCCCTCCAAGTCACTGAAGAGATATCTATTCCCCATCATATGGAACAAGGCACCAATGTCTAGATACAAAATGCATCACATTACATTGTTGACCATGCATGAAATGAGAGTAAAATTAATCTCGAACTGTGAAGCCAACACTTCACTTTTTGCTGCAATTGTAGGCTCCTTCTTGCTTGACTTCTATGGACATTTTGAGGCATAGTGCCCATGCTCGTGACAGTGAAAACAATTGACCTTAGAAAATTATCTCTTGCCCTCTTCACCTTGGGAATTCTTTCCCTTGGTTTTATATCCTTTCCGACCAATGAAAAATATTCTTATTTTTATGCGTCAGAGGTCCTGTCTTTGGTGCTCTGCCTTATCTCTTCTTGTACCAAGTCAGACCACAATCGCTCCCAATATGGTAGCTTCTCCATCCCATTCACAGAGTCATGGTAGCTATGCCAACTCTTAGGAAGGCCTAGAAGTGCTAGGCTCACTAAATCATCCTGGGCTACTATCACACCAACACTTCCAAGCTCATCTCAAAATTGAGTGGACTTATTCAAGTATTTTGGTATCGTCTTGCCCTCCTCCATATTATCTTTCTGAGCTTGTCCTTCAGCGCCAACTTCCCGTGGTCACTGCTATTCTGAAACAGGTCTGTTCAGACCTTCCACATAACAAATATATTTTTGTTTCCATGGAGACTCGAGACAATATGATCTCGAACTCCCTCTAAAAATATTCTTCTTGCCTTTGCTACATTCTTCTTCCATGCATCAAGAAGTTGAGCATTTTCTTCCTCGGGATGGGGAATATCACTGTCTATGAATGCCTTTAGTCCATTTTCCTCTGGCATTACCTCCATCCTATCCTTCCATGCTATGTAATTCTCATTTCCATCAAGGGCATATTTGATTCTCAAGCCATTGAAAGACATCTTGATCTACTGCCGGGTCTTGAAGAAAAAATCTACAAATTTGATGTACCCGTTCAATTTTTTTTTTTGTTATTCTCTTCTATTGTGATTCCTAGCGCTTTAATACCATTTAGAAATTATCTAAAGGGATTCAATTGTAATGCGATAAAACAAAATAATGAATCCTTCTATAATTTTTGGAAAATAAATACGATCGCACAATCACATAACAAGGAAGAGAAAGAAATTATCAATCGCACAACAAAATATGTATATGGGGAAAGCCTCAGCTCAAAACCCCGCTATATGTAAAGTAAATATCTTGAAACAATACAATTCTATTCCTCACATTGAGAAACCTCTGCACTCTGCTGACTGTCTCACTCTGATCTTACTCGAGTTTGGATTTTTTTTATCTAAGAAAATTTGGTTCTCTATTTAACCTTTTGCTTTCGTAGGCCTAGCCTACCTCCCTTACGCATTCCTAGGCTAATTGAGCCCCTATTAATTATGAAAATCCCAAATAATGGTTTTGAAATACCTTTAAGCCTTCTCGATGACCTCATGCATGACCTATACAATTTTCTAATTATAAAAATTATAGTTAACTTCCCTTTAACCCTTGTCTCAACTGGGCCTTCCTTAGAACTGACATGCAAAAACTATTTATAGTGAATTATTAGTTAAATGATTGATCACTGCTTGTGAATTAAATCAGATTTATTTCACTGGACCTCTCGCTAGCTCATCTCTCAGTTAGAACTAGTTAAACTGATTTAAACTCAATTTCTTGAGTTAACTAATTACAACTGACAAATAACTATATATGGACCCCATAAAAATAGGAAAATCTTCTACATGCCTCTTCTTTGAACCTCAGCTCGAATTTCCTAAGCTAACTTAGTCTTTTAGACTTAGTTAACTTATACAAGTTATGATGAGATGAAATTACAATTTGTCTTCCAATTTAATTAAGGGAAAATTAGATCAGAAGCCCCTATGGTGCCATTTTTGTGTGCGATTTTCTTGGTTCCATTTCTAGATGTCATTTTCACTATTTCTTGTTTCCAATTTCAACACCCCCATATCTTGATGTTGGGAGACAACTAGAAAACATAGGTTAGGGATCAGAGTGACAACCCGTGCCTTGTGTCGTTGTCACACCATGCTTGTACATTTTGAGTGAATTTTTTTTCGGCGTTGTTGCTAGGGATAGGTTTTTCTTGTTTTGGGTGCTTCAATGACAAATTTTCAATATTTCATCTCCATCCTTCATCTTTCATTTTATAGAAATTAATGTGTATATTCCAAACTACTCATGCAATTTACTAAATCACAAGGGTAGAAGATACTTTACTGATCCATGGAAGAAAATTCATGATTGAGAACAAATATCATTAACATGAAAAAGGAAACATTACACATGTGTTGAAATTGGCACAATGAAAGGTTTCTAATTTAATTTTCCCTTAATTAAATTAGAAGTAAATTGTAATTCCACATCACATGACAACTTGTAAGAGTTAACTGAGTCAGGAAGACTTAGTTAGATTATTCAATTCGAGTTGGGGGTCAATATGGAGGCATGTAGAGTTATCCTTAAGTTTTAGGGGGTCCAGTTGCAGTTTATTTTGAGTTCTGATTAGTTAATTCAATTATTTGAGTTAAAATCAGTTTAACTAGTTCTAACTGAGTGATGAGCTAGTGATAGGTCCTCTGAATTGAATCTATTTTAATTGACATGCATTTATCAATTAGATAACTGATAATTCACTATACATAGATGTTGCATGTCATTTCTAAGGAAGAACCAATTGAGATTGGAGTTAAAGGGAAGAGAAATATCAGTTTTATAATTAGAAAATTGTACTGGTCATGCATGAAGTCATAAGGATACCTTGGAATTATTTCACAATAAGTTGATGGGAGTTTCCTAATTAATATGGGCTCAATTAGCCCAGGAATTCATGAGAAATGCTGGTTAGTCAAGTGCAGGGAATTGGTTAAGTATTTGACCAAACTTGCCAGGATCAGGGTGAGATAATCAGCAGGCTGTAAAGGTTTCTCAGGAAGGGAAATAACATTGTATTATTTCATATTCTTGACTGTATGTAATATATATATAGTGGGGTTTTCAATTGAGGATTTCCATAGATACATCTTTGTGTTGTGCGATTGAAATTCTTTCTATTTCTTCTTCATGTGATTGTGCGATCGTAATTGGTTTCTTAAATTTCTAGAATTGTTTTAGTATTTTTTTTAGTACATTACAAGATCAGTTGAATCTATTTAGATATTTATACATGGTATCATAGAAGGAATCACTATAGAAGAGAAGAAATAGATTTTTTTTTTAACAGGTGAATCGAATTTGCAGATTTATTCTTCAATACCAGTAGTAAATTAGGATGTATTTCTCTGGATTGAGACTCAAATATTCCCTTGAGGGTAATTCAAATTACATAGCATGGAAGGAAATGATGGAGGTAGTGTTGGAGGACAAAATACTGAAGGAATTCATAGACAGTGATATTCTCCAGCCCGAAACAACATATGCTCAACTTCTTGATGCATGAAAGAATAATGTAGCAAATACGAGAATGATTATGTTAGAAGGAGTTCAAGGTCATATTGTCTTGAACATCCATGGAAAGGAAACTCCATATGTTATGTGGAAGGCCTTAATATATCTATTTCAGAATAACAACCACCACAGGAAGCTGGCACTGAAGGACAAGCTCAAAAAGATCAATATGGAGAAGGGAGACACAATTCCAAAATACTTGACGAAGTTCACTCAATGTTGAGATGAGCTTGGAAGTGTTGGGGTGACAGTTTACCAGGATTATTTGGTGAACCTAACACTTTTAGGCATTCCAAAGAGTTGGCATAGATACCAAGACTTAGTGAATGGGAGGGAGAAGCTACTAGAGTGGGAGCGATTGTGGTCCGACTTGGTACAAGAAGAGATTTAGCAGAACACCAAAGATGGATCCTCATCAAAGATTGGTGATGAGGAGAACTGTGCCTTGGATAGAAAGATGAAGTAAGGGAAAGGGAATACATCCCATTCCAAATTGGATTTTGGTTAGGCGGGCAAGAAGCAAGATTTTTCAAAGGTAAATTTTTTTCACTATTATGATCTTGGACACTATGCTACAAAGTTTCCGCAAAATAAGACCAACAAGAAGTGCTCAAGAGGAGTGACATGTGAAGCACTTGATTCAAAGTTCAACTTGGATTTCACCCTCATCACATGCATGGTGTCATTAGTGATGTGTTATCTGTGGTACTTGGATAGTGGAGCTTCATTCCATATGACCGAAAACAAAAAATTCTTCAGTAACTTGGATGAGAAGGATCTCCAGATGCACATTGAGATGGGAGATGACACGAGGCATAGTACTACCAACATAGGTATAATTACCTTTTAGAGGGATTCAGATACTCCTCTCACATTAAAATATGTCATGTATGTTCCTAGTTTAAAGAAGAATTTGTTTTTATTTTCTATGTTGGAAGAACTTGGCTATGATATAATATTTGGTGAAGGAAAGGCGTTCCTTCGTAAAAAATCCAAGGGATAGGTGAAGAATATTGGGGTTTGAGTAAAGAACCTCTACAAATTATATGTAGAAGACTATGCTTCCTTGATCATGAAAGAAGAGAAGGTGGAGAACTGAGACATCGGTGAGTTATGGCACAGAAGACATGGCCATCTAGACCATGGGATTTGAATATCATGCAACAAATTTCTCCAAGACTTCAAAAGGGTACACTTGAGCAGCGAGATACATGCAAAGGGTGTACATTCGAGAAGTATACCAAAGTCACCTTTCACGATAAGGAAAGTTGAGCAAAGGTGATCTTTGAGAGAGTTCACTCAGACATGTGTGGACCATTTTCGACAACTTCCAGCACGAAACACATGTATTATGTGATTTTTGTAGATGATTTTTCATGCAAGTGTTGGATTTTATTAATGCAGAAGAAAGATCAGATGTTTTCCAAATTTTGTGAGTTCAAAGAAATATATAGGGAAGAAGGTGAAGGGTTTGAGGAGTGACAATGGTGGAGAAAATATCTCTTATGAATTGAAGAACTTCTGTGCCTTAGAAGGAAGTTGAAGGAAATTGATAGCACCTCATAACCCACAGTAGTATGGGATTATAGAAAGGAAGAAAAAAATTATTGTGGGAGAAACACAAGCTGTGTTGGATGATCAGGGCCTACTATTTCATATGTGGGAATAAGCATGCATTACAACAATATTTTTGTAGAACAGAAGTCCTCAGCAGATACTTGGGAGGAATACACCAGATGAAGATTTTTCAGGTAAGATACCAGATGTGTTGCATTTTAAAATTTTTGGTTCATCAGTTTATTGCCATGTAACCAAAGATGCCAGGAAGAAGCTAGAGCCAAAAACTGAGTTGGGGATATTTTTGGGGTACACTGATACATCTAAAAACTATTGGGTGTACTTTCCAGCACACAAGATGACAATGGTCATAAGAGATGTGCAATTCGATGAAGAGAAGGCCATGTGAATTTCCCTTGAGAGGGAGATTCAGTTGCATGAAGTTAAGGACCTCTTAACTCCAATATAAAACCTCAAGATGTGAAGCAACCACAAGAAGAGGTGTAGAGAGTGGAAGCACCCAATAATGTAAAGACATCGCAAGATGAAAGGAAGCGCACCAAAGAGGTTGATAGGTTTTTTCTTGATGCTAGAGAGAATGTGGGAGCACCCACATCATAGCATAGGCAGAGAAGGTCCCCAGAGCGGTAAAATGGATAAATGGATATTATGAGCGAATGTGTAGAGGTAAAACCATCCTATTTTGAGGAATTAGTGCAATAACCAATTTAGGTTGATGCCATGGTTGAGGACTATGACTCCATTATCAGAAGCAGTGCAGGGGAAGTTGTCCCAAGACCAGAGGGGAAGTCAGTTGGAGGATCCAGGTGGATCTACAAGGTGAAGCAAATAATAAATGGGAGTGTGGAGAAGCAAAAGGCGAGGTTTGTGGTTAGAGAGTTCTCTCAGGTGTAAGGGATTCATTATGATGGTACCTTTGCACCAGTCGCAAGGTACTCATCAATCAGATCCATCCTTTCACTCTTAGTGCATATGGGATGGAAGATATATTAGATGGATGTAAAGGTAACCTTCCTCAACGAGTTGATTGATGAAGAGGTGTACATTGAGTAGCCGGAAGGTTTTGAGACCTTAGACAGAGGGTTGCATGTGTGAAGACTCAAGAGATAACTATATGGGATGGAGCAAGCACCTCGTGCTTGGTACACTTGGATCAACAACTATTTCACCAGGTTGGGATTCACCAGGGGTGAAGTAGATGCGAACCTTTAACATATTGTGGTAGAAGGTAAAATTTTGATCATTATACTTTATGTCGATGATTTGATACTGAAAAATTTATGAGCATGTCATCAAGTCTTACAAAGAGGATCTTGCAATAGAATTTGAGATCAAGGACATGGGGCTTGTTGGTACCATTTCGTGACTCATCCTTTCACCTAAAAACTTCATTTTATTCATCATATTTTCTCATTTAACCTTCATAAATCCTTCATATTCCTTTGAAACTGATTAATGTAATGCCATTATTATTATTTTTACATTGGAATTTATTTTAGGAATTTTTGTGTTAAAACTAGGATTTTTCAGAAAATTACAGGATTTCGTAACTTCCTGTAATGGCTTCACGTTTTGACACGTTGCATGAAAATTTGGCCAAAAAAGGATTGAGGGTCTATTCCTAAATGTAAAAGGATGGTGAAATATCTATCGACCTCCAAATTCGAAGTCCATATGTGGTTGGTCAACGTTGGTCAACTTCAGCTATTTCAGCAGAAAATCCTAAGTAATTAATGAACAGATTTGATATTTTTCTTGTAAAAAAGGATCTAAACTAATTCGAATCCTTTGGGAAGTTAGTTAGGATTTTGAGGAACACAAATAGCCTCTTTTTGTTATGTAATTTAATGATAAATAGCTAGAAGGAAAAACATTGAAGACTAGACATGAGACATTACGCGACAAGCTTCAAAATTCGATTAATGTAATTGGCTTTCAGACTTTAATACAAAGATTCAGTTATTCATGGTTTTATAGTCCATAATTTTCTTCATCTGAGTTATCTTAAGATGTGCTTGCAACGTGTGGAGGCCCCCCACTATAATGCTGGTACACTTTCTTGTGTTTTTCATTTACATTTGTATAATCATATCTTATAGACATTTCTATTTAATTCTTATGCTACAAGTTTATGAGTCAGAATTGTTAATAGAAGTTAGTGTCTTTTGTGAAAGGTCTTTGTAAGAATATTCAATTGACACCAGTCTTCGAATTGAAAGTTGTGTTTACTATTTCATTTATCATTTCTGCTTAATGATCATAGTTATAATTGCAAAACTCAACTTGTAGTCTAATGACTGAACCTTGTAAGAGGACTTAGCTATTGGTTGATTTCAAGATTATTACCTTGATTTCTGTTTTGAATGAGTATGATTGATAAGTGTTTTGAGTTAATATTTGGAGGAGATAATTGATTTTAGTGTGTTGATTTAAGGACTTGGAAGAGGCTCTATGAGTTGAGTTCTTGTAAAGGAACTAGAGAATCTTGGACAAACAATAGAACTCTATTTTTAGGAGATTAGATTTGTTTTGTTTAAGAAGGTGTTCAAGCGTAGAAGGAAACAAGGAACAACCTCTTGTAAAAGAGTATTGAATCCAATTTACACTAAACCCTCATTTAGGAGACCAAATCATTCTAGATCTATATATTTTAGATAAGTACCTCTAAGTGTACCTACTTGGATTGATAAGAAATTGAAGCCTAATCTAAACTAGTACATTGGACCAAACATTTTGGGTCCATTTCCGGGGAGGTACAACTAGAAGGATTTTTCTTAAAAAAAAAACAAAAATAAATCTTAAAAAAAAAACAAAAACATAGATTTAGTTTCAATTTTTTTTCATTTTGTTAAGCCATGATTCGTTATGTTTAGACTTAGGGATGAAAAAGGGAGATTTCTAAAAACTCCCCATCCAAAAACTAACCCACCATTGGGAGTAGAAAATTTAGAGAAGGTCGAATTTACAACACCAACTGGAAAAGTTATTGTAGAAGACCTTGAGGAAAAACAAAAATCAAGCTAGAGACTTACTCTTATTGAAGGACAAATCCTTTTAGCTTATGAAGCAAAGAGAAAACATATACCTGAATCTTCTATAGTAAGAGAGAGTGGTAAAAGAACCCAACAACCTATTCTTGAACAAATTGACCTTGAAAAGCCTCAAGAGGAAGAGAAATTAGAAGAACAACATACCAAAATGGCTGAGGAAGGAGGAGAATCAACAAGAGGACCTACTGCAGAACAAATGAGAGAATATGAGAGACAACAGGAAGAAAGGAGAAGACAAAGAGAACTTGAACAAAGAAAAATAGAACTTGAACAAAAACAAAGAAATGATCAAAATCGAACCCAAGAGAGGAAGAGGAGTCAACATTTAAATTTCCCATTCAAGAAGAAAACAATGATGAAGAAATTAAAATGAAAAATATACCCCCATCTGTATTACCAAATTTTTATGGCATGGCATCTGAAGACCCTGATTCATTTTTATTTGAATTTGATATAGTATGTCAAACCTATGGGTATAAAGATGATGCACATAGACTTAGACTCTTTCCTGCCACATTAAAAGCATCAGCATTTAGGTGGTTTATGGGATTAGGTGAACATACAGTGACTGATTGGAATGGTATGATGAAAATCTTCTTGAAAAAGGATCATCCTTATTGTAGATCAAAAGATTCCAAAGATGACATTTTTAGAATGAATCAACAAGAAGATGAAACCTTAGAAAAATACTTCGAAAAATTTGTATGTAATCTACAAAAATCAAAGCATAGAACCATGTCTATTGATATCATTCGAACAATATTCCTAAAAGGCATGCGAGAAGAATATTTAGATGACCTTAACCTAATGGGTAAAGGTGATATCTCTCATTTACCCTTTGATGAGATTGAAAAATTATGTGAAAAGTATTCTAGAAGTAAAGTAAGGAATGTAAAAAGAACTATGACATCTAAAGCCACTAAATCTTCCACATCAAGTGTTACAAGAGCTGAAATAGGAAACCTATTTGAAGACTTTAAAACATACCTATTAATCACCTTGGGAAATCAAATAGATATGCTAAAAACAAAGAAGAAACAAGAAGAAGAAGACCAATTGATGGCTGTGTTTTGTCCAAAATGCAGAAAAAAACATGCTTTAAAGGAATGTCCTTTAGAAAGTGTTCAGGTTTGTGTATTTTGTAAAGAAAATCATGATATTTTTAATTGTTCTAAGATGAAGGTTTTGCAGAATTACAATTTGGAAGCAAATGAAGAAATGGAGAACTTATATCTCATGGGAGCTATAAGACCATGGCAAATGAGACCTCTAGGTATGTTTCAAACTCCAAATTTACAATTTCCTGTACATTATCAAATGCCTATTCAAAATTCTTGGAAAATTCCTATGCCTTGGAAAAATTGGTCTAATCAGTAGCAACAATCTTATCCACAACAAGGATGGAAAGGATATTCATATCATCAACAACAAATTCCTTCACAATATCCTCAACCATATCAGCCATATCCTAGACCATATCACCAATACCCCCAACAATAACCTCAACAACCAGTTGTTTATCAACCACAAAATCCTCAACAAACAATAACTGCTCCTCCCCCAATAAAATCACCACCATTACAACTACCTTCTAACTAGCCTCTTAGACCTACTCAAATACCTGATCAACCTGTAGCTAACCCAAATAAAAAAGCAGAAAGACCAGCATATAGTGTAGATGAGGGAACATATTACCCAATTCTACCTCTGCAAAACATTGAGATTAGGTCTGGTCGAACTCTTCAAATGGAACCTCCAGCAACTAAAAATAAAAAAGAAAACAAGAATGATGAACTTCCAAGCAAACAAGATGATGCAATAAAAAACAAACAAATGCAAACTATGCATCCACCTCCTTTTCCTAAGAGATTAATCCAAGAAAAATTACCAATGCCTTTGCCTAAATTTGATGTTCTAGATGAATTAAGTAATGTATATGTGAAAATTCCATTACTTCAGGCAATAAAAGACATTCCAATTTACACCAAAGATATTAAAGAATTATTTCTTAAAAATCTTGCAAAGAAAAGATTTGATTCACAAACCATTCATGTCATTGGAAATTTAGTTGGCCTCATGTGAAATATTATTTCAATGGAGAAGTACATTGAACCTGGTATCCCTAGAGTTACCACAATCATTAACCACATTTCCATTCCAAATACCCTGATTGATCTTGGAGTTGCCATCAATGTGATGACACTGGAAACAATGAAAACATTACAGCTCACAGACTTACAATTAACACCAATTATCCTAGAATTAGTTGATAGATCCAAAGTCATTCCTGAAGGGAGATTGGAAGACATAATTGTCTTAGTAGACTCTTGGGAGTATCCAGTAGATTTTCTAGTACTCTAGCCAAAGTCAAATTTAGGAGGACATCCTATCATACTTGGCAGGCCATGGTTGGCAACTGCTGATGCATTTATTGGGTGTAGATTAGGCAACATGACCATTTCTAGAGGGACAGAAAGAAAACAACTTACCTTATTGTTACATAGTAATTTGTCACTATCCCTGAAATCCCCATCTCGCCCATTGGAGGGTATTTTCTATGACCAATAAACAGTGTCATGCCTTTCAAATACCATCATTGCATCCCTTGCCATGAGGACAACATTCATTCTGTTGAACATTTCCTGAGTAGACCACTAAAAACACTTATTTTTGCCTTGGCTTTGGTAGCTCGTTATGCCCTCGTGCCAATTAGGAAAATTAACACAGAGCCCGCGCCAACTGGCGCTCTGTCCCAGTTGAGCACCCGTGCCAATCTGCTTATGGAAAGTTAAAAAAAAAGAGAGGTGAAGTTTCGATTACAACAACTTTGTGGATGAGTCATAGGAAGTGGTTCGACTGAATAACCATAGCCTCCCTCATTTGGCCTCTTGTTTCCACCTTATGGGGAAACCTCCCAAGGGATAAGGCCTCCCTTCCATGATTGTAGGGATCTCAAACTCCTCCTATTCTCTATAAATATAGCCATCTTCCATTGATGTGCTGGTTGAACAGGTTAGAGCTGAATGGCTGAAGGTTTGAACATGTTCTAGCTGAACTTGTAGGAAGGAAACTATAGCCGGGCAACTATTGAGAGCCAAGCCAAGAGGATCCCGTAAGAGAGAGAGCTTCGTCCAGATTCCCGACAGGCTTTGTTGAGACACACTCTGCTAATAGCCCTGCTGAAGGAAGATCACAGCGTTAGAGCATTTGGTTGTAATCTCCATTTTGTCATTTATAATATGAGCGACTCTGATTTTGGTTCCATTCATGTGTTCATTTCTTTATATAATGCAATGAATTATATCCTCTCTGACTGATATATGGTTACATACTTTAGATTTTACGTTGTATTTCTTCATCTCCTTGCATGTGTACAGGTGTTCGGACGTGTCGAATGGAGGGGTTGTAATCTGTCAAGCGAGGGATGGGAAACATCATATTTTCTTCAACGACAACTGCGTGGGATTTGAGGTAGGCAACTCATCGTGATCTTTGTCTTTTTGTAACTAGAAACCAACGTCATTGCATGAATTGAGTGTTGCTAGACCTGATCTAGGCTAGTGGGATCGCCTCTGTCCGCAGAGGGGATTTACCTCTTCAAAAAATTGGCGACTCCACTAGGGAGTCAGTTGGAGTTAGTCTTTCCTCTTTTGGTTTTTTTTGGCTTTTGATTGATTTATTTGCTCTTTTGGTTCACCTCCTTTGGTGTCAAACCCCTGTTCAGCCCCCAGAAGACCTGATCCAGTCTCTGTTTGTCCTTTTTCATCTTTTTCCCATAGTAAACTCGATTGGCGTGGTTTAGCTCTTGATAGTCGCGCCAACTGGCGCTTGTTGCTAGTTAGGCCCCAACGCCAACACATTTTTGGCACAGATTACAGCCAAACAGGTGCACCAACTCTGTTTGGTGTTAGGGTTTGCTTGCTTTTGGCCTCCTCGAGATTGAGTTTTGGTCCTGGTGTCATTTTTCCGATTGCTTGATATAAAAGGGAATGAATGCCTTGTTTTTAACTCATGATTTGGAAGTCATTTTTGTGCTTGACCTCATATGTCTTGTAGCCTTTTGAGGAATTTCGGTACAAAGTGTTTAAAACAACGATTGCATTCTTAGTGTGGTTTTGCATCCTTTTTGCATTCATCCTTCCATTAAGAAAATTTGCGTTCATTTAGTTTTCGTCTCAAATTTTTCTTTTCGTTAAAATGCATTAGATCACATTGCATTGAAAAGTATTTTTGAGATTTATCATTGAACTTAGATCACATTGTTTAATGATTGAAAGCTAAAAATCGCATCGAGTGCATTCTATGTCATTAAAATCATGCATTAAGTAGATTCTCATTTCATCAAAAAATGCTTTGAGTGCATTCTTATCATTTGAAAAGAAAAGGAAATTGTGCATAGATTACAATTGCAAAGTTTTTGAAAAAGAGGATTTTGCATAGATTACATTGCATTATTCGCGTCGTTGAATGTTCGAGATTACTTTTGGATAGTGAAAGTCATCTAGTTTGGAAAAAATTTCGTTTGTAGTGTTGTTGTTTGTTGCATCATTGTTTGGAACTCTTCCCTTAACTAGATAGCATTCATCGAATTGAAAGATTTCTTTCCTCATATAGATGCATATAGGATACTATCAGATGACATGCAGTAGGGCCTTGAAACCGAGACATAATTGAGGATCAACCATAAAATTTATTGAATTAACCTAAGGAAGCATTGAAACCTAACGAAACATTTTAGTGGTTTAGGCTAGTGACGTGTTCCAGTGTCGTTAAACCTAGTAGCTGTCATTTTCCATCTGGCTTTAGACAGTGCTAGTACAGACTTGTGCTCCCCGTACCATCATGTATATAAAGGGAGACCCCATTAGGTTGCTATCCTTTATCCGTAGGAAGCCGAGTCTGCTGCCTTTTACTCGTGATACACCGGACACAACATTTGGGGAGATTACCTACACGTACGTCAAGTCATTGGTTGATTTCTCTTTCATTTTTTACCAAGGTGTATATGGAAGTTCACGGATATCTGGTACACCCATTTGCCTAGATTACCCGAGTAGTCATTTTCGATCTTTACTGACTCCATAAATTTGAAAATATCATCAAGCGCTTGTCCTTTCATGCTTGTTTCCAAACTGAAAGAGATAGAGTCACCTTTTACTTGTTTCTTAACTCTTAAAATATGAAACGGTAGAGTCTGGTTTTAGTGTTTTTAAAATTAACTTCCCATGAAATATTCCTGGTTAAAGTTAGTTTCCTTAGGGTGTTGTTTTGGGTTGTTTCCGATGGCAACATTTCCGAAGTTCACCAACCAAGGAATCCCCTCCGATGGGAATCCTGGACATTTTCCTCCTTTTGGGAATGTTGGTGCCCCTTATATGGCAATGTTTTCCCTTCCTGGGTTAACTGTTGGGTTGCTTGTTTGGTTTTTTTCAACCTCTGTGGTCCCGAGTGTTCCAGCTACCGTACCATCCACTCCTCCGCCTGAGCAACGCCATGTTGATTCAAAGGTGGACCTCTCCCCTTCTTCGCCTGTTTCTCTTTCCTCATCTTCTACTTTTCCCAGTGAAAGTTTGGATTCTAGTAATCGGGTGGCTAAGAAGAAGAAGAAGAAGACGAAGAAGAAGAAGTCCGATAAGAGAGAGGCTAAGGCTGCAGCTATTGCTTCCAAAACATTTCTTCTTGATAAACCTTCCAACCCTCCACGGAAAGTCAAGTTCCCTTGCATGTTGTGCCAGGGAAACCATCTTCTTCGAGATTGCCCTGGCATTCCCAAGGTGCTCAAATTATGGTCCAACGGTCGTTCGCCGTTGCCTTTGGCTTCTGGGAGTCAGGTTGGGGGCACATCTTTAGCTAGTGCTGGTAAAGCTCCTAAGAAGCAGGGTAAGCTTGCCAATCCCTATAAGTTGTGTGAATGGCACCATGCCATTCACCTTTGTCCGTACATGGATGAAGCCAAGAGAGTTTTGGACAGCTCGACTGTTTCTGCACCTTGCCTTTCAGTTGGTTACAAACAAATTTCTTTGATTCCTTCACCAGTTGATTCAATGCTTGGACAAGAGTCATCCTTCGTCAATCCCGCTCCCTCAAAAATTCAAATTCAGGAATCCGTTCCCGACCAACCATTGGTCATGGGATCGGTTAAGCTGGCCCCGTCTGCGGTGCACCAGGTCTTTTATGTTGAGAGTGGATCTCATGTCCCTCAGGTTCTTCTTGTTTCTTCAAATTCTTTGGACTTGGAGAAGATTCTCCTGTCCCTATACCTCAAAAAGTTGCTCCTCCACCTCCCATGATGGAGGTGCCAGAGGATACCCCTCCCAACTCCATGATGGAGGTCGTGGAGGATGCTCCTTCTTCTTCTGTAACACCAGGGGAAGACCATCTCAGTTCGATGGTAGCCCCTCCGAGTAGTTTGGTCGCTTCCTTTGATTGGAATCGATTCACAGGTTATCGCCTTCCTTCTTATGTGCCCTTTGAGATCACGGTACAGGCCTCTCATCTGGTCATACCTAGCACCATTATAGATGAAGGCACGTCTGTTAGTATTTTATCGTCAACTACTTGGCAAGTGTTTGGTTCGCCGCCGCTTGTGCCTATTGTGCAGAATCTGTTGGCATTTAACAGAGGAACTAGTCAACTGTTAGGGATCCTTCCGAAGTTTCCTGTTACTTTGGGAGGGAAAACTGTCCCTATGGACATGATGGTTGTTCCTGGACCTTTGGAATTTAATTTACTCTTAGGGCTAGACTATACTTATGCCATGGGAGCACTTGTCTCCTCCCTCTTTCGTGTGATGTGTTTTCCACAGCAAGGTTGGATCGTGACCATCATCAGCTTGAATTATTTGGTCCGGATATGGCAGATAGTCCACCATCATCCCTGCTAGATCTTTATCCATCGGTTGTGTCATCCCCACCACATGTCAATTATGTGGCTACCTCTCTTGTGCCGACCAAGGATAATTTTTAGGGTGAATTTTAGCCCAAAGGCGAAATTTAAGGAGTTTTAGATTTTAGAGGGGCGAATTTTTTATATAGAACCTATTTTGAATAGTTTTGTATAAATAGCCCCAAAATTATTTTAAAAATAAATAATTATTATCGTTTAGCCAAGAAAAATAAGGGCGGATAAACATGAAATGTTGCATTCGCCTTCGATTCACCCGTCTGTGATTTTATGGAGTTGTATTCGCCCCAGATTTACTATCTTAGAGGGTTTTGGATCTGCATTCGCCCTTTGATGATGCTGGGGTTGCGTACGCCTGCGATTTACGATTTACGTTGATAATGCTGGATGATGCTGGTTTTGGGTTGCATATGCTCTAGATTTACAGGGCAATAGAGATTTACTATGATGATGCTGGTTTTAGGTTGCATACGCCCAGATTTACAGGGCAATGGAGGGTTTTGGGTGGATTTTTTTTGAAACCAGAGCTGAAGCCATACAATAATATTATGAAGTCTTTTCATGTGCAGGGGTCCAGGTATACTGGTAGATGTTCTTTCTGATTTGCTGATATCTAAGTTATGCTGCCCATTTTTCCCATGTAGCATTGAACATGAGCATGCACATGGACGCCAGCTTGCCAGCAGATAGAAGATCATTTTTTCCCAATCAGAAGCACATCTGCTTTGTGGGACATATCTCTGCAAAAACTTCTGTGATTTTCATAACTATGGCCATGGACATAGTTTTGCTCCCCAACACGCGTTTGTGGCCTTTTGGCATGGTGATAATAGGGTTTCAGGCTCAGTGGCTAACCACCTGTGAGTTGTGAATATCTGCAGTTGATTGCTTGGCCTTAGCTTCCACATTTAGCAGCCAGGGTCATGATGTCTCCTTGCATGACACCCGGTGATTTTGCAGGGGGGAGATTCATTTGGTCTGTTAGTAATGGTTTTTAAGTCCAAGTTTCTCCTTCGCATGTTTTGTAAAAGGAAATTTAAAGATAATCTGGCTTATTAGTTTCAGGTGTTTTATTTTCATTGGGCCCATGAGCTACACAATGGTGTGCCTGTTTTTCTGCTCATATTTTTTGTAATGTGCTCCTTAATCTGTACATGTACCTTAATGTCTTCTTGATAGATATAAATAGCCGAAGGGGTTAGCTCAAGCATTGTTGCCAATGTTACTTGGCATTTCGCTAGTTCCATGCAGACAACTGCCTAGTTCATATTACCGTAGATCAAAGACACTAGGGATAACATACACAAAATTTGGGTAAGCATCTCTTGGATTTACCTGTGCAGTTTTCCTTGGAAAAAAAAAAGGCATAAATCCATGGGTAAGCATCCTTTGCATTTCCCTATGAGGTTTTGATTGGAGAAAAAAAGAAGCAGCGTATTTTCTAGAAATTTTAAAAATAAAACATCATATGACAAAGAAATCTCACATTGGCATAGGTCCAGACAAGGACAGATAGGGACTTTGCATTTCAGCTCTTGCACTTATGCTTAAGAGCAAGCAGGGAAACGATTATGGAACTGTCAAGTATAAGCATGTTGGCGCTTTCAGGTAAGTTTTCATATTTGTTCATTATCTTGCCCTTTTGAATTTCTACTTCTATGAAGACATTTATTGTGTGTTTTGAGGACGCACAAAGGCCATACAGACATTCCAAAGAGATCTTAACTAACAGTTCATCTCACTTAACTTTACCCAGAAAGAGCTGGTTGTCCAGTCCCACCCAACCACACCCTCGCCCCCTCGGCAGAAACCACCCCTGATTCTTTTACAACTTAGATTGTGTTGAATTTCTGCTTTGAATATTTCCTTTCCTGTAGAGCATGCTCTGTAATATTTGTCCTAGTTAAAAAAAGGCATCTACAGCCCAAAATGGAAAACAGAGAAGGGTGGACTCTGGAGATCACCATGTATGTTGGTTATAATATAATTTTACATATGTGTGATCTTTCTAGTTGTTTCATGGCATGAAATTTTCACTAATGATCACTTTCTATTTTCATAGTTTCAGGACACCGGGGCATGTGCACACTTTAAATTTCTGGTCTTGTCTAATTTTACTGATTTGCTATATCTATTCTTAATGCAATGGCTCTAGTATATCTTCACCAATTTCATAGAGCCTGTGTTGTTCTGTGCTGACATTTAGAACGCTGTCTATGAAGCTAAACAGTTCATATTTGCACTTTTTGACTTAATGCAAGATAAGCTATTTTCATGATTCCTCGTTGAACTCATGTAGTGGCAGTAGCTTTGATATTAAGGTATGGTTCTATACGAGCATGTCATTCATTGGTGTAGTGATCATCTTTTGGATATGAAGCTAGTCAATGCAGTTGAAATGAGGTTGAATACATAAGTTATACTGGTGTATTTTGTTGAATGCATCAAGTGGCTATTCATTTGGGATAATATTGGGGAATAAGTGCATTCAACAGCTAAAATGGATTTGCATGAAATTATTGAAAATTCAGTTTGTTATTTTCTAGTTGTTGTTATTCCTTGGGATTCAGTATTTGTGGTAAAATTGAATGAAATTCCAGTGTTACATGGGGACACATCCCTAAGGGCAGAGGACTTGATCCCCATGCTCTGTACACACCTAGGACTTGGTCACTCCAAGAGGGATGTTCCCCCACATTCCCTTTTGGCAGCCTGCAGGGATTCAAGGGATTCAAGGGATGCAGTAGGGAATGTTCCCTCAAAGATGAAATGTTTCTTTGACCAAGGACACTCCCAAAGTTGCTTGTTTTGAGGGAAAAATGAGAACAAGAAGTCAATAAAAAATAAAAGAACTGACTATCTCACTGCCTTTTTATTATTTAAAGATACCATACTCTTTAAAACACAAAAGTGACTATCTCACTGCCTTTTTTATTCACTTTCTCACTGTGAGAAGAGTTAAAATGTAGAGGAGAGAGTGTCTGAGGAGTTGAGGACATCACTGGGCTTTGTTATTGCCTGTTATTGCTGCTGGGAGAGAATACATCAAGTACTATGTAGTATTGTTGGTTGTGAGTTGTGACTTTGCTGGTGGAAGAGAAGAGAATTGCTCAAGCACTGTTGTTGGTTGTAACCTTACTGCCAGGAGAGAACTCGTAATACTTCCATGCAACCAGGAGAGGTCTTGTTGGGTGCTACTGGACAGTCGATGCTTGGAATAGATCTTGTTGCTGGGAGAGAATACTCAGAATATATGTTAGAATTTATGATTTATTATAATGTTATTGATGTTTTGTTACGTATAAGATTTTAATGATTAATCTATAACATGTTACATTACAATTTACATATAATTTATGTCTTAATTTTCATATATTTCAATTTTAGCTTTTTAGTATTTTGGGTGGGATCCCCTATGTAGGAGACCCTGGTATCCCCATGACATTTCCTAGAATTTGGGGGCTGCTTCCATATGCCCCCTTAATGTGTTTCCCTGCTCCCATGTTCCTGTTTGCCGGAATCCTGGTGCAACATAGGTGAAATTCAGGTTTAAAGTTTCTGCTCTAAGGTACATCAATTATTTGAACTATGACCTGATTTGTTATGTTTCTCCGGTCTGATTTCATGCAATGAACTCGTGATAGCTAGGATTGTGGTAGGATTCCCATGAATAATAGGTCTATTGGTTTTTGGTTTAAAATATTATTTTGATTGAAAATACATCTTTTGTTTGTAATCATTGTCTGTAATTCTGGTATGGTCGGAGATCACAGTTGTAGGGTTTGACTTGTTTACAGGTTGGCTTGAGGAAAGGCTCCAAATCTTTTGCTGAAGCACGTGCAGCAGGATTTTCAGATGAAAATGGAACACTTGGTGAAATGACAGAGACTTTGTGTGGCAGTGACCTTGTGTTACTTTTGATATCTGATGCTGCACAGGTTGGCACAACATTCTCTATATTACGGTGGCACATTTTATATAGAATATTTCCATTGGAGAGATAATACTGCAGTTTCTATTATTGTGAATGCTATTGATTGGTGGGCATTTTGTACAATTAAAGCAAACCCCCTATAATTTGATTTCTGATCTTGCAGGCAGACAATTACAAGCAAATATTTTCTGCAATGAAACCAAACAGCATACTTGGTCTCTCTCATGGATTTTTACTGGGGCATTTGCAGTCCTGTGGGGATGACTTCTCCAAGAACATTAGTGTGATAGCTGTCTGTCCAAAGGGCATGGGACCATCTGTGAGACGCTTGTATGTCCAGGGCCAGGAGATTAATGGTGCAGGAATAAACTCTAGTTTTGTTGTGCATCAGGTGTTTGTACCTTGAAAATATATATTCACATTTTCAATTTTGTCTAAAAGTTCTTTGCTGCTTATGCTTTCAATGAAATCACAAAATCATTGCTATTTCAATAAGTTATGGAGTTTTCTTATGTGTGTTTGTCCATGATGTTGATGGGAGAGCAACAGATGTTGCTTTGGGATGGTCAGTTGCTTTGGGTTCACCATTTACATTTGCAACGACCCTGGAGGATGAGTACAAGAGTGATATTTTTGGGGAGCGTGGTAACTATTATTTTAAGGACCTTTTGTTTTGTTTTATTTATAATTGGCATGCTAGGATTGAGCTGGTCTTTTATGATTTACAGGGATCTTGTTGGGAGCTGTACATGGTATAGTTGAAGCATTGTTCAGACGATATACCGAGGGTGGAATGGATGAAAAACTTGCTTACAAAAATACTGTGGAAGGAATAACTGGGATCATATCAAAAACTATCTCGACAAAGGTGTTTTCTGATTTTGGTGAAACTCAAAGCAGATTTTAGGGATCTCTGTTCATTGGTTATAGAATGATCATAGGATGCTGTTTTCTACTATGGCACATTGGACATACAATTTGTCATACACTGATTTTCATTTTTATTGCTCTTGAAATGGTTTGAATTTCTTATGGTTATTCTAAATTTGAATTTATTATACAATTTGCAGGGACTGTTAGCTATATACAATTCTCTGAATGAAGGAGGAAGGAGGGATTTTGAGATGGCATATAGCGCTTCATATTATCCCTGCATGGAAATTTTGTATGAGTGCTACGAGGATGTAGCTTCTGGCAATGAGATCCGAAGTGTTGTCATGGAAGGGCGTCGGTTTCTTGTAAGCTTTTTGCTTGGCTGCAACTTCACTGATTTTTTGGTCTTTTAATTTACTTGAGCAAATTGTCTATTGAACCAGAGCTTCTAATTTCTCAAATTCATCCTACAGGAAAAGGATGGGCTCCCAGCATTTCCCATGGGTAAGATTGATGAAACGAGAATGTGGAAAGTTGGTGAACGTGTTCGTGCAGTACGGCCTGCTGGTGACTTGGGTCCTCTTTATCCATTTACTGCTGGTGTTTATGTGGCATTGATGATGGCACAGGAAGAAAGCTTTACTGATTTATTTATGGTTCTTTTCTGGAACATATGACAAATAGAATTTGTTTTACATTATTGTACCTTTTAGGAAAAACTATATAATAGGGTTTCAGATTTCAATACTTGCATTGACCCATGGTTAAAGATTATAAAGCCTTCCTAAATGGAATCATCAATTTTATTTTTCTGGTCATTGTCATGTTCATCTCCAAGGCATTTCAGTCTGTCTAAAAATTCATCGGGGCTTTTCTGTCTTGAGATTACTGTTATGGGATTTTGCTTCCATTGACTTGTCATCTTGAGCTTCTTTTCTCAACATGGGCAGCTCCTCTTAATGTTTTTCTCTGTGATAACTATAAGCTGCTGAGCATTACTGATTGTGGTAGATTTTCTGTTTTTTCCACTGACATTGGCATTGGATGTTTAAGTTAATGTGTCTATATAAATCTGGTATGAATTATTCATTTTTGGCAATATGTATGAGTATGTCTTTAATCTGCCAACAAATTTTACCGTCTGTCCTCAATTCAAAGTAATTATGCTGTAAAGAAGTCTAGGGTATAATTTGTAACAACCATTTTTATTTTTATTTTTGTATCTAACCTTGCAGAGATTATCCATCAATTGAATTTGTGGTTGCAGATTGAGATCTTGAGGAAGAAGGGTCATTCGTACTCAGAGATTATTAATGAGAGTGTTATTGAAGCTGTGGACTCGTTAAATACTTTCATGCATGCGCGTGGTGTTTCCTTTATGGTTGAAAATTGCTCAACAACAGCACGGCTTGGGTCGAGAAAATGGGCCTCTCGATTTGACTATATTTTAACTCAACAGGCCAATTTTTTAACTTTGCATGCAGACTTCCTTTCTATTTCTTTGTTGTATCATTGCATGGTTGATATTTTTATGTATGGCTGACAAGACATTCTCTCTGTAGGCTTTTGTGGCTGTTGATACGGGCTCACCCATTAACAGAGATCTCATAAGTAACTTCCTTTCTGACCCTGTGCACAATGCTATAGAGACCTGTGCAAAATTGCGTCCTACTGTTGATATAGCAGTGACAGCAAATGCAGACTATGTGAGGCCAGAACTACGGCAGTAAACTCATGACCATCTACCTGTGTATATGGATCCTCAACTAGACTAAGAAAATATTAGAGTGGTTCTAGAATGCTGCATGCCATATTTGGTGTAAAAATGCATGTGATACTTGGTGGAAGAAGATTTACTCTCCAACATCAACATCAAAATTCACTCATAGAAAGCCATACAAAATCATCACTTGCACAAAACACTGGGGTAGACATGATACTAGGGGACTAATATGGATGATTGAAGTGATCTTGCCCACTGCATCTTTATTCAGAATCACTTTCTGCTGGACGAGTAGGCTGGATATAACCATTTCTTGGCCCCAAGCACATGCTTTTGCCATACAAAGTTGTTTGTTTGTTTGTCCCTGAATTGGAACAGCAGGGCTTTTCATCCAAGGACTATACTGACCCACCTCCTGCTGCTCATTGAAACTAGTGAATTCACGCTCTGGTCATTCTACAGGGCTCTGATAGCAGAATTCACTGCCACATTGTTGTTTCTCTATATCACTATTGCTACTGTGATTGGGTACTCCAGGAACTCAACAAACTGTGGGAGCGTTGGGGTGTTGGGTATTGTCTGGTCCTTTGAGGGCATGATTTTCGTTTTGGTTTACTGCACTGCTGGTATTTCAGGTCAGCAATCATTCCAATAAGGTGATCCATCACATATATAGTGTTAATGCTCAGAGATATGGACCAGTAGAGGCACACTGTTGTGGTTGAGATTTCTGAATTTCTTCTTGTGTTTGATCCTTGTGTTTGGTGTTGCAGGTGGGCATATCAATCCTGCTGTCACTTTTGGCCTGTTCCTAGCTAGGAAATTTTCCTTGCCAAGGGCTATTTTGTATATGATAGCCCAGTGTCTAGGGGCCATTTGTGGGGCTGGATTGGTTAAGGCCTTCCAGAAGAGTTTATATGATATATATGGAGGTGGGGCTAACTACGTGCATCATGGATACACCAAAGGTGTGGGTTTGGCTGCTGAAATCATTGGTACCTTCGTCCTGGTCTACACTGTGTTCTCTGCAACCGATCCCAAATGAAGTGCTAGAGAATGTTCCTGTATGTTTATATATACAGATGCATATACATCTTAGTTTTGTACATGGATGGGGGCATGGATTTTACTAAAACTGCTTTGGTTGTGCAGGTCTTGGCCCCATTACCTATTGGATTTGTTGTTTTCATGGTGCATTTGGCCACCATTCCCATCACTGGGACAGGCATCAATCCTACAAGGAGCTTCGGAGCAGCAGTCATTTATGGCCACAAACAATCCTTGAATGACCATGTAAGTATTTATCTCTTTTTCTTTGTGGTGGTTGGGATGTTGCAATAGTTTCATATTGGTAGCACTATGCAATAAGTCAATCATTGGCTTACTGCTTTTCTCTTCTATAATTAGCTTAATACATAGTGCTTAAAATTTGCAATTTCATATTAGTGTATTGAGTTGCTGGTTTGATTTATAGTGTTTGGACACTCCAAAATTAGTATAAAGGGAAGGATCAAATAAGCTATATAGGTGTTTATGGAATTTTTATAAGGCTTATTTGTTTTCCTGGTTAGGGTTTTCTGGTGGATGTAGTGTTTTTCTGTTATGCATTAGATCTATGTACATGATCTTGTTTGTAATTTTAAAGTGTTATGAAAGACACACTAGTAGATTCCATAATGAAGAGTCTATTGCTTGTAATTTTTGAAAAATTGTTATGCTCCTTTTTCATTAAAACCAGTTGGATTGCTCGAGTATTAACATTAGGGTAATTCAATGGAACTAGTATTTGCTAAAGATGATACACGAACCTTAGGAGTTTGACTGACTTCAACAGAGCAAGTATTTGCTAAAGTTGATACACAAGCCTGATGAATATGATTTTGTTTGTGCAGTGGATTTTTTGGGTGGGACCTTTTTCTGGAGCTGCATTAGCTGCTGCCTACCACCTGTACATTCTGAGAGAAGCAGCCATCAAGGCCTTGGGATCATTCCAAAGCAACGCCAATGTGTAATTAGGTGACACTAGTTGTAGGTAGCAGTTGTCTGTGTTTCAGATCTGTAGGTCTACAGTAGATTAATAATTTCTATGGACTTATGTCTAGCACTGGATGAAACCAAATAGCAGCTCAGTGAAAACTGATTTGTAAAGGGTAGCTTCTTCTCTCAGTGCCTTCATCAGAGGTTGGATTGTTGACTTCTAAGAGACATAGAGGTTGAGGGAATCTGGCTTGAATCCAGTTCTGTTGCAGAAGTGATAAGAATTCTTGTAATTTCTGTAGAGGTTAGAAGTTGTGAAAGAATGAACTCATAATTATACATAGTACAAGTTACAAGGTAAGAGGACATATTCAACAGATTGATCTTAGAAAAGAAAATGATAAAGCAGACATTTATGTAGCCCTTCTTTTATAATTTTGGTCTGGATGTGTGGTCAACTCTTCTCCTAGCACAAACAATTGTAATTAATTTTTCAATGGTTACTAGCACAAACAATTGTAATCTCATTTTGAATGCTGTTTCTCTGATCATTTAGTACTCATTTGTACTTTAAACATATCATGCCTTCAATCATTTCTAAACCATAGTGGCCTACATAAAATTCTCAAGAAGGCTTAGATTTCATGAGTGCATCTCTACCAGACTCTTCACAGTGTTCACATTGACAACATGAGCCCCATCAACATTCAATGTCTTCAATTATTGGAGTACTTTATCGCTGTACCAAAAATTCTCTCGTTTGGATTCTAAGGTCTTTGATAAGTGCATCTCTTCCACCAACCATACTGGCCTACCTAAAATTCTTTACACTTGTGGACAAGGAGGTTGGATTTGAAAAGTGTTGCTCTCCTCCCATTCTTCTTCTCAGTGTTTACGTGGTTATAAACATCATTGGAGAAAATGTGCCCACTCAAGAGTCAATGCCTTCAATTATTGCAATACTTTATTGGTGTACCAAAAATTCTCTTTTGGATTCTGAAGTCTGTGATAAGTCCATCTGCCCAATCAACCTTCAATGTCTTCAAGTATTGCAATAATTTACTGGTATGCCAAAATTTTCGCGTTTGGATTATGAGGTTTGTGATAACGACATCTCTCCCACCATTTTTCTCTGCTTCCACATTCATTTCTACTGCATGGATCAAAGTTGGTAGCAGAAGGTAGGAAAGTGATTGTGTTAACCTCATTTTAAATATATCAAATTGCTTTAAAAAAAATGAGACAATCAATAATAACAAGATTAAGATAAAGTGAACCTTGTTGTCATGGTTATCATAAGTTTATGTTGAAGAAATTATATCTTAATAAGATTAAACTTTATTAAATCAGATTCGAAAGTATCATATTATTATTAAAAGTTTCAACATTATTTTTTTAATTAATAAAGTGTATTTTAATTTATTTTATTAATCTATCTATATATATAATTTATTCTTAAATATAAATTAGTCTTATTTATGAAAATAAAATCATATTAATATAAATTAATCATTCCACACTTTCTGTTTTTTTTGAAATTTTGAAAAACATTTAAAAGGAATTTTATTATATATCAATATTAAAATAATATGGAAAAAGGATTAATAGCTAAATTATTTTTATAAGTTATTATTATAGAGATAAGCTTTGGAATATATTAGAAAAGTGTAAGGTTTCTTTTGCATTTAGAGTTATTGTGATAAGGTTATATGAGAATGATATTGTTATGTCTAGGAATATTAAGGGTTGATAAAAAGGAATTAATTGCAATATAGAAATTAAGAAAGATTCTCCCCTATCCCTACCTTTATTGACATTCACATTGACAAATTAGAGGCATGTTTGAAAGAAGTAGCCTTGTGGTTGCATAACCTCAGCTAGATTAATCATCCCCTTTCTTCTTTACATTAGTGATATTGTTCTTACGGACATGACTCCACCTCATTTTGAGAAGCGAGGATTATTAAGGATTTTTGTTCTAGCATAGCTATGCGAGTAAACGCTAATAAAAAAGGTTGTAATAATCAATCGAGTAGTCTTTAGTGCGACTTTTTGAAAGCTTTTACGGTGACTTTTTACGGTGTAATTTCTCTAAATTCTGGCAGGAATTTATTGAAAAGAGAAGTTTGATTGCTAACTTTGCACAATCGAAGTGCATTACAGGTTTTTGAGGGTGCTGAATCCATATATAGAGTCAAAAAACCAGTTTGAATAACAAAAACCAAGATTTTACCTCAAAATTTTTCACCGGATTTCGGCACCTGAAACTTCAAAAAGTCGCACTAAAGACAGCTCCATAATCAATTACCAAAAGGCAATTTATGTTAATTGTGAGCGATAATAACAAATCAAAGAAAGTTATACAATAAGGTCTTGAAGTCAACCTTAATCACAATCTTAACTAGAAATACAATGTTGGGAAAATGATTAATAGAAAGTGGAAAACCAATTTTTGTCTTAGGTGCAATTGTAGGTCAACAAATTTTTGGTTTTGGAAAAAAGAAGAAGAAGCTCATATTTTAGACACCTCTTCATCTTTTTATCTTATATGGAGATGAATTTTGCTGTTGCATCATCTCTATAGAATCATAAAGGGAAATTGAGAAAATCCAAAAGTTTTTTATAGTTTATGATCTTATTAAATGCAATATACCCTATCCTATCTTATAGAAGCTAGTCTTTCACCCATTGAGAGTTTTCCTATGACTAAGTACCTAATATAGAAGGACAAGACAAGTAACATGAAAACAAGTGGCTCCCTAAGATTGCTTCAAAATGCAGTCAAAATTTGGTGTGGCATAAAACTGGTTGGCATAAAGATTCCCAATCTTAGTCAAACTAGTGGAGAATAGAGGAGGCCACTCTAAAACGTGAACACCAATAAAATTACTATCGCATATAAATTAAAGTTGAAATCATGGTGTGATAATGCAGTAGAGAATAAGAGAAAAACAAAATATTAAAAATTGGTCATTAACCATAATCCAAAATATCAAGTGTCATATTCTTGTAGCTAGTTTTAAGAAGAAAAACATCATTACCAAAATAAAAATGAACTTTGAGGAGCTTAGGAATTGAGCAAGACCTAGAATTTCATAGGATGCAAGTAAATGTCATTGCGATGTTAGAAATGTGAAGGATGAAAAACACTTCCTTTTACAATGTCTTGCTTATTCTTATTTGTGACAAGAAATGAAGCTGGATTTGATGATTTTGGGACCTATTTTCACATAGATAGCGTTTGACTAGTATTAAATGATAAATAACTAATTTAACAAGACTAATGCAAAGCATCAATGGGCTCATTCAAGTATATGAAACTACCTTGATGTCTAGCTTTGACATCTTAGAAAATTTTAATGGTATATATGTTGCTTGTGTTTGGGGAATTTCGCTGAGTTTCGAGTTTTATATTTTCTTGGAAAATAATTATTGATATTTGGAAAATGTGTGATTTTATATTGGTATTGGAAACGAAGATAGTTTTGATCTTTGATTGGAAATGAAATCAGATTTGATGAAGTTGGGACCTATTTCTTTTCACATAGATAGTGTCATAGTATTAAATGATAAAGAACTAATTTAAGAAGTCTAACGCTAAGCAAAAATGGGCTTATTCAAGTACATGAAATTGTGTTAATGTCTAGCCTTGATAACTTTGAAAATTTTAGTGGTTTGTTTGTTGCTTGTTTAGAGGATTTTGTTGAGTTTGAAATTAGTATCTTGAATGCTTATGGTTCTCATATCATGCATATATCGATAGATCGATAGATCCAGTTCTATTATTATAATCATTATTGTTTTCTTTATATATTTTGTGGTTTGAGGAAAGATATTTTATTTCCTTTCACTTTGTGGCATGATTTCGACATCTTCACCTTTTAGAATATAGTAAAATATTTTTCTTATTATAGATTTTTCTTGGAAAAGAATTATTGAGAGTTAGTTGCAAATGCACAATGTTGTGTAGCATTAGTGTGATAAATATGGGATAGTGCAAAGCATAGTTTTGAAGATTAGTCTAAGTTGACTCGTACCTAATCAACTCAGTCAAGTTGATTGTTGGTTGAACGACTAATTGTTGGTTCAATGGACAGAAGGTCTTGCAGGCACAAATACAAAAGGGAAAAATGGAGCCCATCATGGGTACTCTTTGTAATTCTCCACCACTGCTAACTTTCCTCAAACTCCTTTCCAACCTCAATATCAGTGCTAGTAGTAGCATGACAAACAACACTACGCTTAGCAGAACTAGAAGAACGTGTTTTCCAAACTACACGAGAACTACTTCCCTCATGAGTCACCATGTGCCATGCTTGGTCTCGGTGGTTCTCTTCCTTCTACTCCTGGTTCAATTACCATATCTTCATTGGAACCAACACTCCGAACTCCACTAGACAACGATTCACCATTTTGTAATAGTGATTCGCCATTTGTACTGGTGATTCGCCATGATTTTACAAGATAATATAATCTCGTGAGAGATTCGCCAAAAAATTATATATACATATTATATTATTAATAAAATCGCCTTCCATTTTTCCTATGTATCATGGGGATTCGCCTATTTTTTATATATATAAATTTAGGGGGGTTCTTAAAATTATCCCTGGTGCCGACATTCAATGATAGTGCCATTGTGCATCACGTGCTTGGGGCATTGGGTCCTGATTTCCAAGATGTTGTTCTCCCATTCGGTGTAGAACTCTTGGAAGCCATGACTTATTATTCATCATGATGAGGTTGTCGGAGCAGAGTTATTTTTCTTGTGTAAAGCTCCTTAAAAAATGAAACAAGGTCCTTGGAGCACAGTTTGTTTTTCTTGTGTCAAGATCCTTAAAACATGAAACAAGGTGTCCTGAGGATGGTTCTTTTAATGTGTCAACCTCGTTAAAACAATGAAACACTTTCATGTTCAATTCGAGTCTTTGATAAGATCTTGTAAAATCCCAGTCGAGTCTTTCTCTTGATCTCGTAACTTAAACCTTCACTCCATTTTCCTTTCATATGGATTGAAGCTTGGGGGGCATGTACCTTGAATTGAGTCTCCATGATGGGGGCATGCTTAATTTTTCAAGCATAGTTTTTTCCTGTTTCAAGCTTGTGTAAAAATGAAACCAGTTTCAAGCATAGTTTATCTTTGTTTCAAGCTTGTGTAAAAATGAAACCTTTCCCATTTTACCTCTCGTGATGGCCATTTTATCAGCTTGTTTTTGCCAGATGAACCTTGGTTTTCTCATTCCACCGTCACTATCTGCTTGGCTGATCATTTGCCTTCACTTGGTTGTTTTACCCATTCCTGAGGAACCGACGCGATGAGTGGTCTTGTTAGCCAGCCTCTTGACCTTTATTTGTTCTGAGTAGTTCCACCATCACCGGAACCAGTTGCTACCCTTTATACCACTCGTTCCTCCAGGAGGAGTCATCTTTTAGCTCTTTTCTGACTCACTAAAACTGAAAAGATCGCCAAGTCGCTTGTCGTTTTGAGATCGTTAAATTGGCTGCAAAACGACATCTACCCAGTATACGTTTACCCCTTTTTCAGGCTAGGATAGATTATTTACGAAAAAGGAATACCCTAGCCTATCACGACTAGGACATTCTCTCAGATATAGTTTTCTACCTTTTCGGATCTGCGAGACTATCTATGAAAAGGGACTGCTAGAGTTTTCTTTTCCACTGCCTTTTCAAACTCTCTAAACATGAAAAGACGCCGAGTTATTCCTTTGTCAGACTCGTTAAAAACTGATGACATTAGACTCCCTCATAATGACGATACTCGAGTTCCTCCTTCCTAGGGCTCGTTAAATGTACTAGGTTGGATTTGTTCGAAATACAAAATTATATGACAAGCATATGGTATCCTCTTCAAGCTTGTGTAAAAATAAAGAGGTACTTGCCAAAAATGGTGGGGGAAATGGAACCAGTATCACCGTCGTGTCGGCAGTATGTCACTCTTGAACATGGCACTTGTCTGCATTCGTGTCGGGTTTGGGACATCTCATCTCATTTTCTGCTTGCCTCCATGGGTTTGGGTAATCTCTTTTGACCGCTCATCTGCAATTTTCCATGTCATCATGACCTCAGATCCTTTGATGTCAAATATTGCCAAATCCAGTGTCGTGCCACCGATATGTTCAAGAGAAGTTGGCCTCTACAGTTTTCAACCTTCCTCTGATTCTCTACTGATCTTGATTCACAAACATCATGTTCATCTGTCTCGCATCGATGATGTGGGAAACACTATGGCCCACCTTCGATCAAGGTCACTTCCTTTTGACTTCAGCTCATTATCCGGGAAGTTAATCTAGAGACTCCTTTCAGGTACCTTGGAGCCTGCATGCCTCAATGGTAGGTTCTTTGCATTCCATGCAAGGATTTCATTATTGGCCTTTGATCAAATGATTCTGCGGGCGTTCGATGTCAGCTCACTATTAAAATTCCATGGATTATACCTATAGTACCTTGAGGGGGATCCTCATTATTGGTGGTTCCTCTCGCGTCTGTTAACGACTTTCACTATTGGCTGGTAATTAGACGATGTTCTTGCATGTTCGACTTCAGCTCACTTATTCACATGCTCGGACTTGTACTTTGTTTGGATCGAGATGGAGAGCAAGACCCTGGATTTTGTCTGATAAAATCTAGGCCGCGGATTCTTTGTGGATGATTGGTTACATGACTCATTTGATTGGATGGCTATGACCATACCTGAGTCTACTTTTTGATCCTTATTTAATGGATGGCTGCATCCATACCTTGGATCCCAGTTATTATACACTCTATTATGGATGGCTGCATCCATAACACATATCATGTATCAGAGATATCAGTTGTATTTGTATTTTCAAGTATTTCGACGGCAGTGTTTTCAGTTGGGCCGTTCTCATAAAGCATTTCACCCCTCCCTCTCTCTCGGACCTCAAGCTTTAGGGGGCATCTGTTACACAGTAATTTGTCACTGTCCCTGCAATCCCCATCTCGCCCATTGGAGGGTATTTTCTGTGTCCAATAAGCAGTGTCATGCCTTGCAAATACCATCATTGCATCCCTTTCCATGAGGATAACATTCCTTCTGTTGACCATTTCCTGAGCAGACCACTAAAAACACCTGTTTTTTCCTTGGCGATGGTAGCCTGTTATGCCCTCACGCCAATGAGGAAAATTAACATAGAGCCCGTGCCAGTTGGTGCTCTGTCCTAGTTGAGCACCCGCACCAATCTGCTTATGGAAAGTTTTTAAAAAAAGAGAGGCAAAGTTTCAATTACAACAACTTCGTGGATGAGTCATAGGAAGCGGTTCAAATGAATAACCACAGCCTCCCTCCTTTGGCCTCTTGTTTCCACCTTATGGGGAAACCTCCCAAGGGATAAGGCCTCCCTTCCACTATTGTAGGGATCCCAACCTCCTCCTCTCCTCTATAAATATAGCCATCTTCCATTGATGTGCTAGTTGAACAGGTTAGAGCTGAATGGTTGAAGGTTTGAACATGTTCTAGCTGAACTTGTAGGAAGGAAACTATAGCCGGGAAACTATTGAGAGCCAAGCCAAGAGGATCTCGTAAGAGAGAGAGCTTTGTCCAGATTCCCGACAGGCTTTTTTGAGACACGCTCTGCTGATAGCCCTGCTGAAGGAAGATCATAGCGTCAGAGCATTTGGTTGTAATCTCCCTTTTGTCACTTATAATATGAGAGACTCTGATTTTGGTTCCATTCATGTGTTCATTTCTTTATATAATGCAATGAATTATATCCTCTCTGACTGATATATGGTTACATGCTTTATATTTTATGTTGTATGTCGTCCTCTCCTTGCATGTGTATAGGTGTTCGGACGTGTCGAACGGAGGGGTTGTGATCTGTCAAGCGAGGGATGTGACACATCATCTTTTCTTCAATGACAACTGCGTGGGATTTGAGGTAGGCTACTCATCGCGATATTTTTATTTTTGTAACTAGGAACCAACGTCATTGCGTGACTTGATTGTTGCTAGAGCCGATCTGGGCTAGTGGGATCGCCTCTGTCCGCAGAGAGGATTTACCTCTTCAACACTTATACCCATCAGCACAATCTCCAGCAGTAGCTCATAACCTATGGCTTGATGACAGATATAATGACAAAGAATAAGTTCACTCTGTTTTTAGCATTAACCAAATCTATGATTTTCAAGAAGATAACAATGAAGAATTGGTCGAATTGTTTATTTCTCAACGTGATATTTCAGAGGAATTAAGAAATGAACAATATAGTGTTGCAGATCAACTACTAGCACAATGTTTTCAGGAAATTTGTACCATCCATTCTCTACAAACATTGTTTGAAGACATTTTTCCTATTCATTCCATGACAAACACACAAAGAAAAACCATAGAGATTAGTCCAGGAAAAACATTAAACATTGGAAAACTCCTAGACTCATCTCAGGAACAAAAGTTTATTGAATTATTGACAAAATACCAAAAGGCATTTGCTTGGGACTATACTGATATGCAGGGAATTCACCCAGAAACTTGCACTCACCACATTTACATAGACACTAATATAAGACCAGTGAGGCAGCCAAAAAGAAGGATGAACCCTATTTTTAGGAAATTGTAAGAGATGAACCGCTAAAGTTACCGAAGGTCAATTTCATTTACCCCATCTCTAACAGCTAGTGGGTATCTCCATTAGTGATAGTACCCAAGAAAAATGGTAAGTGGAGAATCTGTGTTGATTACAGAGAGCTCAATAAAGAAACCCTTAAAGACTATTTTCCATTGCCATTTATTGACCAAGTTTTGGACACATTCGCTGGGAAATCATCATTTTCCTTCCTTGATGGTTTCAGTGATTATAACTAGATCAGCATAGCCTTAGAGGACCAGGACAAAACAACTTTTGCTTGCCCCTGGGGCACATATTCTTACAATGTTTTACCATTCAGATTGTGTAATGCTCCAGCAACATTTCAGAGAGTAGTATTAGCTATTTTTGATGATCTAGTTCATGATTGTGTTGAAGTATATATGGATGACTTTTCAGTATATGGTAAATCTTTTGATCATTCATTGCAAAACCTTGAGAAAGTTCTGAAAAGATGTATAGAAGCCAATTTATCCCTAAGTAATGAAAATTTTATATGATGTTAAATGAAGGGGTAGTATTGGGTCATTATGTTTCTTTAGAAGGAATCAAAGTAGATCAATCAAAAATCCAAATTATTGTTAATCTGCCAGTGCCAAAAAATCAAAAAGATGTGAGAAGCTTTCTTGGTTATGCAAGTTATTATAGGAGATTTATTGAACACTTTAGTAAGATAGCTTTGCCTTTGTTTAAGCTTCTTGCAAAATATGTATCTTTCAATTGGAATGATACTTGTCAAACAACTTTTTAAAAACTTAAAGAGAAATTATCCACTACTCCAGTTCTAAAAGGACCTAATTGGAATATACCTTTCCACATCACCACTGATACATCTCATACAAAAATAGGTGCTTCATTAGGAAAAAAAGAAGAATCTTTAAGTTATGCCATTTATTTCATCATTAAGAATATTACAGCTGCAGAACTCAACTACATAGTAACTGAGAAGGAAATGCTTGCAATTATACATGCTGTGAACAAATTCCGTCATTACATAATTGGTTATGAAGTCTTTATCCATACTGATCACTTTTCCATTAGGTACTTAATGAATAAACCCATAACTAATGGTAGAGTTACCAGATGGTTACTATTATTACAGGAATTCAATTTTACAGTGCTGGAAAAACTAGGTAAAGAAAACCAAGTGGCATACTTCTTTTCTAGACTCCACAATCCAGGTGAAGTTGTTCCAGTTGAAGATTCTTTTCCTGATGAACATTTATTTGAAATTTCAATATTGAATCCATGGTATGCTGATTTAGCTAATTATCTCCCAACAGGAAAGATATCTCCATCCTTCAGTTCAAAGGAGAAGAAAAGACTAATCAAGCAAAGTGCCATATACTCATGGGTTAATGGAGACTTGTTTTATACTGGTTATGATATGATTATTAGGAGATGCATAAGAGATGTTGAAATTATAAATCTTGCCATGATGAACCTTGTGGTGGCCATTTTGCAGCTAAAAGAACAACATTCAAAATCCTCAGTCTTGGTTATTATTGGTCATCAATTTTCAAAGATTCAAAGAAATATGTAAGAAGTTGTGACAGTTGCCAATGCATGGGCAAACCAACTGCCTCAGATCAAATGCCACTACAACCTCAAGTACATCTATAGCCATTTGAAAAATGGGCTCTATATTTTGTTGGACCCATTAATCCACCTTGTAAGGGTAAAAATTACATCTTAGTATGTACTGACTATGTAACTAAATGGGCTGAAGTAAAGGCACTTTTCAGGGCAACTGAGAAAACAGCGGTCAATTTCCTTTTTGAAGAAATATTTTTCAGATATGGAGTGCCTAGAGAAATAGTAACAGACCAAGGTACCCAATTTACTTCAAGATTGGTTCAGGACATCACTGAAAAGTACAAAATCAAGCATAGGAGGAATACACCCTACCATCCACAGACCAATGTCCAGGTGGAGTCTACAAACAAAACTCTGGAAGGAATCATCACCAAAACAGTGGCAATGAATAACAAGGATTGGGAAGATAAGCTCAAGGATGATCTCTGGGCTTATAGAATCACATGGAAAGATACAAAAATATTTACACCTTATCAGCTGGTGTATGGTAAAGAGGTAATGCTACCTATTGAATTTCAAATACACACTTACAAATTGGCTGCAAATTTATACATTGATCTCAATGAGGCTCAAAAAGAAAGGATCATGCAATTGAATCAATTGGATGAAATGAGACAATAGGCATTATAAATAACAATACTTATGCAAAAACAAAGGAAGCAATGGCATGATGCACACATCAAGAAGAAAAAATTTCAAGAAGGTGATTGGGATTTACTATTTGATTCCAAATTTAAAGATTATAATGCCAAGTTTACAACAAACTGGATGGGCCCTTATGAAATTGTTCAAGTCTTTGAAAATGAATCAGTAAAACTTAGCACTATTGACCAAGAAGGAAGAACATTTATAGTAAATGGACATAGGCTGAAGCTTTATCACAAGCGTATAATCAAAGAAGATTTCATTCAAATAGTGACACAGCAGAAGGAGGTTGAGATAGTACAATAATCAACTGTGATATCTTTACCATAATCATTTCTATTTTTCTTCAAATTTTTAAATTTTTTTATTTTTATTTTTATTTTTTATTTTTATTTTTTTTAAATATATAAAAAAAATAATAAAAAAAAACAATAAAAAAAATTAAAACAAAATAAAAGTTTAGATGTGAAAACCAGACTCTGGCACAATCTAAACTAGAATTCTTACAGGAAAACCAAGAAATTGGCCGGTAAGAATTCATTTTTTTCATTTATGTCAAAGTCATTTGCACCTGCCAATTCTAAATAATGACTTGGGACAAGGCAATGAATAAGTAGGGGAGAAGGAAAAAGTGAATTTTCATATTTTATTTCATCTCCTCATTTCTAGAATTTCAATAAGCAATGGATTTGTTTTATTTAATTGATTGATTGTTTAAAGAAGGAGCTGTTCTAATTCAAATCAGCAGATTGACCTGTGCATCATCAAAGGATTATCAAAGTTATACAAAGAAATGGCACAGGGACCTGTTCAAGCAAGATAACATAAGTTCAAAAGCCTGCATCAACATGTTAGAAAAATCAAATAAGGCTGCATCAACATGCCTACAAAACCAAGCAAGTCAAAGGATACATCAACATGCCTACAAAACCAAGCAAGTCAAAGGCTGCATCAACATGTCTGCAAGATTAAACAAGTTAGATTTCAACAAGAAATATAAGAGGGACTTGTTGCATGCTTATTTCCAGAGAGGGACCTATTTAGAAGACTACATCATATCTGCACAAAGCCAACCAGTCTGTTGGAATAGGGTCTCCTACAAGCTGCGAAACTGGTCCATTTTGAATATTTTTTATTAGATATAATCTAGCACAGGGGTTTTGGGGCGGGTCAAAGCCCCGAAAGCATTGTAATGGGTAAAAGGGTAAACCAGGGGTCCAAAAACCATAGTTTCCAGACCATAGGAAAGTCTAGGATAGATTGCTATAAATAGAGGGACATTTTTTATTGTAGAAGATAGGAATAATGAGCTATTGATGTGAATTGTGGTTTAAGCTATCTATTTGGGTTTTGGGGAAAGGACTCCTGCTGGTTGTGTGCGCGGAGATCCAAGTCCAGCTGTGTGCGGACCCTGCTACTGTGTGCATAGGTTGGGAAGGGAATTGTAAGGAAGGATTGATGAGTGAATGAATAAAAAATATTGATAGAGAACTGGATCTATGAGTACTCTTGTGCGAATTGTTGGTAATTGTTGCATTTTGTATTTTTTGTGTTTAAGCTGCGAAGATTTGTGTAGGTGTGTTTTTGATATCTAGATTGGTTATGTTCTATTCTGTTCTATTTATGTAATGTTGTGTTACTAACATAAAGGCATATAATTATAGATCTAGTTCACGTGGATGTGAATAGAGACCTAAATAACCCTACATAGAGCAGAGTAATCTGAGAATTATAGGGCTTAGCACAGCTCTGCTTGCATTACCTATCCTTTCTCAGGGTGTAGAAACCTAGTTCTAGCACCCACCCATACTACTTTGGGTGAGACTTTGACCTGTGCAAGCAGGTCACTGCCGAAAGGGCCAGTTGTATAGGGGTTTGTTGGCAAACCTTGCACTCTGAACCTAGGTCAGGACCCCTCGAGACAACAAATGGTTCCGTTGCTGGGACCCGAAGAAGTTTGAGAAAGGGATCAGGTAATGATAAGAGAATACTGGAAGCCTGAAAGAAAGGAAATTGAAGACTGGTTTGAAAGGCAGATCCAGGAATTCGCAGTAAAAGAAAATCACAGTGAGAAGTTAACAGCGGAAAGGTGGAAAAATAGGTACATCCTTACAGAGAGCTACGAAATATTTTTCGTGAAATTTTCAATCAAGCTCCAGGAGTGGCTGGCCAGACTTGTAGAATTACAGAAGTGCTGGAAAGACGAACGAGTCACTTAGTGGACCCCAGAGCTGATCCGACAGCTAGAAAAGACTGATAATACTATCACGCGCACGGTAGATCACTGGGTGGATAGTGTGCTAGGAGGATTTGTGACGGAATTTGCCATTGATCAGTTTGTCTCAACTCTTAGGCTGAACGAAAATTCTTAAAGGGTTCCAGTGAAAATTCTTGAGGACATTACCGTTGTTGATTAATATATTATTGTGTGAAAAGAACATTCTATGTAGTCATACTAACTGAATGACCTCGGATCTAGACGGGAGCACGACATGCAGTGGTAAATAATATCGGACCAACCTCGAGGGAGGGAGATCTGCCTATAATCTGTTGCAAGAACCAGCTGCGCAAGATCCCCCGTCTACACCGCCACCCAGGCCGCACAAAGGTAAGAATTCACCCATACCACCACCCCCCTAGACAACGATATGGCCGCACACCTGAAACTGCCTACCTTCAAGGGGGTAGGGGATGAGGATATGGAACGGTTCTGGTTTGTTACAGACTCCATATGGAATGCGCAGAATGTGGAAAATGATACGGTAAAGAGGGCACAACTGTCATTGGAATTCGAGGACAGGGCCCTGGACTGGTACATGCGATACATCACCTAGAATGGGAGCACATCCATTCAAGATATCAAGGACGCTCTGAAGCAACAGTTCCGGAAGCCGAAATCTTATTCCCAACTGGTAGCAAAAGTAAATGACTTCAAACAAGGTGCATTTGAGTTAGTGTGGGAGGTTGATCAGTGATTAAAGAAGGAAATCAGGGAAGGAGGATCTGAGTATGATGATAGATAGCATACGGAATGGTTCATTGCTATGTTGTTACCTCACTTGCGCACGTCGATGAGTCATCAGACCTTTGAGTCACAAGAGAAAGCTGTGGAGGTCGCTATGAAACTAGAAGTTGCACCCCACGACGATACGTCGGTAGGGGTACAACAAATTCAAGAACAACTTGGGGATATGCATATGGAAATATAGAACCTGTGAAAGGAGCGAGGATAGGATGGCTGCGCAGATCTATGGTGCATACAATGTCGGGTGTTTGGCAATACGAGGGACCAGTGCTCTCTACTGGCGGATTACATGCAAATGGGAGGACCTAGTCCAGTGTGACTAGGAGCAAGTAGGTAACCCATCCCATCACGACCGGGATCAAGTGGATCTACGCTGTGGTGTGACGACTGTTGTGTAGCAGGACTGCATGATACAAAACATTGCCCTTGGCTAGGTGCGTATGTCCCAGAACGCAAGAAAAAATGGTGCAGGTTCTTCCAGTCGATGGGACATGATGAGAAGAACTGTCATACTTATGACTTGATGATAGATCGTGGGAACTTTTATAGGGTACAATCAGACCCCACGTCACCAAGAGGGTCTGTGCACTTCGGAGGATCTCTAGCCAGGGGCAGAGGAGGTCGGGGAGGGAGTGCAGGACAAGGACGTGGGTAGATAATCCGTTATAACTGCGAAGAGATGGGACACTTCACCAGAGAATGCCCAAATACCATCAGGCCATCGTGCAAGTATTGTAGGCAGCTGGACCATGTGGTGGAGGATTGCCCAATTTTAATAGCCAAGATGCAGGAAAAATAACCCACCCCTACGCAGAATGTGCAACAAGTTAAAATCGAATTAAGGAATGCAGATCCGAGCGTAAAGGTCATGACACGCAGTGGGATGGTCACCCAAGGAGAAAAGGAAGAGCTTGCTCCTCAGGAAAGAGTGAGCTTCAAAGAACAAGAACCACTGGCAGCCCCCGCGCAGCTGCCGATGCACCTCAAGATAGAGGAAGGGATTGAGCCCTTTCTGCAGGCATGTCTGAAGCTGCTACAAAACCCACAGGCCATAGGAAACCTCCAGGCACTACTGAATACCTACGCAGCTCAGCCCAATTTGATTCCTGGGACCAAGGATGTACACAAACTATACAGCTATAAGAAACACATAGGAAAAGAAATGCGGTTGACTATGTAGATTGGTGACTACTAGATGGATCAGGTTATCTTAGATCTTGGATTGGATGCGAATGTATTACCAAATCAGACATGGCAACGAATGGGAGAGCCTAAATTAGAATGGTCCACCATCCAATTGCGAATGGAAAATCAACAAAAAATCATTCCTCTGGGTAGGCTACCAAAAGTCATGGTTGATATCGCAGGGGTAAGGGTCTTAGCTGACTTCGAAGTAATAGAAATTGTGGAAGATACGGATCCCTACCCTGCACTCCTAGGACTGGACTGGGCTATAGACATGGGGGGTGTCATCAATCTCAAAAAACACAACATGGTGTTTGAGAACAATGGTACGTGCGTAATAGTACCACTAGACCCAGCAGAAGGTGCACGGTATATAGAGCCAGCCTACGAGGAGGAGGAAATAGATCACATCTACAAATTAACTGTGCAGGATGAAGATCGGGTTAACCCCACGGACGAAGGAGTACTCTGCTGGGAAAATGATAATGAGTGTTTCTCCGACTCTGATGAGGAACTAGAAAATTGGCAAGGACGATTGCACGAGGTGTCAGCACTGCGATGTCTTTGGACCACCAGGAATTTCCACCACATCTCTACCAAGGTAAGATTCGTACGCCACCATGATAATGCATGTAATACCATGTCGTTGGTTGAAACCCAAATTCCCAAGGAACGTAGGCTAACCTTGTGTGAGGCATCTACGCATTGGAGGGGTATGCAAGAGAAGTGCCGGAGGAGGATGATCCTACGCTTAAGGACCCCAGTTGACGGATGGGCCTCGAGCTCAGTAGAACCATGCAGATACTTGCTAACATAAGACACTCAAGGGTGCGATAGGACCCCACCCAAACAGGCTCCCCTGGTTATCAATGGCCGAGGACTGCAGTTGACTACGGAGGTACACAAACCCATGCGCATCTTGGAGAATTTGCGAACACTTCAAATGACGGATGGCAGGTGGCCACTTGACGCAGCCCTACCATACAGGAATGTCTTTTCCAAGGGAGAGGCACTCCGATCGAGAATTTTGGTGGCCAAGTTACTAAGCTAGTACTTGAACCGTGTTACAAAGCACCTGGTGCCAGCCCTAATTCGGGATCCACGAACGACACACAGGCGTCATCCAAGATCTGACGATTCATGGGAGAGTCCTCTGGTATGGCTAATGGTCATCAGCCTACCCCACGTTGATAGGAAAGGAACCTTGCCATTATGCAAAAGGGGCAGCAGATCATCAATGTGGCCATTTTTGGTCAGCTGGATTCGAATGAACAATGGTAAGTTTCGCGTACGGGCTACTCCACCATTAAATAGCTCTGGAGAATGAACATATAGCAGAATAACTTCGCAACAGACTACTTATTGTCTCTACACCATGCCCTTGTTATCTGACGACTGGCTTACTTGGGTCGTTGACATCTCTTGGGACGCAGGTATTTTTGTTGCTATGGTGGATCCTAACCTGCCGAATGTTTCGGTCCCTAGCTGTTCAGCACCCACAGACATCATATTGAGGGGACATGGGAATGCCGAGTTAGATCAACTGATTGGGCATTGGCCCCCTGCAGAGGGAATTGCCTGTAAATCCCACACGAAGAGGCAACCTAGCTGCACAATAGGAGGTCCTAACCTTCGCACCTTAGGGACGACCATGGGACCCAACCGGATTGTCTCGAAGGATACAACAGAAGAAGGTACGTTATCCCCCACCAGCAATGTCACAATCAGGTCAAGACTAATTTTGCACCAGGAAGGAACGATGAGATACAGGGATATGTTGCGACTCCTTCGCAATTCCAGAGTACCGACCAAAAGAAGCCACGTCTGTTCTCTACCTCGCGTTTTCCTAGTTAACGATCATGCTCTAGACGCTATGGACATCCAAATAGATTTGGTGTAGCTATCCCGTGCGGCACTACAAGGATTATACACCGATGTGTTGCAAGAGGTCTGTCACCAAGACCGGACTATGCAACCGCAGGATGAAATATCTCCAGAAGTATGGGCACAATGGGTTGCATTGGTCATAGACGCAACAAATGTTATTTAGGAGTAGCTTACTCAGGGCGCACAGTTGGTCGAAGTAGCTACGCAACTCTAGATAGCAATCCGACACCATTCTATGCTTCATCACATCCAGAAGGAATTACAGTAGGCGAAAGATGCTCTTGATCAGGTCAGAGCTTCCTCCCCCTCCAACGTCTTCACGCAGCGTCTAGCCGTCATGGACACGATTGAGAACCTTTGCCGTACCAAGCATGTCATCTGAAAACGGTTGAAACCTTGGGCCAACACCGCACTCCAGCTCTCCTAGGATGCTCAGTCCACCATTGCGCACCTCCACCGGCTGTTAGAATGGGTTACCATAGCACTAGACAGCCATGCCTCCCTGACACTTGTCAACGTTGCACAGTGAGATGCTGCCCAGAGTTAGGAAGTGCTCCCGCCACTCACCCGCACCCTTGATACCTTGCGTGTGCATATCGAGGCCGCACCACCGTAGTGACTCGGGACGAGTCACAAGATTGTGTTAGGGGATTTTTGGAATAGGGTCTCCTACAAGCTGTGAAACTGGTCCATTTTGAATATTTTTGATTAGATTTAATCTAGCGCAAGGGTTTTGGGGTGGGTCAAAGCCCCGAAAGCATTGTAATGGGTAAAAGGGTAAACCAGGGGTCTAAAAACCACGGTTTTTGGACCATAGGAAAGTCTAGGCTAGATTTCTATAAATAGAGGGACATTTTTTATTGTAGAAGATAGGAATAATGAGCTATTGATGCAAATTGTGGTTTAAGCTAACTGTTTGGGTTTTGGGGAAAGGACTCCTGCTGGCTGTGTGCGCAGAGATCCAAGTCTAGTTGTGTGCGCAGGTTGGGAAGGAAATTGTAAGGAAGGATTGATGAATGAATGAATAAGAAAGATTGATAGAGAACTGGATCTGTGAGTACTCTTGTGCGAATTGTTGGTAATTGCTGCACTATGTATTTTTTGTGTTTAAGCTACGAAGATCTGTGTAGGTGTGTTTTTGATATCTGGATTGGTTTTGTTCTATTCTATTATGTTTATATAATGCTGTGTTACTATCATAAAGGCATATAATTATAGATCTAGTGCACGTGGATGCGAATAGAGACCTAATTAACCCTGTGTAGAGCAGAGTAATATGGGAATTACAGGGCTTAGCGCAGCTTTGCTTGCCTTACCTATCCTTTCTCAGTGTGTGAAAACCTGGTTCCAGCACCCACCCATACTACTTCGGGTGAGACTTTTACCTGCGCAAGCAGGTCACTGCCGAAAAGGGCCAATAGTATAGGGGTTTTTTGGCAAACCTTGCGCTCTGAACCTGGGTCAGGACCCCTCGAGCCAACACAGTCAAAGGGAGATTACAAAAGAAGAATTAGTAAAGGACTGTAAGATTTCTTTTTTTAATACTTAAATTTCTATGTTAATTTCAATTTTAAAATAATCAATTTATGGTTAATTACTCACATCAGTTTCATAAACTCAACCTATAACCTATACTCCTAACCATCTCAACCTATACCATTACTCTTAAAAAAATCATAGCCTACATTCTATAACCCACACTCTATAGCCTACATTCCATAACCTATACTCCCTTAGCCCCTCTTACAACCTTCATTTTAAACCTCAAACATATTTTGCATGAACTAAAGTTTCCTAAACCCTCAAACCTATAGCCTATATCTATACGCCTTTAACCCCTCATCACTACTCTTAAAAACTCCTAAATCCTTAGCCTATATCTATACCTCTTTTAAACCCTTTTAAAAACCTTTCAAATCTATAAGCCTACTCCACATGCACTGACAGCCAGTACAAACGGTCTATAAGGCCTCTCCGTGGCCTTATTGGACATTAGATTTGGTACACCACCATTGTAACGGTCCCATCGTCCGCAACCAGCAGCATGAAACCATGACCATATCCACTGAAACCATGACCATATCAACCACATCAACATCGTTCCATGACATAGGCACACATTTTGAGGTCTTTCATGCCAAAAGGGTCAGTGTAATTTTTTTTTAAAAACAAAAGGAGTTTTCAAGTTTGTTGAAAGGGTTCTGAAGTATAAAATTAGAGAAGTTGCCGAGAATATAGTGTGAAGACAGAGCTTTCGGGATACCTTGCTCAGACAGAGGAGAAAATATGGTAACCAACGAACATGGAAGTCAGCTCAGAAAACTCCAGGAGGAACGCAACAAACTAGGTAGCTGTTAAATACCCTGGGCAATTAAAAAAAAAAAAACATAGCATAAGAATACAGGGTATTAGAACAGAGGAATTTGATGGCAAATAGGGCAGAACCAGAGAGGTTTGATAGTTCAAAAATAGATGTAGAATGTGTTAAAATTTTGATAGATAAAAAGTGGCTGACATTTTTAGAGAAAGTTAATGGACATAATGAAGAAATTACTAGGAAATTTTCTTCTTCTTTTAATGGAGAAAGAGCCACAATAAGAAACCTTTCATTCAGGGTTTCAGAGGATACCATTGCTCAAACCATAGGCATCAGTATAGATGCTGAAAAATATTTTAAAACTAAGCAATTCAATGAGAAATCATGGACACAGTTTGTATCTAGATCTAGAGTGTCCTCAGTTAATTGGAAAATTGGAGTTTTTAGAAGTTGGCTTGTTCATCCTTGGGATGAAATGGTTTATGTACTTCAAAAATTTATTACATGTGAAGGCAGATATAGCATAGTGTATCTTTATCACATCAAAATGTTATTGCATCTAAAGGGAGAATGTATCATAAGCCTTCCATATTTTCTTCTACAAATGTTTGACTAAAATGTCTAAAACCATACAGAAACAAAGAAGTAATATGGATAGAAGTCTGTATCATTTTGGATTGGTAAAAAATTTGATTGAATTTGAACTACAGAAGATAGGGATGTCATGGGAGGGATTTTTGATCTCTAAAGAAATTAAAACTGATGAAGAAGAACAGAAAGAGCAAGATACATAATTGATGGTTGATGTAATTAAAAGAGATGATGAAACTCCATAGTATAGACCAAACACTTTTTCTCTACCTAGCAGCAGTATAAGAACAAGAAAAATGAGAAAGGATAAAGCTAAGAAAGCTAAAAAGGATAATTTTTTTACCACTTATACAAGGAAATCTAGAAGGATTAAAGGCGAGACAGTATAGGATAGTGATAACCTACAACAAGCCTAGGATTCCAATACACAAGAACTAGAAATCAAAAGCAGTGAGGAAGAACCAAAGGAGCAAAAACTCTCAAACAAAAAGCAGAAGCAATTAGAAAGACAAATTCAAGATTTGCAACAAGAGCTCATGGAATCAGAAATGTTGGAAAGAGTTGTGAAAAGAGAAAATGAGACACTAAGAATACAAAGTAAGAAAATTCAAGATGAAAATGAAAAATTGAAGAGAAAGGTGAAAAAACTCAAAACCAACAAAATTGAAATCTGTAGATGGGCTAGCAAATGGTATAGGAAGAAGAAAGCTATCAAGGCCAAAAAACAAATCTTGAAGACTGAATATCAAACTCAGATGAACATGGATGTTTTACTACAGGCAGCAGAAGCAGCAAACAAAGATGTTTGACAGGTTAGCATGAGGACATGCAAAGTCTTGTGTTTGGGGGAGATGTTGGTACCATTTCATGACTCATCCTTTCACCTAAAAAAATCATTTTATCCATCATATTTCCTCATTTAATCTTCATAAATCCCTCATATTCCTTTGAAACTGATTAATGTAATGCCATTATTATTATTTTTACATTGGAATTGATTTTAGGATTTTTTGTGTTAAAACTAGGATTTTTCAGAAAATTACAGGTTTTCATAACTTCCTGTAATGTCTTCATGTTTTGACACGTTGCATGACAGGTTGGCCAAATCAAGGACTGAGGGTCTATTCCTAAATGTACAAGGATGGTGAAATATATATCCACCTCCAGATTCGAAGTCCATAGGTGGCTGGTCAACATTGGTCAACTTCAGCTATTTCAGCAGAAAATCCTATGTAATTAATGAACAGATTTGATATTTTTCTTGTAAAAAAGGATTTGAACTAATTAAACTCCTTTGGGAAGTTAGTTAGGATTTTTAGGAACACAAATAACCTCTTTTTGTTATGTAATTTAATGATAAATAGCTAGAAGGAAAAACATTGAAGACTAGACATGAGGCATCACGTGACAAGCTTCAAAATTCGATTTATGTAATTGGATTTTAGACTTTAATACAGAGATTCAATTATTCATGGTTTTATAGTCCATAATTTTCTTCATCTGAGTTATCTTAAGGTGTGCTTGCAACATGTGGAGGGCCCCCACTACAACACTGGTACACTTTCTTGTGTTTTTCATTTACATTTGTATAATCAGATCTGATAGACATTTATATTTAATTCTTATGCTGCAAGTTTATGAATCAGAATTGTTAATAGAAGTCAGTGTCTTTTGTGAAATTTCTTTGTAAGAAGATTCAATTGACATCAGTATTCGAATTGAAAGTTGTGTTTACTATTTCATTTATCATTTTTGCTTAATGATCATGGTTATAATTGCAAAAATCAACTTGTAGTCTAATGATTGAACCTTGTAAGAGGACTTAGCTATTGGTTGATTTCAAGATTATTACCTTACTTTCTGTTTTGAATGAGTATGATTGATAGTGTGTTGAGTTAAGATTTGGAGGAGATAATTGATTTTAGTGTGTTGATTTAAGGACTTGGAAGAGGTTCTATGAATTGAGTTCTTGTAAAGGAACTAGAGAATCTCGGACAAACAATAGAACTCTGTTTTTAGGAGATTAGATTTGTTTTGTTTAAGAAGGTGTTCAAGTGTAGAAGGAAACAAGGAACAACCTCTTGTAAAAGATTATTGAATCCAATTTACACTAAACCCTCATTTAGGAGACCAAATCATTTTAGATCTATATATTTTAGATAAGTACCTCTAAGTGTACCTACTCGGATTGATAAGAAATTGAAGCCTAATCTAAACTAGTAGATTAGACCAAACATGGCTCTTGCTCTATTTCCTAGGATTATAAAATTGGAAAAGAGATGAGGAGCTATTTGTATTTCAAGGAAAGTATGCCAACGAGATTCTGATGAAGTTCCACATGGAGGGCATCAAACCCATGGAGACTCCTCTAGCAGGAAACTAAAGGAAGGAAGATTCTACTTCAGGCGAGGTAGTATATGCTAATGTCTATAGGAAGCTTGTGGGTTCACTCATGTATTTGGTGAACACACGATGAAACATATGCTATGCGGTTAACCAACTTAGTCAAGATATGGTTAAGCCTGCCAAACTATTTTGGAAGGCAGGAAAGCATGTGTTGAGATACCTCAGAGCCACTACAAAGTTTGGACTATGGTACAAACAAAAAGAGGGATTGAAGCTTCAAGGATTCACAAATGAAAATTGGGTAGGGAGTCCATCCGAAAGGAAGAGCACATTAGGGGGCATCTTTAGTATAGGATCAACAACAATTTCTTGGTACTACAGGAAACAAGATTAGTTGGAGTCAGTTCAGCAGAGGTAGAGTACATGACAGCCAGTTAGGAAGCATGTGAGGCCATGTGGATGAGGAAGATACTTGTTGGTTTCTTTGGTAGACATATGGATCCGACAATGATTTATTCTGATAACTAGATTTTTATAAAATTCTCGGCTAATCCAATTTTCAATGAAAGGTGCCAGCATATTGATATCCAATATCACCATCTTAGAGATTATGTGAAGAGGCAGATTATGTCATTAGAGTACATTCCCACGGAGGAGTAGGATGCAGACATTTTGACGAAGACACTGTTAAGAAGGAAATTTGAGTTCCACATAGATAGGATCAAGGTAGAAGACAATCCCTTTATTTTTGAGAGGGAGTGTTGAAATTGGCAAAATGAAAGGCTTCTAATTTAATTTTCTCTTAATTAAATTATAAGTAAATTGTAATTTCACATCAAATGACAACTTATATGAGTTAAGTGAGTGAGGAAGACTTATTTAGCTCAGTTAATTTGAGTTCGGGGTCAAACTAGAGGCATGTAGATTTCTACCTAAGTTTTAGGGGGTCTAGTTACAGTTTATTTTGAGTTGTAATTAGTTAACTGAATTATTTGAGTTAAAATCGGTTTAACTAGTTCTAAATGAGAGATGAGCTAGTGATACTTCTAGTGAATTAATCTTATTTAATTCACATGCTGTGATCAATTAGATAATTGATAATTCATTATAAATAGTTGTTGCATGTCAATTTTGAGGAAGACCCAATTGACATTGGATTTAAAGGGAAGAGAAATATCACTTGTAAACTTATAAAATTGTACATGTCATGCTTGAGGTCATCAGGATGCCTTGGACATATTAAAAAACCAATTGATGTGAATTTCCTAATTAATAGGGGCTTAATTAACCAAGGAATGTGTTATGGCCTAAATCTACCTCAGGTTGAGAAGGGCAGAATTTAGGGTAACATCAAACCACACTTAATCTAGTAGCTAGCCCTACCAGATCGGGAGAGGGCTCTCTCCTTGTCAATCTCAGCAAAAAATAATCAATGAGGCTTGAGATGAATTGATGTGAAGACTAATTTTAGGCTAGGTATGTGTGCAAAAGAGTTTAATTGAATTTAAGGATGTTTTTTTGGCTCAAAGGGAAAGACAAATTTTGGGTCTAGGGAATGAGGCTCAGTTTTGCAGAGATCTCAAAGGGGCAAGGCAGGAATTTGATTTGACACTTAAAATTGAAAGAAATAAAGAGTTTAGATAGGTGAGGAGTTGAATAGGGCAAGAAGCCTTCAGGGGTCCTCTTCAAACAGATGAAAGCATAAATAACTAAAAAAACCCTAGGTAGAGCACTGCAATTTCAATGGATTCTACCTTTATCCTTGTTTGTTTAAGTTAAGAAGAAGCAAGAGAGAAAATGGCATACATAAAACACCAGTAAACTTACATTTATAGAGAGAAACACAATATAAAAGCAAGATTCCACATGAATCCCATAGAGTGCTGCAAACTCTGGTCTATTCCTTTGCCAAACTGCAGAGATGAATGTACAATGATGTTCAAAGAATTCCCAAAAGTCCAACCCCGCTAATGACTGAAAAAACATAAGATATAGGAAAAAAACAACTCATCCTAGCCTCTAGGGGTCGAGCTCATAATATTGGGAGCTGTTCCAACAAAATCTAAACTGAGAACTAGAAAGTAGGCAGTGGAACAACTTGCCTCTAAAAACTAGGAAACTGATTCATTCAGTTGCAAACTACCCTTTGATGGATGAATCTACCTCTATGAGTGAAAATTTAGCAAAATTACATCAAAATCCATCATGTCACATTAAATTACATCATGAGTTTGAAAACTAGAAGGAAAAAAGTCAAATTGTGAAAAAACTTGGCGAAAAACAGAGTTTTTGACCAAAAATGAGCAAAATTCCTCCAATGCGCCGCGCCTGATTTCTCTATGCGTAGCGCCTGTTTGAATCTGATTTTGGAGGCCTTCCCGGTGTCCAAATTGGGCATGGGATATCTCGTTGGAAATATTATTGGGTCTACTTTCCAACCCAACTTTAATTTTTCAATTTGAAGTTCATTTGCCTTGTCAAAAGTCAAATCTCACAAGACTGGTCAAAATGTGAAAAATGAGGCTGCCTCAAGGCAGAGTGTTGTTGCAGTCAACGTTTGAAGGTCTTCCTCAAATCCAAATTGAGCTAATGATAGCTCATTGGAAATATATTTGTGTCTAGTTATCATTTGACTCATCAAGCAAGTCATTAGGCCAACCAAGCTAGGAGAAATCTTGATTTTCCCAAGGTCACTTCAGAGGTGCATCAATTCTCCTAAGGAAACTGTATTTTTGAAATTTCTCTAAAACGATGACACTTGTGTAAAAATTGAAGGAAATTTTTATTCCTTGGCATATTTTGGACAAAAAACTCTCTCAGTTTTCCCAAATTCATCTTTTATTTCTAAGAAACATCATTGGAGTAAAACCTATCCTGATGTGTGGAACAAGGGATTTGTCAAAATGAAGTGAAATGAAGGGGATTATAAATTCTTGAGAAAATTTTGGGAAGTAGGGAGAGATTTTAGAAATTAGGGGAAAGTGGAATTTAAAATATTGAGTGAGGGGAAGGGGTCCAAAAGGGAAAAACATTGGCCTAGCCTAGAAAATTGCCAAGTTGTAGGAAGAAACTAGGGTTTGTGTGAAAATGAGGAATTTGGGGGATCTCAGTGATGGGAAGTGTTTAATAAGGTACATTAAGGATAGGGGAAGGTGTATGAACATCAGGATACAAGTTTTGCTGGTGATTTGACTATCCAAGAGAAATTACCTCCAAAACCCTAGGAGAGGGAAATGAACCTTACCTAGGCACAACTGAAGCATGAACAAGGTGTAAAATAACCCAGTGGAACTTGAAATGATGATGAAAACCCTCTGAATGATGGTACACTCAGCTGAATGGTGACATGGACCGACATTTGGACAACTTTGAAAGGAGTGTTAACAAACCCTAGACCTAATACCTAGTGACCAAATTTTGCTTGAAGACTCACTGAAATGAAAAAATTTGACATTGACACCTTAAAATCACTTTGTAAGAGCATGTTTTATCACTGGAGGAAGGCTGCAAAGAATGAAACTAACATTGGCTCCAATGGGGATGGTAGCTCCTTGGAGGTGCCAAGAACAACAGATCTTTGGGAGAGCAGACAGTGCCTTCATCCATTGGGAAATGGAGTCAAAAACTCAAGCTGAAATGCATGATTGAAAACTGATGACTTGACGACACAAATTGACTCTCACTCAACTAAAAAATGACTCGATACTTAAACACAACTGAAAAACTGGAAAATATGCTCATTTTGAAGCTTATTCAATACAACCTACTCTAGTTGTTCCATTCATCACTTGATCAAGTGAAATGAAACAACCAATGCAACCAAGTAAGTATTCTGGCTGCTGTTTGAATTCTCCACAAGTGCTCGCTTATGAACAACAATAGAGAACTACTAAAAGGCAACTCCCATGAAAACTTGGAAACAGATCCGTTGAATGATATGGATTCTCTATCTGCCTCCAAAAACACTACATAAGGATCTTGAAGTTCATGCACTCTAGGACTTATCTCATCCAATGGATTACTTCTCTTCTCCTCATACCATGAATGAAAAATTTGTTTTGAGCTTTGTGACGAGACTCCTGCTAAAAATGACAAAGAGACTGGTTGCCGGATCAAGTTTGTATCAATACTTTTGTCAAGCTCATAGATAGGAGAAGGACTTTGACTATAGACATTATCCAACACATCAGCTATTGGATCGTGAAAAACTTGAAAAGACTGCTGCAACCCATTTTCTATTGGTTCCGATGAGATTACATGATTTCCTAGAGGCTGCTCATTTGAAGATATACTATGCAATTTACCCTTCAAAAACTGAAATTATTCAAAACAGAAAGGCACGGAATCATCTTGCATCATTTGATCATATGTGCCAGCTTCCATGTCTTCATCTGCAACTTAACAATCAATGGAATTCGGGGGCTGCAAATCTGGATATGAGAAGTCTTGAACAAGGTTTTTATTGCCCTCAAGATGGTCCAAATCAAGACTTGTCAATAGTTGATTTCAGATTACATGAATGTTGTCTCTGATGAACTGAAACGAAGCAAAACAAAAAGGCAAAGATCCTTCACTTACTTCAAAATTCGTTGCACTTTCCTCGTCATTTCCATAGCTGATATGTGATGGCTAAAAATTGTATTCGAGTTGCTGAAAGTGAACTTCTTCCTCCCATAAACTAGCTGCTGATTTGTCTGTAAGATTAGATTCTGTTTGGAGAAGATAATCATCATCATACTGATCAAACTGAGGCAAATCATTAGTATAAAACACATCATCAAGAATACATGTCATATCAATGGCTCTCTCTTCTCCAAGATGATCTATAAAACAATCATTATCAGATCTATGACAACTGGGATAAGAAACAAAATGTTTTGGATCAACAACTTGTTCTTCTTCAATCAGCGAGCCATGGGCTTGAATATTATACTCATTCCTTATGATGGTCCTTTGCATCATCTATTCCACTGCACTTACCAAAATGTGAAGCTTTACCTCTAGAGATGTCGATTCCCCCGGATCTATGTTTTTCATCTCTTCTTCCTTCAACTTTACCCTTCGGATCAACAAATGAGCCTCTACGTCTACTGCACTATTCTGAATCTCTTCAAGTGTTGCAAGATTCCTTTCTCTCAGTTGAAACTCCATTTCTGGATCAAAGGCACCCGGGTAGTGCAAGAGAGCGGATCCAAGAGGAGGTCTTATACTAACAGGCATCGAATAATAAACTTAGTTAAATCTGGCAGAAAACTATTGTACTGTCTCCCTTGGCAATATTTTTAGCTGGTTATACTCTTCTATAATCAAGAAAGGGTTCTGTCTGATCACCCACCTGTCGAGGAAAACTTTGACGAACTGCTGGAAATCTGAGATGCTTGCATCAGGCAGGGTTTTGAACCAACTCTTGACTTTGCCTTGCAAAGAAAGAGCAAAAAGCCTAATACTAACATCCTCTTTATCAACTTCAAAAGGGTCAAGAAAAGACTCAAAATTCAGAACATGTCTCTCAGCAGTGATATTGTTACATTCACCATCAAATCTTGGTAGATATAGGTCATGATTTTTAGGGAAAGCATGGGATATAGGAGGTAAAATTAGAGGCTTGTATCGATCTGGAATTTTACAAGGTATAGGGGTATGTACAGAAGGTATAGAATCAGTCATGGTCTCTTGAGGCTCATTATTCTGAAGACGGTCATCACAAGATTCAGAAAAAGGGTCTTGATTAAGCTCAAAGGCATGCAAATATTTGGTATTCACAATCTTCAAAGGGAAGGAAATAAATGCAAGCCAAGGATATTTTCTCAAATACAATATACTTTGCAAAGCCTTCTTGACATTCTCGGGAAAAGAGAAGAAATAATTTATGACAAGGAAAAAAATGTCTTGGATGAAATTCCAACTTGAATACCTGATCTTTCCATATTGTCCTTTCATTTTTCTACTGGTCAGGTTCATCCTCCAGTAGAGTCCTTGGATTTGATCAAGAAACTGATTTAGAGTTGCCAGGAGAATGATTTCAGTCTTGCGGTGTCTGATCATTGTACACCATCAACAATTAGATCTGAACTTGATTACATTTTACTAAGGAAACTAGATGTTCAGTTCATAAACTAAACTAGAGATTGACTGAAGTAGTGTTCATCTACTATGCACTTGCAGAGCAAGAGAAGTTCGAAGGCTACTTGGCTAACTTCAGGCTCCATCTGTAGTTTATAAATTGAACAAATTTTTTTTCTTCTTCCCAGTATGGTCGCCACTATGTTATGGCCTAAATCTACCTCAGGCTGAGAAAGGCAGAATCTAGGGTAACATCAAACCATGCTTAACCTAGTAGCTAGCCCTACCAGATCGGGAGAGGGCTCTCTCCTTGTCAATCTTAGCAAAAAATAATCAACGAGGCTTGAGATGAATTGATGTGAAGACTAATTTTAGGCTAGGTATGTGTGCAAAAGATTTTAATTGAATTTAAGGATGTTTTGTTGGCATAAAGGGAAAGACAGATTTTGGGTCTGGGGAATGAGGCTCAGTTTTGCAGAGATCTCAATGGGGCAAGGCAGGAATTTGATTTGACACTTAAAATTGAAAGAAATGGAGAGTTTAGATAGGTGAGGAGTTGAAGAGGGCAAGAAACCTTCAGGGGTCCTCTTCAAACAGATGAAAACATAAATAACTAAACAAACCCTAGGTAGAGCACTGCAATTTCAATGGATTCTACCTTTATCCTTGTTTGTTTAAGTTAAGAAGAAGCAAGAGAGAAAATGGCATACATAAAACACCAGTAAACTTACATTTATAGAGAGAAACACAATATAAAAGCAAGATTCCACATGAATCCCATAGAGTGCTGCAAACTCTGGTCTATTCCTTTGCCAAACTGCAGAGATGAATGTACAATGATGTTCAAAGAATTCCCAAAAGTCCAACCCTGCTAATGAATGAAAAAACATAGGATATAGGAAAAAAAAAACTCATCCTAGCCTCTAGGGGTCGAGCTCATAATATTGGGAGCTGTTCCAACAAAATCTAAACTGAGAACTAGAAAGTAGGCAGTGGAACAACTTGCCTCTAAAAACTAGGAAACTGATTCATTCAGTTGCAAACTACCCTTTGATGGATGAATCTACCTCTATGAGTGAAAATTTAGAAAAATTACATCAAAATCAATCATGTCACATTAAATTACATCATTATTTTGACAACTAGAAGGAAAAATGTCAAATTGTGAAAAAATTAGGCAAAAAACAGAGTTTTTGACCAAAAATGAGCAAAATTCCTCCAATTCGCTGCGCCTGATTTCTCTATGTGTAGTGCCTGTTTTAAGCTGATTTTAGAGGCCTTTATGGTGTCAAAATTGGGTTCGGGATAGCTCGTTGAAAATATTATTGGGTATAATTTCCAACCCAACTTTAATTTTTCAATTTGGAGTTCATTTTCCTTGTCAAAAGTCAAATATCCCAAGACTGGTCAAAATGTGCAAAATGAGGCTGCCTCAAGGCAGAGTGCTGTTGCAGTCAACTTTTGAAGGTCTTCCTCAACTCCAAATTGAGCTCATGATAGCTCATTTGAAATATATTTGTGTCTATTTATCATTTTACGCATCAAGAAAGTCATTAGGCCAACCAAGCTAGGATAAATATTGATTTTCCCAAGGTCACTTCAGAGGTGCATCAATTCTCCTGAGGCAACTGTATTTTTGACATTTCTCTAAAACCATGACACCTGTGTAAAAATTGAAGGAGGTTTTTTTTCCTTGGCCTATTTTGGACAAAAATCCTCTCATTTTTCCCAAATTCATCTTTTATTGCTTAGAAACATCATTGGAGTAAAACCTATCCCGATGTGTGGAACAAGGGATTTGTTGAAATGAAGTGAAATGAAGGGGATAAGGGGCTTCTAAATTATCGAAATTTTTTTAGGAAGTAGGGAGGGATGTTAGGAATTAGGGGAAAGTGGAATTTAAAATATTGAGTGAGGGGAAGGGGTCCAAAAGGGAAAAACACTAGCCTAGCCTAGAAAATTGCCAAGTTGTAGCAAGAAACTAAGGTTTGTGTGAAAATGAGGAATTTGGGGGATATCAGTGATGGGAAGTGTTTAATAAGGTACATTAAGGATAGGGGAAGGTGTATGAACATCAAGATATAAGTTTTTCTGATTATTTGACCATCCAAGATAAATTTCCTCCAAAACCCTAGGAGAGGGAAATGAACCTTACCTAGGCACAACTGAAGCATGAACAAGGTGTAAAATGACCCAGTGGAACTTGACATGATGATGAAAACCCTCTGAATGATGGTACACTTAGCTGAATGGTGACATGGACCGAAATTTGGACAACTTTGAACAAACCCTAGACCTAATACCTAGTGATCAAATTTTGCTTGAAGACTCACTGAAATGACAAAATTTGACCTTGACACCTTAAAATCACTTTGTAAGAGTATGTTTTATCACTGGAGGAAGGCTGCAAATACTGAAACTAAAAAAATGCATGAGAAAGGTTGGTTAGTCAGGTGCAGGGAATTGGTTAAGTATTGGACCAAAATTTCCAGTATCAGGGTGAGACAGTCAACAGAGTGTAGTGGTTTCTCAGGAAGGGAAATAACATTGTATTTTTTCATATTCTTGAATTTATGTAATATACAGATAGTGGGGTTTTTAGCTGAGGATTTCCCTAGATACATATTCAGTATGTTGTTTTAGTACATCACAATATCAGTTTAATCTATTTATATATTTCTACAACATGCACAAATATTTTTCTAGGGGAAAGTAACTTCTCAAAACCCATTACTATATGTATTTCATTAATCAAAGAATAGAGATGAAATACAATTCTTTTCTCAAGTCTGGGCACAACATGTAAGTGCATAATATATCTCTTTTCCTAATTGAATGAACCTGCCCAATACTTAGCCAATCTTTCATGCCTCCAAGCTCCTATTTCCTTGCTTTATTCCTTGAGGAATTAACTCCTATTTTTTAGGGAACTTCCTTAATTGGATTGCGCAATTCCTTTAGGCCCATCCTTTGACTGCATGCACCACCTGTACACATGAGACTAGTCTACAAATGATAGTACAATGCCTTGTAATATCCATATAAATTGGGTAACTCAAATTATATGCATGTATAAGTTATTTTGGGCTGAATGATCATCGAATTGGATGAACACTGAGTGTGATTGAAGTTACACTGCACAACTTGACCTTCCACTAGTTTCTCCAATAGTTGGAACTAGTTTAACTAAAAATAACTCAACTCAACTGAAATATATTTCTACAAATTAGCAATCAATAATACTGAATTGAACTCAAGCTTCCCCATGATCTAGGTGGATACTGGTGACCACCCACCTATTCCACTTAGACCCCACCATTATTTCTTTCAGTTTTTTAGTTTCCTTAATCGCATCACAATTTACTATTTTTGGAAAATTTTTAGGTCATGAACTTCCATAGCCATTTTGAGGTCCTAAACAATGTTTTGTGGTCCTCAAATAGATATTTCTAACGAGGTATCATGTGCGTCAAACAGATATTGTATGCCAAAGTTACGACCCTGGGAAATTGATGTACCAATTTACCCCAACGTGGCCCATAGTTTGGCGTTTCATCTCCTAGGGTTAGGTTTTTGGATGTTTATGGTTTTACATTGTTTCTCAATAATAAATAGGCCTTCGATTCTCATTGTAACATAGTTTAGAGTCATGTAACTGCCACATCTCTTCTTGGAGATACGCTACCAACGTCCTAGCTAGTTTATTTCCATTATGTCTGTAAGCATATTTTAGTTATGTGATATTAATGAAATGAAGTCTTATTTATGAGGCATCTATGCGTTTATGTGTATTTCTATATTTTATTACATTCCTGCATAAGTCTAGATCAATGGTATCAAAGCGGTATGCTATTTCTCGATCATTATTTGTATGTCCCCAACAAGGTCGAGGTATAAGGAGTTAGGGATCAATCTGGTTGAACCTTTGCAAGATCAACCTCGCAAAACTCGACGTCTGCCCATGGGGGAAGAAAAGAAATACAAGGGAGCAAGAGATCCTATCAAAATATTTCTTGAGGATGCCCTCGAGAAACAAAGGAACGTGATGATGGATAACTTTGCCCATCAACGACGCATCTGCATCTAGTAGCCACTCTGGAGGCGCAAATCCTTTTAAGGTACAAGTAAACTTTGAGATTACCACATTTAAGGGAAAAATAGATGCAAATGTCATAGGTAGATGGTTGAATCTATTAGAAGGGTATTTCTTGTTTTATGAATTTTCCAACTGGGAAAATATTAAATTTTCACTCCTGAAAGCCACCCCCCATGTCAAGGACTGGTGGGAAACCTACTGTGAGAAAAAGGATGAGAGAGAACCCTCCCTGTTTTTGGCTGAACCCACTCGAGATTCTGACTGAGACGCCATCAAGGAAAAATATTATCCTGTGGGGAGCTATGAGGACAAGTACATACAATGGACTACGTTGCGGCAACAAAAGGCTTAAGATGTGCATGAGATAATGAATATGTTCCATACCTTGCGAACAAAATTGGGTATCAAAGATTCAGAGAAACATTTGGTGTTGAAGTACCGCAGTTGTTTGCACAAATATATTTAGGAGGAAATGGAGATCCTTGACATCTCCTCACTTGGTGCAACATACAAGTATACTGCCAAGATTGACCTCCTTTTACTACAGAATCAGTTCTCAAAGCACAAAATAAAGGACAAATCCAAGGTGGGGTGACCCAGGATAACCTACCAAAGCTACAAGAAATAAAAACACCGTGAATCCAAAGAAGGACATAGAAAAGTGGTGTGAGTTCCATAAGAGCTCCAATCACAACACAAGTGAGTGTCAAGCCAAGAAGTCACTGGTGGACGAGATGAAGGCTTCTAAATCGGATGCATGCTCTGAATCTGAATCAGAACCCGACAAGGGGAATGAAAAAGGAAGTAGACTATCGATGAAGAGCCTGACGCCACTGTTGCCACCACGAAGATTCAAAAGGAGGAACTAAAATATCTAGAGGAGGGGGAGTGCCTCTTCCATTCCTAGATGTGGGTAAAGGCTTTCCTGCTACAGTTCATTGTCGTTATCGAGAGCCAAAAAAACATCATTTCAGTAAAGGTCGTGAAGTGACTGGGCTTGCCAACCATAACACACACAACCGTACACCATTGGGTGGCTTCACCAAGGACGAGATCTCTGTGTCAGCCAGTAGTGTCGCCTTCCCTATAACATCAAGCCCTTCATGGATGAGGTATTATGTGACATTGATCCTCTTGATTTTTTTGATGTATTATTAGGTCAACCATACTTTTGGCAGGGACATGCTGGCACATGAGTCCTGACCTCGCGTTGTTATTGTTACTTTGGGAAATAAGTTGTACAGGATACCAAAGGTAGCACCTCTTGCCACCATCTCTTTGGTTACTGCAAAAAAATTTAGTAAGCTCATTTCCAAAGCCAAGAAATTTGTTTTCCTGATGATCCACCCTTAGGGAAAGAAGAATATTGTGGCCATGACCTCCAAACATGGCTCCTCTGCACTAAAACAACAAATGGACAAGGTTGTGGAGAAGAACAGGGACATCTTCACCTTACCGATAGGGATGCCTCTACACTAGTAGGTCAAGCACCCCATTGATCTGACCCCAAGTGCCCCATTTCCCAATGGACCAATATATCGGCCCTCTGTTTTAGAGAACGACGAAATCAAGAGGAAAATTTAGGAGTTGCTGTAGAAAGGTCACATCCAGTCGAGTTCATTACCATGTGGGAGCCCGATCGTGTTGATGCAGAAGAAGGATGGGACTTTGAGACTCCGTATTGACTATCAGGTGCTGAAAAAGATCACTGTTCGGAATAGGTATATGATCCCACAGATTGATAACCTTCTAGAACAAATCAATGGGGAAAAATATCTCAGTAAGATCGACTTGAACTTCAGGTATCATCAGGTACCAATCAAACCCTCTTATGTGTGGAATACTGCCTTCAAAGCCAAGGAGGGCCTTTTTGAATGGCTAGTCATGCCTTTTGAGTTGACGAATTCTCTCGCAAACTTCATGATACTGATGGATGAAATATTGCAGCCATTCACCAACTCATTTGTAGTAGTGTACTTGGATGACATCCCGATCTTCATCTAGACTAGGGAAGAGCACCTCCACCACACCTGATAGGTCCTCCAAACACTGCGACAACACAATTTGTGTGCCAAATTAGAGAATTTCACTTTTGGCATGACCCAGGTTCAATATCTGGGATACATTATTGATGAGTGGGGGGTGCATGTGGATCCAACCAAGATCCAAGTCATCCAGGATTGGCTAGCCCCAACCACTCTAACAAAGTTCCGCAAATTTCTAGGCCTTGCTAATTTCTACCACAAGTTCATGTTGGGATTATGTCATGTCACTTAGCCCTTGAGTCAATTCAGTAAGGGAGGAGCGAAAGAAAAATTCTTTTGGTATGAATCTTAATAGAAGGCGTTAGTAGAGTTGAAACATCACCTTTGTTTTGCACCAATGGTCACATTACCAAACTTTCAATAACCATTTGAGATTGAGATAGATGCCTCTGAATATGCTATTGGGGCAGTTCTTACTCAAAAGGGCATCCAATGGCATATCACAGTGAGAAATTGTCTGACACAGTCCAAAAGTTTCCCACTTATGAAAAAGAGATGTATTCCATTATGCAGACTTCCTAACAATGGAAGCATTACATTTTGGGGAAGGAAATGGTCATCCACAGAGAATACCAACCCTTGCAGCTCATACAGACAGAAGGGAAGTTGCAAAACGATCACCATCAGAAGTGGTCCACATATCTACAACAGTTTCATTTGAACATCAAATACAAGAAGGACAACACCAATAATGTTGCAGATTGCCTCACCTGATCACTGATCATGGTGCTAATCATCATGCTCAACTCTTATGTGCATGAAAATTCTTAATGGCCACTTCTCTATGAGAGCGATCAAGAATTCAGCCACAAATAAAAGATGCTCTTAGAGGATAACTACGTTCCAAATTTTTACCTCCAAGATGCACTGCTATGTCACCTGGGATACCTTTGTGTTCCTTCAATCGAGCGTGCCAAGATGATTTGGGAAGTGCACTACAGTCGGGTTACTGTGAATTTTAGTCTCTAGAAAACAGTGGCAATACTGCAGAAGTATTTTTATTGGCAGAACCTTCGACAAGATGTCGGGAAAAAAATCAAATCCTGCACTGCCTCTGCCATTGCCAAACCGACCATAAAGAAGTAAGGCCTCTATACTCCGATGCCTATCCCTAGTTGACCTTGGCAATCCATATCCATGGATTACATGTTGGGCCTTCCTTATACTAATCATGGAAATGATTGTGTTTTCGTGGTTGTTGACAGATTCTCGAAGATGGCCATTATGGCGGCCAAAAAAAACACTGCTAAAATATTCTTTGAATGAGTGTGGGTATAGTTTGGGTTCCCATTGTCTATCATCTCATATCAAGACAATAGGTTCCTCAGTACATTTTGGTCCAGCCTCTGGTCAATTCTAGATACCAAACTCACCAAGTCCACAACTTTCCATCCCCAAACTGATGGCCAGATAGAGTTTGTCAATAGGATGATCGTACACTTTTTTCACATGTAAAACTCAAAGCATCCATGCACATGGGATGGAATCCTACCCTATCTACAACAAAACTATAACCAGGCTCCTTAGTCTGCACCTTTGGCCCTACTTTCCACCTCTACTGGACACATCCGACATGGCAGGAGAACTCACACCAACAGAATTAAACTTAGACTGCATGGAACAAGCCACAACTGATTAGATCATGGACACACATATCAAGAACACCCGACAACAGAGGATCCATCTATATTGAGTTTTCAAAGTAGGCCAACTTCTTCACCGGGGCAAGTGGCTCACTAGGGACCACGTTCAGTAGAAGTTTCCTCATCGCATGGAGGAACTCAACACAATGGGGACCATTGATTTATAAGTTAGGAGGAATTATCTAGGTGGATATTGGTGGAAAACCACATATTTCACTTGGAACCCCACCATTTTTTCTTTCAATTTTTCAGTTTCCTTAATTGTAGCACAATTTACTATTTTTGGCAGTTTTTCAGGTCCTGAACTTCCAGAGTCGTTTTGAGGCCCTAAACGAATTTTTTTTTGGGAAAATCACCTAGGCAAATGGGAGCCTTTGACTCAACATTTTCTGTTATAAGTGTTAGTCCTCAGATAGATATTTCTAATGAGGTATCATGTGCGTCAAACAAAGATTGTATGTCAAAGTTACGACCCCAGGAAATTGATGTACCAATTTACCCCAACGTGGCCCATAGTTTTGCGTTTCATCTCCTGGGGTTAGGTTTTTGGATGTTTAGGGTTTTCCATTGTTTCTCAATAATAAGTAGACATTCAAGCCTCATTGTAACACAGGTCATAGGCTTGTAGCCGCCACGTCTCTTCTTAGAGATAAGCTACCAACGCCCTTTCTAGTTTATTTCCATTATGTCTGTAAGCATATTTCAGTTATCATTAGGGGAATTTTGAGGTCTAAAATGGGCCCCCTAAGGAAATAATAAAATAATAGCTCAATAAAATAATATTTATGAATTTTTGATTCACTTTTTGCACCACAATCCATGTAACCATAGTTAAATTCAATTCAAAAGTTGTACCAAAATAAAATATATAAAAAAATTGTATTGATGTGACTATAAATAAGAATGAGCTTTTCAAGAAAAATCATTATCATTGAACAACTAATGCATTTGTCCTTTGTACTTAAATAACTTAAAATAAAATATAAATATAATTTTATAAATTATTAATATATTATATGCTATTAATTAAAATTGATATTATTTAAATTATATAATAACATGTAATTAATATACTATATAAAAATAATATAATATAATATAATATAATAAATGTATAGGGATATGCATTGTTTCATTCAAGAAATATGAAATGAAAATAATATATTTTTATTCAAAAAGTGTGAAATGACATTTATTATGAGTACTTTACTTTGACTTTAAAAGTACTTAGAGCACTACCATGGTTAACCATGAGTTTTTATCTACCATTGAGAATGTGACAAGTAAGTACCTTTAACTCAAGCAATTCCACCTCAACCATTAGGGATGACGTCATCCCCTAAAATGTGATTGGTTCTCATAAAGTGAATTTTGATTGTACATTTTCCTTAGGAGGCCCATTTTAGACCTCAAAATTCCCCTAATGGTGATATTAATTAAATGAAGTCTTACTTCTGCTACATCTATGCATTTATGTGTATTTTTGTATTTTATTGTGTTCGTACATAAGTCTGGATCACCCCAACTTGAATCTACTAAATTAACTGAGTGATAAGAGACATGTCACCTCAATTAACTATCTCCAATATTCTACTGATGTGGAAATTCGAGTTTTATCTAATTTGACTAAGGAAAGGTCAAAGTGATATTTTATTGCTACGTTTTCAACATTCCCTCTCATTAAGAAAGGGATTATATGCCACCCCAATATTTTCTCTATGGAACTAAATTTTTCTCTTGAAAAGGCCTTTGTCAAAATCTCTTCATCTTTTTCCTCTGTTAGAATGTACTTCAAAAACATGATCTGCCTCTACACACAATATCGTAGATGGTGGTAGCAGATATCTATGTGCTTGGATTGATCGTGAAAAAATATATTTTCAAATAGTTTTATTCAACTTTGATTATCAAAGTAAATCACAGTAGGACCCATCATCTGACCAAATAACCTAATAGGAATATTTCTCATCCATATTTCCTCACATGTTGCTTGATTAGCAACCATGTACTCTATTTCTATTGATTTGAGTGCCACAAATATCTACTTCTTGCTGTACCAAGAAACCAATAAGGAAACAGCACTAAAAACTCCTCCTGATGTGCTCTTCTGGTCTGATGGAATCTCCACCCAGTTTTCATCTGTGAAGCTACATAGATTAACTACCTATGTACGTCTATAATATAGTCCAAAATAAGTAGTGCCTCGAGGTACCATAGAACATGCTTAACAACCCTCCAAAATAATTTGGTCGGTCAAACCATAGCTTGGCTCAACTGTTTGATTGCATAGCACATGTCTAGACGTGTGTTCACAAGGTACATGAGTGAACCCACCAACTATATGTAAACATTAGCATGCACTTCCTCACTTGAAATGACATCCTCCTTCCTCTAGTTTGTTGCTAGAGGAGTCTCCACGGGTTTTCATCTGTCCATGCAGAACTTCTAAAGTATCTCGTTAGCATACTTTCCTTGGAGAAAAACAATTCCCCTTCTCCTTTCCATACTTCCAATCAAGGAAATAGTGCATGAGGCCCATGTCCTTCATTTCAAACTCTCTTGAAATATCCTCCTTGAAATATATGACTAGTTTTTCATCACCGGTTAAAATAAAATCATCAACATATAAGACAATAATAAACAATTTACCTTCTACCAAAATGTGATAGAGGTTTGCATCCACTTCAATTTTGGTGAAGACCTACCTAGTGAGATAGCTATTGATCCTGGTGTGCCAAGAACATGGTGCTTTCTTCAATCCATACAACGCTCACTTAAGTCCGCACACATGCGACTCTCTTTCAAAGGTTTCAAAACCTTCTAGTTGCTCGATTTACACCTTCTCCTCAATAAATCCATTGAGGAATGTTGTCTTCATATCCATCTGGTGGATCTTCCACCCCATCTTCATAACCAGTTCTAGAATTGACCTGATAGAAGAGTACATTTCTACTAAATAAAAGGTATCCTCATAGTCAATATATTCAACTTGAGAGTAGCCCTTGGCTAGAAATATGGCCTTATGCTTCTCTATGCTTCCATCTACTACATGATTTACATTGTAAATCCATATCCAACCTACCATTGATTTGTTAGATAGTATTGGGACCACTTCCCAAACACCATTTTTGAAAATGGAATCATATTCCTCTGTCATAGCATCAACCCGTACATGATTCTATACTACTTCCTCATATGAGGATGGTTATGTCTCTACTAGCTCAATCATCAGAGCTATGTAGCCAATGTACTGATCCGGTGACCTCATTTTCCTGTGTTGTGAAGTGGATGCTCCCACATTCTCTCTGTCATCTTGCAACAAATTTTCAGCTTCCCTAGTTTGTTTCCTTCATTCCCTAGATGTATGTGCTTGAGTGCTTGTCTTCAATCTCTACTCCTATGCTTGTGATTTCTCCACAACTTCCCAAGGTTCTTCCTTTAGATCCAAAATCCCCTAATTTTAATGAAAATGAAGGTCCCTCTCAAGAGAAAACCTCATTTCCTTCTCCTCATCAAAATTCACATCCCTTCGAACAACTGTCATTCTGAGGGATGGAAAGTACACACGATATTCCAAAACCACGATGAAAATCAGATTCTTCTTTAGACCCAATACAAACATCACATCCTTGAGCTTGATAGGGGATCCCAACTCCCTCTGAACTATGAATGTGTCGATCCTGGTCGCGTTGTACCTATCATCATCTCCCATATCGATGTGCATCTGTAGATATTTCTTCTCCAAGTCACTGAAAAATTCTTTATTCCCTGTCATGTAGAACAAGGCACCATTATCTATATACCACACACTTCCCATCACTGTGCTTACCATGCATGCAATGAGGGTGAAGTCAATCTCAAATTGTGAAACCAAGGCTTCACCTACCGGTCCTCTTGCGGTCTTCTTGCTTACTTTATTTTGAGTAAACTTCATGGCATAGTGTCCAAATTCATGACAATGAAAGCACTTGATTTTGGACAAGTATTTCTTCTAGCCCCATTGGCTGGACTCTAGTTTTGATTGGAATTTCTCCCATTTTCCATTTTTTGCCTTTCCATCCAAGCCACAATTTTCTTCATCCTCACCCTTGGATGAAGTCCTATCTCTGTTACTCCGCCATATTTCCTCCTGTACCAAATCACACCCTATCTGCTCCCAATTTGGTAGTTTCTCCCTCCCATTCACCGAATCTTGGTAGTTGTGCCAACTGTTGGGAAGGAATAGAAAGGTTAGGCTTACCAAATCATCATCTGGGACTATAACACTGATTCCGAAAATTTCATTAGGACATTGTGTGAACCTGCTCAAATACTATTGAATTGAGTCATTCTTCTGCATCTTGATACTTCAATGTTTTTCCTTGAGCGCTCATTTCCTATGGTTGCTGCTACTTTGGAACAGATCTATCAATGTTTGCCACATTGCATAAAGAGTATATTTCCTGTGGATATTTGAGACAATATGGTCTCATACTCCCTCCAATATTATTCTCCTTTCCATGGCTACACACTTATTCCATTCTGCTAGATTTTGAGTATCAACTACTGCCGGTTTCAAAATGTCACTCTCAAAAAATTCCTTCAACCCATTATCTTCCAGCACTGCCTCCATGCTGTCCTTCCAAGCGACATAATTAGAGCTTCCCTCAAGGGCATACTCGATTCTTAGTCCATAGAAAGCCATCCTTCTGGCTATGAAGAATTAATCCTGCAAATCCGATCCTCTTGCAAAGGAAACTTCGAAATATCTTCTCTATTGTGAATCTAACTCTGATACCATGTCAAAATTAATGTGTATATTCTAAAATTCTCATGAAATTTACTAAATCACAAGACTAGAAGCTACTCTACTGATCTGCGAAAGCTAATTCATGATCGAGAACACATACCGTTAACATGCAAAAGGAAACATAACACATGCATAAATATTTATCTAGGGGAAAGAAACTACTCAAAACCCCTTACTATTTATATTTCATTAATCAAAGAATAGAAATGAAATACAATACTTTGCTCAAGCCTAAGCACAACCTACAACTGTATAGTCTATCTCTTTGCTTGATTGACCAAACCTGGCCAATACTTAGCCAAATTTTCAAGCCTTCAAGCTCATACTTCATTGTGTTTTTCCTTGATGAATTATCCCATATTGTTTATGGAAATTCCTCAATTGGATTGCTCAATTCCTCTAGGCTACAACTGATAGTACTCTAGGACTAGTCTACAACTGATAGTACTCTGCCTTGAAATCTCCATCTCAAATGGGTAACTTGAATTCTCTACATGCATCAATTATTTGGGGTTGATTGATTAGTTAATTGGATGACCACTGAGTGTGATTGAAGTTACATTGCACAACTTGACCTACCACTAGTTTCTCCAAAAATTGGAACTAGTTTAACTAAAAATAGCTCAACTTAACTAAAATAGATTGCTACAAATAGAAATCAATCATAATGAACTGAGCTCAAGCTTCCCGAACTCAAATTTACTAAGTTAAATAAGTGATAAGAGCCATGTCACCTCAGTTAACTACCTCCAAGATTTTGCTGATGTGGAAATTGAAATTTTGTTTAGTTTGACTAAGGCAATGTCAAACTAAGATTTTCTTTCTTCATTTTCAACACTCCCTCTCAGTAAGAAATATATTTTCTGCCACCCCAATCCCACCTCCATGGAACTCAAATTTTCCTCTTGAAAAATCATTTGTCAAAATGTTTTCATCTTGTTCCTCTATCAGAATGTAATGCAACAACATGATTCACCTCTGCACATAATCTTTTAGATGGTGATATGAAATATCTATGTGCTTGGATCAATCATGAAAAATAATATTTCCAAAGAGCTTGATACAACTCTGGTTATCATAATGAATCAAAGTAGGATCCATCATATGTCCAAATAATCCAACAAGAATATTTATCATCCATATTTATTTCACATGTTGCCTAACTGGAAGCCATGTACTATGCTTCTGCTGAGCTGAGTGTCACATATATGTTCTTCCTGCTATACCAAGAAACCACTACAAACCCAACATTTAAAATTCCTCTTGATGCGCTCTTCTGGTTTGATGGACTCCACACACAATTTTCATCTGTGAAGCCACATAGCTTCACTCCATCTGTTCATTTGTACCATAGTCCAAACTGAGTAGTGCCTCTAAGGTACCATAGAACATGCTTAGCAGCCCTCCAAAATAATTTGGTCAGTCAAACCATAGCTTGCCTCAACTGGTTGACTTCATAACACATGTCTGGTCGTGTGTTCACAATGTACATGAGTGAACCCACCAACTGTCTGTAAAAAATAGCATCCACTTCCTCACTTGAAGTGAAATCATCGTTCCTCCACTTGCTCGCTATAGGAGTCTCCATGGGTTTTCATTTTTCCATGCAAAACTTTTGTATCTCATTGGCATACTTTACCTGAGAGACAAACAATTCCCCTTCTCCTTTCCATACTTCCAATTCAAGGAAATAGTGCATGATGCCCATGTCCTTCATTTCAAACTCTCTTGAAATATCCTCCTTGTAATATCTGATATGTTGTCCATCATTGGTTAAAATAAATTCATCAACATATAAGATAATAATCAAAAATTTACCCACTACCAAAATGTGATAGAGGTTTGCATCCACTTCACTTTTGGATAAGCCCTACCCGCTGACATAGCTATCGATCCTAGTGTACCAAGCACATAGTGCTTGCTTCAATCCATACAACGCTCGATTGAGTCTGAACACATGAGAATCTCTGTCAAAGGTCTCAAAACCTTCTGGTTTCTCAATGTACACCTCCTCCTCAATAAATCCATTAAGGAATGTTGTATTCACATCGATCTGGTGGATCTTCCACCCCATCTACGCATCCAATGCTAGAATTGAATTGATGGAAGAGTACTTTGATATTGGAGAAAAGGTCTCCTCACAACCAATCCATTCAACTCGAGATTACCCCTTGGCCACAAATATGACCTTATGCTTCTCTATGCTCCCATCTGCTGCATGCTTTACCTTGTAAATCCATCTCGAACCTATCACTAATTTGTCTACTAGTCTTGGGACCACTTCCCAAACATTGTTTATGACAACATAATCATATTCATCTATCATAGCATCAAGAAATACATGTTACTCTTCTGCTTCTTCAAATCAGGATGGTTATGTATCTACTATCTCAGTCATTAGAGCTATGTAGCTAGTGTACTTATACAATGACCTCCTCTGCTTGTGTTATGAAGTGGGTGCTCCCACATTCTCTCTAGCATCCTGCAATAATATGTCAACTTACCTATTTTGTTTCCTTCCTTCCCTAGATGTCTCTACTTGAGTGGTTGTATCCACTCTCTGCTCCTATGATTGTGTTTGATCGGAAAATTCCCGAGCTTCTTCCTTTGGAGCCTTTGGAAGGTAGCTTGACTCCCTATGAAAGGTGATTGTGTTGATCCTAGTTGCATTGTACCTTCCATAATCTCCCATATTGATGTGCATCTCGAGATATTTCTCTTCCAAGTCACTGAAACATTATTTGTTCCCTGTCATGTGGAATGAGGCACCACTATCAAGATACCTCACACTTCCCATCAATGTGCTTTCCATGCATGGAATGAGGGTGGAGTCAAGCTCGAATTATGAAGCCAAATCTTCACCTGCCACTCCTCCTGAGGTATTCTTGCTTGCCTTCTTGTGTGAAAACTTCATGGAATAGTGTCCAAATTCATGACAATGAAAGCACTTGATTCTGGACAAGTATTTCTTCTTTTCCCCTTGACTATATTTTGGGTTGGATTGGAATTTATTACCTTTTCCCTTCTTTTTCTTTCCAACAAAGGCACAATTTTCTCCTCCTCGCCCTTGGATGAAGTCCCGTATTTGGTATTCCTTCTTATTTCCTCCTATACTAAATAAAACTATAATTTATCCCGATTTGGTAGTTTATTCCTTCCATTCATCGAATCTTTGTAGCTGTGACAACTCTTGGGAATGCCTAGAAGGGAAAGGCTTACCAAATCATCTTCTGGGACTGTGACACCAACTCCTGCAAGTTCATCACGACATTTTGTGAACCTGATTAGATACTATTGAATTGAGTCATTCTTTTGCATCTTGATACTTCAAAGTTTGTCCTTGAGTGCCTATTTCCAGTGGTTGATGCTATTTTGGAGCAGATCTGTCAATTCTTGCAACATTGCATACAAAGTCTCTTTATCATGGAAATTTGAGACAATATGGTCTCATACAATATGATTTTCCTCACCCTAACTACACACTTCTTCCATTATTATAGATTATGAGTATCAAATATTGTTGGTTTCAAAATGTCATTCTCAACAAATTCCTTCAACTCATTATCTTCCAGCACCGCCTCCATGCGGTCCTTCCAAGCAACACAATTCGAGCTTCCCTCAAGGGCATACTCAAGTATTATTCCATAGAAATCCATCGTTCTAGATCTAAATAATTGATCTGCTAATCTGATCCTCCTGCAAAGAAAACTTCAAAATATCTTCTCTACTATGAATCTAGCTCTAATACCATGTAGAAATTAATGTGTAGATTCTAAATTGCTCATGAAATTTACTAAATCACAATAGTAAAAGCTACTATAATAATATGCAAAGGCGAATTCACGATCGAGAACACATATCATTAACATGCAAAATTAAACATCACACATGCATAAATATTTATCTAGGGGAAAGCAACTGCTCAAAACCCCTTACTATCTATATTGCATTAATCAAATAATAGAGATGAAATGTAATGCTTTTCTCAAGCATGAGCACAACTTGCAAGTATATAGTCTATCTCTCTGTTTGACTGACTGAACCTGGCCAATACTTAGCCAAATTTTCAAGGCTCCAAGCTCCTATTTCCTTGAGAAATTAACCCCTATTTTTTAGGGAAATTCCTCAATTGAATTGCACAATTATTGTAGGCCCATCCTTTGACTACATGCACCATTTGTACACATGGGAATAGTCTACAATTGATAGTACACTGCATTGGAATCTCCATCTCAACTGGGTAACTTTAATTCTCTGCATGCATAAGATATTTTCGGTTGATTGATTAGTAAACTAGATGAACACTGAGTGTGATTGAAGTTACACTACACAACTTGATCTTCCACTAGTTTCTCCAACAATTGGAACTAGTTTAACTGACAATACCTCAACTTAACTTAAATAGATTTCTACAAATTAGCAATCAATCATACTGAATTGAAATTAAGCTTCCCCAAATTTAATTTGCTAATTTAACTGAGTGACAAGAGCCATGTCACCTCATTCAACTACCTCCAATATTCCGCTAATGTGGAAATTCAAATTTTCTCTAGTTTGACTAAGGCAAGGTCAAAATGAGATTTTCTTGCTGCATTTTCAACAAATCTTTCATTTGAGTCCACAATTCCACACCTTTTTTGGCACCACTGGGGATAAGTTTATCTTTTTCTAAGTGCTTCAAAGAAATATTTTCTAATCTTCTAATCATTTTCATCTTTCCAATCTGTCAAACACCACATTTTCTAGCATTTTTACATCTCACTCATCTTCTCATCACCTTGTTCACCTTCTCTATTTTCAACTTAGCACCTGGAAATTTGGGTTAGTTTCCTATTTGGGTGGAAAATCCACTTCTTCATCCATTCACAAGAACTTATACTAGAATAAATCATGGTATATTGGTTAACCCCGCTTCCGACCTTGCAAAGGCTCTAAGAGGTCGGCTAAAAAAATTATATTCTAGTAAGTGTTTTCTCTTTCTTGGACAGGAATCCCTCCTTGATATCTACTTGCTTTTCCCTGATCCCCTCAGTCAGAACTTCATGGATTTCTATAGGCCTTGAAACTTTTCCAATATCTAGTGGCAACCCCATAATCTTCTAGACTTTGGTTTGGATAAGATTCCTACATTTCATTGGAACAACACAATCACTTCCGAGGCTTATATCAGGAAGCTCGCAAGCTTTCTGCTAATGTATGCTCATGCCGCTACCTAAAATCATGGAGATGTTAAGATGCAACTCTTTTTCATTTCATTAGAATATGCGCAACAATTGTATTTGGAAAAGCCTAATAATTCCTTTGATTCTTTACAAGTGCTCCTCCATGAATTCAACGGAAAGTATGGGGACAAGAAAGAAGGAAAATATATGTTTAAATCCATAAATAATATAAAGAATAATGAGAATGAAACAATACAATAATTTATCAAAGGTTCAAGGGTATTATCAAGGAAATTACTCAAGATTATAAGCCTCCAGAAAATATCTGTTAGAGAAATATCTTGAAGCTTTTTGTGTCGATACATCTTATGAAATTGTACATGCTAAGCTGAATGATTTAGCCTTTGCTAAAACTATTCGGAAGCATTAGAAAAGGATAAGAAAGCATTTGGTAAGTTATAAATTCTTGTTTTTGAAAGAGGTACAAATAAAAGGAAAGGAAAAGAAATAAAGGAGATAGAGCATGACCCAATTAAGTAACTCACTCAAATTATTAAGGAAATGAGAGTTGAAAATGATAGAGAAATGAGTGCCATGCAATCTAGGCTAATCCAAATGAAACAAAATCAAGATCAAAATTTCCAACCTAGAAATAATAATAACAATAAAAGTAATAATAATCCATGGCCAAGAAGAAATCCTCCAAATGATAAAAGGCCTCATAATCCCCTTGAGTCTGCTAATTTTTTTCAATCAACCTATTCCATTTTGTAGACTATGTGAAAGTTTTCATGAGGAAAGTTCGTGTGCTTTTTCTAGAAAAATATTAGAGGAAGGAACCAATGAGTAGATAAATAATGTTAATTCTTCAAAGGAAGGTCATTGCATAGACATGATCTCTTCATCTTTCACCATAAAAAATATCAGTGACGAAAAGGATCCTATCACACAGATGTCTGGTGAGACTCCATCTCAAGAGAAGATTCTAGAAATTTCTAGGAGCAAAGGTTATACTTATCAAAATAAAGGAAAGGATCAGAGTTAAAATAAATAGATTACATATAAAAGTTATAAATCAGGATTGCAATTTGATTGGGCTACATGGATAAATAGTGTCAACATGTCTGTCGTAGTGCTAGTGCTTGTAAATATTCCTTCTCAAAGGGAAACATTCTCCAAAGCTTTAGGTATGGCTCAATAGGAAAATTCTGATGCACATCCAAAAGATGAAGAAATTAATTTAAAATATCTAAATGGTTATATGAATAATGAAGATAATCAACCTTTCTTCCTTACTTTAGAGGTCAATGACTATTTGCTTCACAATTGTATGTTGGATTTCAGGGCTTCAACCAATGTTATGGCTAACAAGGTTATGGATCAATTGAATATAAGAATTTCAAGGCCTTATCAGAACATTTGATCTATGGATTCTAAGAATATTGAAGTACTTGGTGCAGTTAAAGAATTAGGGGTAGGTTTGGAAAATTATCCTTATAAAATTATCAACATGGACATAGAAATCATAGATGTTCCAAATGTATGGGGAATGCTTCTATCAAGAAAGTTTGCAGTTGAGCTAGGTGAGTGCATTTAGTTAAATCTACTGTATGCTACTATTCAGGTAGAAGAAGGTGGATTTTGTCAGATTATACAAAGAAGTTGAAAGAAGATATCATGTTGAGAATCCAAAATGCCAGATAATGATGAGGAAGTTAAGCCACATGGTCATCCTTCATAACACAATGCAGTAGTCGATAAGTTCTTACAACCTATATAAATTTTTCCTTCATCTCGTCTTACATCTCATATTTCAAGTAATAAATTAAGAATGGTAAATTTTGACAGGGACATGTAAAAAAATTATGAAATTCTACACCAACTAAAAAGGGTCAAAATTCAGTAAGGGACATCTGACAATTAACCTATCGACTTACAACCTGTATGTAAACATGTGTTCCAGATTGTGCCATAGGGATGGCATCTGATGCCATACAACATCCTCTGTATTGTATTTCTAACCCTACACTCTTAGTTAGGATTTAATTTAGGTCATTATTTAGTTTTCTTGCCTGCATTTCATTTTTTCTTTACGTTTTGTTCGAATATATTTTTCTATTCCACTAGATGTTTTATATATGTATGATGATTTTGATTTTGAATGGATATCTATTTGATGGACTTCTATTTTCTTGGATGCATTATTTTGGATTTTCACATTCCTTCGAGGAAGCAACATGTCCCCAAGTAAATCCAGATGTTGACCACATTTTGTCAACAATCCAAGGAAGTGGGATGCAAATATGTATAGAAATTGATTAGAAGTTCAAAGTCATCTTCCAGCATTGTGTTATCATTGTAAGCTAAATTTTTTCAAAGTTATATTGTAAATCATGTTAGTGTGATAGTTTGATTATGTAACAACACCTAGGTAAGCCTCTGATTTTGGTGACGAATTTCACCCTAAGAGGTTTTTTAACCTCATTGAGTTATGTGTGTTTCTAAAAAAGGATAATCGATAAAGTTTTTCCTCCAACTTAAACACCAAATCTAGGGTGGTATTCATTGACAAGGTCTTAAGAGAGTCCTAGTGTTATATCGAGTTTTTGTAAAATTGGTTTGGGAATAATTTAAGCTATTTGGCTAAATTATTTTATTACATATCACTTGGTCTATACTATATTATATTGTGTCACATAATTGGGTAATGTCACGAGGGTCTATATGCAAAGGTGGATTCCCCCTTTGAGGGTTGAATTAATTGTAATATATGATGTACAAAATATTTTAGTGCATGATCCCTCATACTCGGACACCATGACTAAAATATTTGGGGGTGGAAAAAATATTAATCCCCTCTAATGTCAGTAAATTAAATTTTCTAGAAAAAATAAAATTAAATCATAGGTGAGAAAATTAATTAATTTAGAGTAAAAAATAAGTTTAGAGAAACTAATTTCTCTCCAAGTGGAAAATTCATGGGTCAAAGAAGAATTAATTTTTGGAGGTCCCCTTCCAAGGAAAAAATGTATATTTTAAGAAAAATCAACCCCTTATCTTGTTGGTTAAGTCAAAGTAAATTGTTTTAGGAAATTAATCCAAAATATTAACTTTTGGATTAATTAAAAGAGGATTTCAAGAAAAAATTGAATTTTCCTCAAAATTAAAAATTCGACGGTGGAGATTAAAAAATGATCAAGCTATTTTCAATGGTCAAGATTATTTTGACAATGATAAAACCAACTAGCTGTTATTTTCCACATAGAGGAATTTCTCTATACATAGAAGTCATTTTGCTTCTATGTGATATCTCTAGATAATGTAGTTTTTGAAATGTTGATATTGAGCCATTGCTGTATTGGGAACATTTCTGTATCATAATAGAGAGAATAAGGGGTTTAGTTCACGTGTTCAACTTCCATTGTTCAGTGGTATGTGTTAGTTACGTGCTTCCTTATATTGTGATAATAATTTAATGAATTGTTATTTCATTTGTCGATGATAAGCGAATTCTATTAGTAAAATTTTATTTTATCTTAGGTGATCTGATTCACCATATGATCTAATGATTCTACTTGAGAGAAATTATAAATATTTGTAGGTACACTAGCCCTTGGGTTCCTAGCTCACAGAATGTGGGGAAGATCTAACTATGTTTGGGCTCTAAGATTTTTATAAGGTATTTCAATTTTGCAGAAGGGTTTGTGGCCAATATTCTAATTTTTCGGAAAATACATTTTTCCAATGTTATTATTCAAAATATTTCTCCAAAAATAATAAATTTTCAAAACATTGTATATTTTTAATTTTTGTGTAAATAATTTGTCAAATAAAATTTTGTAAAATATTTCTAATCTATTTTGTTTTGTAGTTCTCAGGGTTTTATTTTTGGGTTTTCAAATTTTGTATAGATTGGAGTTTTAGGAATTATTTGATTAATTTGTGTTGGTAAGCTTCAAGGTGATCAAGAAGAATTTTGCTAGGGTTTTGAGCTAGATCTAGGCCCTTGAGGGTAATATCTAGTCTTTATTGAATTTGCAGGCTCAACATTCAACATTTTTGCAGCATTTTTCGTGGAGAAAAAGTTTGTATGTAGACATTGGGATTTTTTTCTAAAGCCCTAGCCTAGTCTTTCAACCTTCTAAGCCTTATTAGTACCCCTTTTGGCCCTCCTAGAGGCCTCCATCACCCTCCAAGGGAGTCGTTTAGCCCCTTGGAGGCCCAAACCCCCTATTTACCCTAGAAATTGGGTTTAGGAGGGCTCCAACTCCCTTTTGGTGAGTTTTCCAACCCTTTAGAGGCCTTGACCCCATGGCGGCGGCCCTTTAGGGCTAGGCCAGAACCCCTAAGGAGATTTTTCCATTATTCGCATGACTATTTAGGCTTGTGACTACCTTTCTGGGGATTTTTAGCCCTAATCGTAGGCCCTAAAGGCCTTTTATTCCCTATTCACAGACCTTAGTGGCCTTGCAGCCCTAATCGCTAGCCCTTTTGGGCATTTCCCTTCCATCATTGGGGTTTTGCAGTATTTTCAACCAAGTGGTAGGGTTTTGCAACTATTTCTAAACTAATATTTTGTGGTTTCATGCTTTAGAACCCTCAAACGATATTTGGAATTGGTTTATAGTGATTTAAATCAATAAATTTGAGTTTATTTGGGTAACAATTGGTTTTGCAACTTAACTAGCTTCTTGCGCCAGGGTTTCAAGGCCCAAAGTTACCAAGCAAGGCCTCAACCAGCCATTAATGCCCTATTTGCACTCATAAGAGGGATGCTATTTTTGTTTTCAACTGACAAATTTTTGTTGCAGGTCATTGCCTCAAGTCCCAAGTCATTTGGAAGGAAACTAGTCACTAAACTAGGCCATAAGGCCCAAGGGCTTGCTCTCTTCCTTCATATTTTCCTTATTGTTCTGCTATGAAAATATGAATAATTTTATTAAAACAATGTATTCAATACTAAATCACTCTAAATTTAAGCATAAATCCACTATTTAATCTTATAATACATTGAAGAATACTCTTAAGTCACTAAAGATTAAATTGCAGATCATATTCATTACATGCAAGTGGATTTTGTGAATTGTTTAATTAAGTTTCAGATCTGATTCATATGATGAAACCATCTACATTTAAGCTACAACGGTGATTAATTTCATAACGGTGGAAAAGTAACTTATTAACAATCATATTTTACATATATACTGTCACTTTTTTTTAATGGGCTTATATTTTTGGGCACGATTAATCATTTCTAAGAGCTGTAGCATTAATTTAAGATTTGATATAACAAATTTCAATAGTGATAAAAGTGTTGAAGCTTATCTGATTTCATTTGGCATATGGTCCTTATATTTTATAAAACCTGGATAAGCATTTGATTGTGTGATTGGTTCATTTTTATACTGATGTAGTCTCATGTTTATTGGTTGATCTATAGTTTTGCTTTACACCATTGGCATCTATTTTCAATCTTGCATCATCTCTCATAAGTGCTTTAATTAATTAGTGCATGGGATAATTGTTATAAGTAACATTTCAGATAAATTCTATATTTCCATTGGGTAAGTGGATTTATGGTTCATCATTAAATCAAATATTTCTTGTGGATGTTATATTGTTTCTAACTGGCAATTTCAAATTGTAGCATTAATCGTGTTATATTTATCACTTGAGAAATTGTCTATTCTTTATACTGGGAACATTTTCTAGCAACATTGAGCTTAAGCACTTTATCTTGTGGTTGGGATTATCATTCATATATTGTTTAAGTACTCCGTTGATATAATCAAATATCATTTGTAGTTAAGTACTTAAAGATAATTAGGTGATCTCACCCTAAGAGCACACATCATCTTGCATTTACATTCTAAGCCTAGTCTTGCATTAATTAAGTAACCTTCAAGCATAAGCTTGGTTGATAGACATATAGGATCATCCTTCCTCTTTTAGATTTCGAAGGATAGACCCTCTATAGTGGTTAAAACGGTGACCTTGCAGTCATCATAGCCAGAGTCTGTGTAGCGCCAGAGACATTGAGTAAGATTTCAAGGTGATGTATCGTTAACCAATAAATTGCTTGCTTCACCTTGAATTATATCTAAACCTTAATTTAGAGACTAGCCTAAAAAAAAATAAGGCTTATGGGATTAATTTAGATACATATATAATTAAAATAAAACAAGATATTTTCATTTCTCCTAGGTTGTAGGATTTGCATAACATATAGGATAACAAATAATCTCCAAGTGTTGGGGCCTTTGTTTAGAGAAAGGAACAATTTTGAGTTGCAGAGAACAGGTGGCGGAGAAAAATCACGGTAGACAGGGAGTTGTCACAGTTGTGGATAACCGGAAGATAGGTGGCACGACAATTGCGGAGAACAATGCAGATGGCAGGTATGGGAGACAAAGACAATCAACGAAACTCCCAGTAATCAAGAAGAAGAAGCAAAAAACGAAGCAGGAAAAGAGGAAAGACTGAAAGTCATGTTGGCAGAAGAACAAATAGGCAATCAGCCAACATAGATGAGGGAGTTAGTCTGGCAGAGGGCCGAGTAAGAGAGCCGTAGGAGAGGTCTGTTAGATCTCTGTTGTACTGAATCACCTTGTAATAGACTCTGCAAAGTGATGTATGGAATTTGATAATGATAATGAAATATGGTTATTGTTGTGTTTTATGTTCTGAGTTGAATGTTAAATAGTTGCTTATTGTGAATGTGAGCCCTGTTTTAAATTTTAATTCGACATCCTGAACATGCTTAATGAGTAATATCTTATACATAGTAGCGAGATATCTTTTATGTTTCAAGTTCCTTTATTTGTTCATCATGGTTGTAACTGTTTAGTACTTGATCTGTATCCTAACCTTACTAAGGTCACGACACGCCTCAGGTGAGATGCTCTGCTCCTTGGAGTAGGGTGAAAATGCTGACGTTGTGTTAGACTACTGCGGAAACCTTGTTGGCCTCTATCCTAAACCCGGGTCTTGCTCAAAGACCTCCTTTTTAGCCAAAAAATGGTTCCGTTGCCAGGACCTAAAAAATAATTTTGGAGTTTGATCATAGTATCATGGATCTATGAGAGAGAACTACGAAGCTGGTGGGATAACCACTTAGACCAGTTCATATCGCAACAAGCGGAGTTGCGACAATAGAGTGAGAAAAATGTCAAGGATCCGGTCCTGTTTTTTGAATCTACAAGCAACCTATACGAAATTTTCTGGGGAAAGTTTCCTTAAGAACTTTATAATTGGTTGCGGAGACTACAAGTCAATTCACTTCCAGGAGGGTTGCGTAGAGTATGTTGCAAGTGGACGCACACGAATTTAGTAGCACTCCATCGGTTAGACACCGATTTGACTTGAGCTGTAGATTTCTGGGTGCAATCTATCTTGGAAGGATACATCATGGAATTCATAGCTGAGTGTTACCAATCCTTTTCAAAAGCAGAAGATGTATTCATATCCAGATTTCGGGGATAACTGTTGAAGGAAATCCCGTTGTGGATCAAAGCTTTAATGGTGGACGAGGGTTTGATAGAATTTCAAAAGTTTGAGATGGAGACTCTAAACCTCCAGTACTGGGGGAAGGAGATGAGGGAAATATGCTACAAGTAAGTTAGAAGGGGAAATAGGGACATGGATGCTGGAACCTCTAGTATATTGAGAGAGCAATGAGCACATCGGAGGGCACAGACTGTTAAGAAGTGGTGGGAAAAAGTGATCAATGAGTTTGAGAAACAGGAAAGTAGTCGACATGAAAAGGAGAAGGCGCTGCAGTTGACAAAGGAAATGGAGGTTTAGACGAGATCCCAAGGAATAGGAGGGACCATCAAAGAAGTTAGGTAAGTGTATAGGAGCCCAGCCCAAAGAGAAAAGGGAGAAAAGTCCAATTTGGAGGAAGCATGCCACGAGGAGATATCTGATGTGGAGTTGCATGTTGCAATGGAGCAACTATTTCGAGAGAGGCTAGCACCCTTAATTCAAGGAAACTCTATTCCCCAAAGTTCGAGTAGCTCTAGTCCTAACCTTCCCTTGGTACTCTATCAACCACCAGATAAAATTTTTGTTAAGTTACGAGAGTTTAGCAAGTTGAATAGTGTTAAGTCTATAGTACAAATATCTACTAGCTACAGTGCTAGTAATAAAATTTCACATCCAGGAAGTAGAGGTTTTACTTTAGTACCACCCATACAAATAAATATGGTGGGATTATTTACCCAATACCCAAAATTCTCTGGGAGGGGCATCGATGATGTGGAGCAACATTGGTATCTCTGCGAAGCGATATGGAGGGCTTGACAGACACTAGAGGCAGTTAAGTTGATCGAGTTCCAGACTACTCTAAGAGAAAGAGCTCTTCGCTGGTTCATTAAATGGTCCTAAGCTCATCAAAACCCAACGATATATGATGTAAAGAAAGAATTTGTCAAATATTTTAAGTTACCTCAGACAAATCAGCAAGGGTTATCTGAGATGTGGGAGATTAAACAATGAGAAGGTGAAATGGCGTGGGACCTAATGAGAAGGTTCAAGGATGCAATTTGGAAACTGAGTTACCCGATTAATCCAAATCATCAACAAGATTGTTTTATTAAAGAAATTATTCTATTGACAAGAACACTAACATAACAAAATATTGATACCTTACAAGATGCCCTTGAGAAAGCTATGAGGATAGAGGCTATGGCGGGGTATTCGCAAGAGTTCATAGGAGGAGCAATAGTTTAAGACCCTTCCATATTGGGGCTACAACATCAGATAGCCAGTTTAGTGGAGAAGTTTAAGGACATTAAGCCGATACGACCTACAAGGCCCAATGTATGGTGCACCCATTTTCTGATGGAGGGACACGTGGCCACAGAATGCCTGAGGTTGTGGGGACAGAATGCGGGATCTACAGCAGCAGGGACACAAGGGAGTCCACCAGTTGGGGGAGTTGCACAAATAAACACTTAGGGACTATACCAGCTGCAACCCCACTTTCCAGGGTTCCCCGCTCAACAGAATTAGACCGCAACTGAATACTGCGAAATATGCAAAGGCATTGGTCATCTTCCATGACTATGCCCAATTTTGCAGAAGTAATCCAATGTTCCAAACAATACCTATTGTGAATTCTGTGCTTCCACAATGCATAAAACAAAGTAGTGTAGAGTCCTTGATGCACTGGAAAAATGGTTGGACAGACCATCTTATAGAGTGAATGAATCTTCAAGGGGATGAGGAGGAGGAATGAGAGGAGGCAGAGCTGGAGGAAGAGGACTAGTAAGGTGCTACAACTGTGACCAAGAAGGACACGTAGAAAGGGAATTTTCGCTACCTAGAAGACCATGGCGCTCTCAGTGCAGAGTCAATACACACACAACTGAAGATTTTCCAGAATTAATTAAGAGCTGGGAGGAAAGAGCCAAATAGATAGGAGAGAATCTGGTGAATACAGAACCAAGAATAGTAGAGGCTCAGGCCATGTCTAGCCATAGTAACCCAGGGAGGAAAGAGAATAGGGGAGGATACACATAATATAGAGTCGGTAAAGATGATCAAGCCAACATTTTCAAAAACCTATTTTAGATCAGATAGACAAAAGAAATATTTCAAGGAGGCATTGGAAACATTTTCCCAAACAGGGGGAGCAAAGGCATTGAGCTTCCACAACCAACCATAGAAAAAGAGAAGTAGGCCCATACAAGTACAATGATTGAGGAATGGTTTCAATTATTTTTGAAAATTTTAACCAATGCACCAATGCTGGAACGACTAAAGAAAAATCTAGAATTGGTGGTGCAGGAAAACGCAGAACCGGAAGAGTCAAGGGATTCAACGCAGAAATACATAATAAGGATAAAAATAAATAAGAGAAGAACATAAAAGGAATTATACATGAATACTCAAGTCACGAGATTTAAAATCAAAGACACTATGCTCGACCTAGGATTAGATGCCAACATTCTACCAAGAAAGACGTGGGAAGCACTGGGGAGGCCAAAGTTGACATACTCACCGATATAGCTCCGCATGGAAAATCAGTAGTGCATTGTACCCATAGGGAGGCTATAAGAGGTCTAGGTTTATGTTGCTGGAGTGAAAACATACACATATTTTGAGGCGATAGACATCATGGGGGACAAGGATCCCTATCCTGCTTTGTTGGGGATAGATTGGGCCTTTGAGAACTATGCAGTGATAGACTTGAAAAAATAACTGATGATATTTGAAGACGGGGAAGTTAGAGTCACTTAGCCACTTGACCCATATCAGGGACCTCGATATACATAAACTGTTGACAACAGAGAGGATGCTCAACTTCTTAATCACCTTTACCAGATGATGACAGGGAAGCGAGAAGGATTTATCAATCCAACAACGGGAGGGACCGTAAGCTGGAGAAGTGTTCAGAGTTCAGACTTGGGCTCGGAAATAGCTTGGGATGATACGAGACTAATACAAGAAGATGTGCTAATATCTGAGGAGTCAATTGGATTGGAATTGAGGTAAGAGGATATCCGACTCTATCAAATATGAATTCTATAAATACGTTTATTGCAAAAGTAGAAGAAAAAGTACCAATAGAACATAAAGTCCCCGATGAAAAATGAAACCTACTATAGGGTAGGTTAACTTTCATTTACTCATATGAACCTGCAATCTTCAAAATTGTATCAAAGCTACATATTCATAAGTCCAATCCTTCGATTCTGGGACCTGTGGGTTATGGGCCCATGATTAAATATATATCTCAAAAGCAAATAATCCATCGAATTCCATAGTCTTCGAACAATACATGCCGCCCTCTTTTGAACCCTTACGGTCAGAAGTCAAAATTCATTCACTTTACTGTTATGGCCCACATATATATATGTACATATCGGATGCAATAAAACAAAGCAACAACATTTGACCAACAAACGTTGGTCCCACCTTTAACGCGCTTAACACTGGAACTAAAAAAAATACAACCAAAATCTATAATATATATTGGGTCCATTAAAGTTTTAAACCTCGAGCCATTTTCCTCGTGATAACCGTCGATCTACTATCAGACGGTTGTTGCTCCACACAACCACATATATGTTAACGAAATAACGTTGAGGGCTCCACCATTAACCTCCATATGATTTCCAACGCGAACATTGTTGGATCTTCGATCATCACGATCAGACGGATATCACATTCAATCCAGCCCCGAACTTTATCACTCAAAACTTATGCGAAATCGACGGTTTTACGAGCATGACGTGTCACGTTCTTACTCGAGCATGTTCAATTGAGATAAAACCGCTTGTCCTCCAAAAGCTACACGAGAACCACATATGGTTTTAGAAAACCATCTTCACTGTTCTCCACTCGTGGTTCCAAAACACGCATTTTTACCACGCTTCCTCTGTGCATTTCATCTCAAGGTTCAATATGAATGTGATTCCAAATCACATGCTCCAAAGCACTATTTTGTGGTTCTAAATCTTAGTTCTTCCATGTTTTTAACTGACGCTGTTGTAGAGGTAAATCCTCTCTGCGGACAGAGGCGATCCCTACTAGCCCAGATCGGGTGTAGCAAAAATCGTATCACACTAAGGCGCACGTTCATAATTGCAATTGACCAAATTGTGAAGAAGGCCTACCTTAAGTCCAACATTTTTGTTTGCAGAGAATATAGCGCTCCTGTTTCCTTGTTCTAGCAGATCACAATTCTCTCGCATGTCGCGATCAAACACATGCACATACAAGAAACACGAAAAACACAAGCGTAAAACCTGATATATGAAATTATGTATCAGTCAGAGAAGACACAACTCATGACCAAAATGTATGAACAATATGAGTGGAACCATAACCAAAGTCGCTTATCATTAATCAATACAAAGAAAGATACAGCCTGGCTCTGACGCTGAATCTTCCTTCGGTGGGTCGACATCGGAATACGTCTCGGTAAAGCTCGTCGGGAATGGGACAAGCCTCTCTCTTTGGTTGTATTGACAATAATATCCTTGCTACTGATTTGGCTCTATGAGGACTATCAAGGCTCTTGCAGCATTCTCTAGGCTATTGAAGGCTCTTGAAGGCTCAACCATTCAGCCCCTTCATCAATGGAAGATGGCTATATTTATAGAGGAGAGGAGGAGGTTGGGATTCCTACAATAGTGGAACGGAGGCCTTATCCCTTGGGAGGTTCCCCATAAGGTGGAAACAAGATGCCAAAGGAGGAAAGCCGTGGTTATTCAGTCGAAACCACTCCTCATGACTCAGCCACGAAGTTGTTGTAATCGAAACTTTGCCTCTTTTTAAAAAAAATTTCCATAAGAAGATTGGCGTGGGCGCTTAACTGGGACAAAGCGCTAAATGGCACGGGCTTAGTGTTAATTTTCCCCCATTGGCGCGAGGAAATAACGGGCTACCAGCGCCAAGGCAAAAATAGGTGTTTTTAAGGGACTGCTCAAGAAATGATCAACAGAAGGAATGTTGTCGTCATGGAAAGGGATGCAATGATGGTATTTGCAAGGCATGACACTACTTATTTGTCATAGAAACAACCCTCCAATGGGCGAGATGGGGATTGCAGGGACGGTGACAAATTACTGTGTAACACACGCTATGCCGTTATTGCACAGGAACACAGATTTAATTCTACCACACAAAAAATCACTCAACGATATCATATTACAAGTGACTCGGCAATCTTTTCATGTTTTCAAGAGTCAGAAAAGAGCTGAAAGATGACTCCTCCTCGAGGAACGAGTGGTATAAAGGGTAGCAACTAGTTCCAGTAATGGTGGACTTGATCTGAACAAATAAAGGTTGAGAGGTTGGCTAACAAGACCACTCATTGCAGCGGTTCCTCAGGAACGGGTAAAACATCCAAGTGAAGGCATATGATCGGCCAAGAAGATAGTGATGATGGAATGAGAAAACCAAGGCTCATCTGGCAAAACAAGCTGATAAAATGGAAATCATGAGAGGTAAAATGGGAATGGTTTCATTTTTACACAAGCTTGAAATCAGAAAACTCTGCTTGAAGTTGGTTTCATTTTTACAAAAGCTTGAAACAAAGATAAACTATGCTTGAAACTGGTTTCATTTTTACACAAGCTTGAAACAGAAACAAACTATGCTTGAAAAATTAAGCATGCCCCTAGCATGGTGACTCAATTCAAGGTACATGCCCCCAAGCTTCAATCCATATGAAAGGCAGATGGAGTGAAGGTTCAAATTACGAGATAAAGAAAAAGACTCGACTGGGATTTTACGAGAACTTAACAAAGACTCGAATTGAACAGGAACGTGTTTCATTGTTTTAATGAGGTTGACACATTAAAAGAACTATCCTCATAAGAGCTTGTTTCATTTTTTAAGGAGCTTGACACAAGAAAACGAACTCTTCTCTGAACGACCTCATCATAATGAACAAGAAGTCATCGCTTCCAAGATTTCCACTCCCGATGGAAGGAAAGCATCCTAGAAGTCAGGACCAAATGCCCCCAACACCTGATGCACAACGGCACTATCACCGAGTACAGGCACGGGGTAGGTAGCCACATAGTTGACCTATGGTGGGGCAAATACAATGGGTGGATAAAAACCAGGAAGGGATGATGGCGGGCCAGCTGCCACATCAGGACCAAAGAATAAAAGATGATCAATGGTCACAATCCGTCCTTCATGTGGAAAACAGACCACATAGAAAAGGGAGGAGACAAGCGCTCCCATGGCATAGGTGTAATCGTGCCCCAAGAGCAGATTGAAATCCAAGGGGCCTGGAACAACCATCACGTCCATATGGATGGTTTTACCTCCCAAAGTAATAGGTAACCTTGGAAGAATCCCTAATGGTTGACTAGTTCTTCTATTAAATGTCAACAAATTATGCGTAATAGGTGCAAGCAGTGGCGAACCGAAAGCTTGCCAGGTAGTCGAGGATAGAACACTAACAAATGCGCCTTCATCTATAATGGTGCTAGGTACAACCAGACCAAAGGCCTGTACTGTTATCTCGAAAGGCACATAAGACGGAAGGCGGTATCCCAGAAATCGATTCCAATCAAAGGAAGCGACCAAACTACTCGAAGAGGCTACCATCGAACCGAGATGGTCTTCCCCTAGTGTTACGGTAGAAGAAGGAGCATCCTCCATGACCTCCATCTCGAAAATAGGAGGTGAATCCTCCGGGACCTCCATAACGGGAGGCAGAGGAGCGACTTATTGAGGTACAGGGACAGGAGAACCCTTCCCCAAGTCTAAGGAATCTGAAGAAACAAGAAGAACCTGAGGGATGTGAGGTCCACTCTCAACGGAAAAGACCTGGTGCATCGTAGATGGGGCCAGTTCAACTGATCCCACGACCAATGGTTGGTTGGGGATGGATTCCTGAATTTTAATTTCTGAGGGAGCGGGATGGACCAAGGATGACTCTTGACCAATCGTAGGATCAGCTGGTGGAGGACTCAAAGAAAGCTATTGGTAACCAGCCGGAAGGCATGACGTAGAAACAACTGAGTTGTCCAAAACTAGCTTGGCTTCATCCATATATGGAAAAAGGTGAATGGCATGGTGCCCTTCACACAACTTACAGGGATTGGTGAGCTTACCCTGCTTCTTAGGAGCCTTACTAGCACCAGTTGAAGACGTGCTCCCAACTTGACTCCCGGAAGCCAAAGGCAACTGCGGATGACCGTTGGACCATACTTTGAGCACCTTGGGAATGCCAGGGTAGTCTCGAAGAAGATGGTTTCCCGTGCACAACATGCAAGGGAAGTTGACTTTCTGTGGAGGGTTGGAAGTTTTATCAAGAGGAGGTTCTTCGGAAGCAGTAGCTGCAGCCTTAGCCTCTCTCTTATCAGACTTCTTCTTCTTTGTCTTCTTCTTCGTCTTCTTAGCCACTTGGTTACTTGAATCCAAACTTTCACCAGGCGAAGTAGAAGAGGAGGACGCAGAAACAGGTGAAGAAGGGGAGAGGTTCACCTTGGAATCAACATGATGTTGTTCAGGTGGAGGAACTGATTGAACAATAGCCGAGACATTCAGGACCACATAGGTTGAAAACAACCAAACAGGTAACCCAACAGTTAACCCAGGAAGGGACAACGTTGCCATATAAGGAGCACCAACATTTCCAAAAGGAGGAAAAGGACCAGGATTCCCATCGGAGGGGATTCCTTGGTTGGTGAACTCCGGAAAAGTTTCCATTAGAAACACCCTAAGGAAACTAACTTTAACCAGGAATATTTCATGGGAAGTTAATTTTTTTAAAACATTGAAACAAAACTTTGTTGTTTCATCTTTTAAGAGTCGAGAAACAGGAAAAAGGTGACTCTATCTCTTTCAGATTGGAAACAAGCGTGAAAGGACAAGCGCTTGATGATCCTTTCAAATTTAAAGAGTCAGAAAAGATCAAAATGACTACTCTGGAACTCTAGGCAAGGGGTGTACTAGATATCCGTGAACTGCAATATACACCTTGGTTTCAAAATGAAAGAGTAATCAACCAAGGACTTGATGTACGTGCAGGAAATATCCCCGAATGCTATGTCCGGTGTATCACGGGTATAAGGCGGCAGACTCGACTTCCTACGGATAAAGGATAGCAACCTAGTGGGGTCTCCCTTTATATACGCAACGGTATGGGGAGCACAAGTCCATACTAGTGTTGTCTAAAGCCAAGAGGCGAATGACAACTACTAGGTTTAATGACGCCGGAACACATCACTAGCCTAGACCTCTAAATATTTCGTTAATGTTTCAATGCTACCTTAAGGTAAATTGAATAAATTTTAATGTTGATCTTCAATTATGTTTCAATTTCAAGGCCCTACCGAATGTCATTTGACAATCTCTTATATGCAGCTATATGAGAAAAGAAAACTTTTCAATTTGATGAATGCTATCTAGTTAAGGGAAGAGCTTCAAACAATGATGCAACAAACAACAATACTGAAAATGAAACTTTTTCCAAACTAGATGAATTTCACTATCCAAAAGTAATTTAAAACATTCAACGATGCGAATAATGCAATGTAATCTATGCAAAATCCTCTTTTTTTTTTTGAAAACTATGCAATTGTAATCGATGCACAATTTCCTTTTTCTTCTGAAAGAACAAGAATGCACTCAATGCAATTTTTAGCTTTCAATCATTAAACAATGTAATCTAAGTTCAATGATAGATCTCAAAGAATACTTTTCAATGCAATTTGATCTAATGCATTTTAACAAAAAGAACACTTTGAGACGAAAACTAAATAAACACAAATCTTCTTAATGAAGGATGAATGCAAAAGAGATGTAAACAAACACTAAGAATGCAATCGTTGTTTCAAACACTTTGTAATGAAATCCCTCAAAAGGTGACAAGACATATGAGGTAAAAAACAAAGAGGACTTCCAAAGAAAGAGATCAAAACAAGGCATTCATTCCCTTTTACATCAAAAAATCATGGAAAGAAGACATTTCAAACAATGAGCAATGTAAGCTATGCTCATACAGTGAAAATACTGGAAGGGAAAGACACACTGGTGAAGGATTTAGGGGAAAAATCTCAATTTCCACACACCCTGAAATTGGCACGACTTTCTCACTGACAACTAGCGCCAGCTGGCGCGACTTGCTCACTGATAAATAGTGCCAATTGAAATTGGCGTGGGTTGCTAACTGACAACAAGTGCCAACGCTTGAAAATGAAAAAACAAATAATGTCTCCCAACCAAAACCAGACTCACCACTTCAAGTAGAATCTAAAACAAACCCAGAAGCAAAGTACTGACCAAAAGAAACTTCCGAACAAGGGAAAAACCTAGCACCTATAGGAGATGGCGCGACTGTCTGGCTGTAATCCGCGCCAGACAGGGGATGGTGCAAGTGATGAACTGGAAACCTGCACCAACTGGTGCGACTATCGGGGCGGAACTCATGCCAATCAAACCAACCATGAAAAGATGAAAATTCGGAAAAGTAGAGGTCAGATCTGATCCTCTGGGGCTGAAAAGAGGTTTTACACTAGAAAAAAGCGAACCAAAAGAGCTGATCAAGAAGGCAAAGACCAAAATCAACTGAAAAGACAAGACAAACTCCAATCAATGTCTCCCCAGCAGAGTCACCAATTTTTTGTAGAGGTAAATCCCCTCTGCTGATAGAGGCGATCCCTACTAGCCCTAATCGGGTCTAGCAACAATCGTATCACGCTAAGGTGCAAGTTCCTAATTGCAATAGACGAAATTGCGAAGAAGGCCTACCTTAAGTCCAACGCTGTTTTTTGTAGAGAAGATAGCGCTCCCATTTCCTTGTTCTGGCAAATCACAATTCTCTCGCTTGTCGCTATCAAACACCTACACATATAATAAACACGACAAACACAAGCGTAAAACCCGATATATGCAATTATGTATCAGTCAGAGAAGACACAACTCATGATCACAATGTATGAACAATATGAGTGGAACCATAACCAAAGTCACTTATCATTAATCAATACAAAGAAAGATACAACCTGGCTCTGACACTGAATCTTCCTTCAGTGGGTCGACAACGGAATACGTCTCGGTAAAGCTCGTCAGGAATGGGACAAGCCTCTCTCTTCGGTTGTCTTGAAAATAATCTCCTTGCTACTGATTTGGCTATATGAGGACTATTAAGGCTCTTGCAGCATTATCTAGGCTATTGAAGGCTCTTGAAGGGTCAACCACTCAGCCCCTTCATCAATGGAAGATGGCTATATTTATAGAGGAGAGGAGGAGGTTGGGATCCCTACAATAGTGGAAGGGAGGCCTTATCCCTTGGGAGGTTTCCAATAAGGTGGAAACAAGAGGCCAAAGGAGGAAGGCCGTGGCTATTCAGTCAAAACCACTCCTCATGACTCATCCATGAAGTTGTTGTAATAAAAAATTTTCCTCTTTTTTTTAAAAAATTTCCATAAGTAGATTGGCGTGGGCGCTTAACTGGGACAGAGCACCAACTGGCGCAGGCTCAGTGTTAATTTTCCCCCATTGGCGCGAGGAAATAACGGGCTACCAGTGGCAAGGCAAAAACAGGTGTTTTTAGGGGTCTTCTTAGGAAATGATCAACAGAAGGAATGTTGTCCTCATGGAAAGGGATGCAATGATGGTATTTGCAAGGAATGAAACTACTTATTTGTCATAGAAATGACCCTCTAATGGGCGAGATGGGGATTGCATGGACGGTGACAAATTACTGTGTAACACATGCTATGACATTATTGCACAGGAACACAGATTTAATTCTGCCACACAAAAACTCACTCAACGATATCGTATTACACTGGATCACCATCGATCCTTACAGTGACCGATGGTCGATCATGAAGTCATAACACAAAATTAAACTTATAAATCTAGATCATAAATAAATCATAACTCAACACACAGAAATTGACAACATATGTATTTTAATTATGTACAAACCCTAAGGCATTTCAGCCTTAGTCAACAAATCCACCTGTGATTACATTGTATTTCTACTCGCTCCTCTATCTCTCACACACACTTTCTCTTTTATAGATTTTTACAAGAGTGTGGATCATCTAAGATCCATGATTTTTCTCCTTCAATTTCTCAACCAAATTCCTAACCTCTCGTTATGCATACATGGAAGATAATCACATTTAATTAGACCTCATTAGTTCTAGAAAATTTAGCTCTGTTTTAATCAATTTGCCCTTTTTTACAATGTCTGTCCACATTTTCCTCTCTCCAGCTTCAGATTATAATTTTAATGAGATTTTTCTCGGATTCCCCTGCATCAGACTCCTAAGGCACACAAATTTTATGACCTCCTGGTCATATGTATTCTACATCTGTCAGCAATTTTACCCACATCACTATGGAATTTCCCTTTGTAATATTCCTGTAACAACATTTTTGAACAATTCTACCCACATCCTCTGTGGAATTTTCCTTTGTGAGCTGCAACAAAAACCTCTGCAATAGCAAGTTCTCCCTGCTACTAGATACCTCACCAAGCTTCTCTCCTATGAGCTTAGTCTTTTGGCATCTCTCTAGTTCGCTCTTGTGGAACCATGTGAGCACTCCTGCTCTAGGCTACTGCAATCTTCTCACCTTCCTCTGCTGCTACCTTCACAAAATAAAAACCACAAGCTTTACTTAAATTCAACAAAACTGTACCTATTCTTTCTTTGTATGCAAACTCCTTCTTCGCTGGGAAATCCTTTCCCTGATCTGATACCACTTGATGAAAAGTGAAACCTACTATAGGGTAGGTTAACTTTCATTTATTCATATAAACCTGAAACCTTCAAAATTGTATCAAAGCTACAAATTCATAAGTCCAATCCTTTGATTCTGGGACCTGTGGGTTATGGGCCCACGGTTAAATATATATATCGGAAACAAATAATCCATCAAATTCCATAGTCTTTGACCAATACATGCGGCCCTCTTTTGAACCCTTAACATCAGAAGTCAAAAGTCATTCACTTTATTGTTATGGCCCACACACATATATATATTGGATGCAATAAAACAAAGAAACAACATTCGACCAACAAACGCTGGTCCCACATTTAACGTGCTTAACACCGGAACTCAAAAACATACAACCAAAATCTATAATATATATTGGGTCCATTAAATTTTTAAACCTCGAGCCATTTTCCTCGCGATAACTGTCGATCTGCTATTAGACAGTTGTCTCTCCACACAACCACATATACGTTAACGAAATAATGTTGAGGGCTCCACCATTAACCTCCATATGATTTCTGACGCGAACACCATCAGATCTCCGATGATCACGATCGAACGGATATCACATTCAATCCAACCTCGAGCTTTATCACTCAAAAATTACGCGAAATCGACGGTTTTACGAGCGTGATGTGTCGCGTTCTTACTCGATCGCGTTCGATTGAGATAAAAGTGCTCGTCCTCCAAAAGCTACGCGAGAACCACATATGGTTTTAGAAAACCATCTTCACTGTTCTGCACGCGTGGTTCCAAAACACGCATTTTTACCACGCTTCCTCTGCGCATTTCATCTCGAGGTTCAACATGAATGTGATTCCAAATCACATGCTCCAAAGCACTGTTGTGTGGTTCTAAATCTCAGTTCTGCCATGTTTTTAACTCACGCTATGAAGTCATTGCACAGGAACATAGATTTAATTCTGCCACACAACAACTCACTCAACGATATCGTATTACACTAGATCGCCATTGATCCTTACAGTGATCAATGTTCGATCATGAAGTCATAACAAAAAATTAAAATTATAAATCTAGATCATAAATAAATCATAACTTGACACATAGAAATCGACAACATATGTATTTTAATTATGTACAAACCCTAAGGCATTTCAGCCTTAGTCAACAAATCCACCTGTGATTACATTGTATTTCTACTCGCTCCTATATCACACACACACACTCTATCTTTTATAGATTTTTACAAGAGCGTGGATCATCTAAGATCCACAATTTTTCTCCTTCAATTTCTCACCAAACCCCTAACCTCTCGTTATGCATACATGACAGATAATCACATTTAATTAGACCTCATCAGTTCTAGAAAATTTAGCTCTGTTTTAACCAATTTGCCCCGTTTTACAATGTATGTCCACATTTTCCTCTTTCCAGCTTCAGATTCTAATTTTAATGATATTTTTCTCGGATTCCCCTGCATTAGTCCCTCTTATGGATGTAGCACTGCAATCCACATCGACAAGATGGTGGATCAACCATTGCAACTCACTTCTGAGATGGGAAGATGTTGCAATAGCACTAAGAGCCAAATTCAAGGAAGATGCAGGACCAAAATTCATTGAGAAGTACCAAGGGGATTTTGACCCCATGAAGAATTCAGAAAATTGTGAGTACAACTGGAAGAAAGAAGGGTATCCAAACTCACTATGGATGCACAATTATATACATTCGCTTGACACAATTCCACAAGCCTGGTACTTAACCGAAGAAAATAAGAGAGGAAACGACACATGGAAAGTAGTTGCAGAAAAGTTTACACAATGTTTTCCTTTTGAAGGAGAAACAAAACCGGTTACACAGGCACTAGAAGCCGTCAAAAGAGTACTATTTTTTCTAGAAATTCAAGAATACAAAGAGAAACCACTATCAGAGCAGATTATCCAACAATCAGTAGCATGCAAATGAATAAATAGGGAGATGGATGATGACGATTTAGAGAATCTCTGACACTTATACTTTAAAGATAAAGAAGGGGAACGAGATATACAAGAAGAACCAACAACAGAAGGACTACATCTGCTACCATTGAGGACTAAGAAGCTGAACATTGGAACCTTGGAGAAACCCAACATAGAATCCATTGGCGACTACTGGGATACATAAATGACCCAGGAGATCTTTGACCTTTTAAGGAATACGAAGATTTATTCCCATCCTCAGTAGTAGAGCTAAAGAGGATAAAAGGGGACATGGGGGAAATGCGAATAGTTTTGAAGATCGACGTAAGACCAGTGAAGCATAAACCTTTCTGTCTAAATTCAAGGGTAAAGGAAAAAGTCAAAGCAGAAATAATTAAAATGCTGAAAGCAGGGCTAATTTTTCCATTAGAGGAATAAGAGTGGGTCAATCCCATTGTCATATGAGGCAAAAAAAAAAAATCCAAGATTAGAGTATGTGTTAATTACAGAAGCCTCAACAAAGCATGCATACATGATCCATTTCCCACTCAGTTTAGTGATGAGGTTCTTGACAATGTGGCAGGAAATGAAGCCTATTCATTCACAGATGGTTTCTCAAGGTATCATCAAGTGAGAATAGCCAAAGAATAAAAGAAGAAGGCTAATTTCACAACTGAATGGGGATCGTTTGCATACCATTTCATGCCCTTTGGACTGAAGAATGCGTCAATATTTTTCTCATGAATAGTGATAGCAGCATTTCGGAAATATATCCACAAGTTCCTTGAGGTATACATGGATGATTGGACAGTTTACAGTTTACTAAAAAATCATGCAACCTTGCTAAGAATAATGTTTGACAGATGCAGACAACTCCAAATTTCCCTCAACCTCAAGAAATGTATCTTTGCAGTACCTTTTGGGACGCTGCTAGGGCATTTTTTTTTTAACAGGGTGTCTGTGTAGATCCAGAAAAGGTAGAAGTCATTATTAACATAGAAGCGCCAGAGGCTGTGAAACAATTAAGATCGGTAATTAGGAATACTGGGTACTACAAAATATTCATCCGCAACTATGAAAAGATAACAACACCACTGGAAAAGATGTTGCGAAAGTCAGAGAAATTCAGTTGGACTGACGAATGCACTAGTGCCCTCAATACATTGAAAGAAAAGCTAGCAAGTGCACCCATCTTGGTCCATCCTAATTGGGAAAAACAGTTCCATGTCCATATTGATGCCTCCAACATTGCATTAGGAGCAGTGTTAGCTTAGCTAGGAGAAACTTCTGTTGATCATCCAGTCTAATTTGCAATTAGGAAGTTGTCGAATGGTGAAAGGAACTACACAACAATAGAATGAGAAGCTCTTGAAATGGTGTATTCCATTCATAAGTTTCGCCATTACCTACTGGGAGGTACATTCAAATTCTTCACAAACCGCTCAGCATTGAAGTACCTAGTTAACAAGCTTGTGCTTGAAGGAAGGATTTGTAGATGGCTCCTACTGTTTTAGGAGTTCACCTTCGAAGTGATTGTGAAACCAAGAAGGTTAAACACGGGTCCCGACCATTTATCAATGCTGGAAAATGGAGAGAATGGGGGATCCCTGGATGATCAGTTGTAGGATGCTAATATCTTTAGAATAGAAGCCATCCCATATTATTTAGAGCAAATAGCAGTATATCTGGCAACATGATAGTGCCCAACTGAAAAAACGGCGACTCAGAGAAGAAATTTGGTAGTGAAAGCGGCTTAGTATCAATTGATAGAAAGACAACTGTATAATATGGGGTTGGACCAGGTCTTACAGAGATGTATCATGGACCATGAAAGAGAGGATATCTTGTGGGAGTGTCATTGCAGAGTTGCGGGGGGCCATGTCGGCGCAAAACCCATCGCAAGAAAAATATTACAAGCAAGGTTATGGTGGCCAACAATACATAAAGATAGTAAAGAATATGTAAAGAAATGTGATGTTTGCCAAAGAACGGGACGTCCATCACACCGATATCAGTTTCCACTTCAACCTGTAAGAGCACTGCAGCCATTTGAAAAATGGGCCTTTGATTTCATAGGGCCAATTGCACTAGTGGAAAGACATTCATAGGAAAGGTACATAATTACCGCAACATATTATATCACAAGATGGGCCGAGGTAGCACCAATGAAAGATTACATAGAAGATACAACAACCAGGTTCATTTTTGAAAATATCATTAGCAGATTTGGCTGCCCCAGAAGCCTAACCAGTGATCAAGGTACACACTTCATCAATACAACAATCAAGTCTCTGTTAGATAATTTTATGGTGCAACATCATAAGAGCAGTCTGTACCACCCTCAAGGAAATGGAACCGTTGAAGCATTTAATAAGATCTTAGAAAAAGGACTAATCAATATATGCAATGCCAATCTAGATGATTGGGATGAGCCGATACCTGCAACATTATGGGCATATAGGACAACTGTAAAAAGGTTGCACAATTAGACTCCTTTCTAGCTAGTGTACGGGAGAGATGCAGTGATACCTGCTGAATTATCATACCAAGTCTATTAATCGCTTCAACAATACATTTTACAGAGGAAGACTCAATCATTGAACTCCTCCATGAGCTACAAGAGCTTGAAGAAGATAGATTCCTGGTGGAATTCCATTAGACGGCCAAAAATAAAGACATAAGGCTTGGCATGACCGTCATATCAAACATAAGACGTTCACAATCGGCGGAAAGTTCTGTTGTACGACAAAAAATTTCAAAAGTTCCTGGGCAAGCTCAAAATTCACTGGATGGGACCATACCATGTAATTGAAATTAAAGATTCAGGCGCAGTTCGGTTGGCGCAGCTAAATGACCAAGTATTACAAGGATGGGTGAATGGTGCACGTGTGAAGCCTTATCATGAGTAAGTTTCATTATTTATTTTTCAAATAAATCTCCACTAGTACATTTGGAAGAAATTCCGACACTTGGTTCCGGCACTTTTGACCAAATGTCGGAAATTTCCCTAAATTTTTTCAAATTTTTCAAATCCCACCCGAAACCATCGCTATACCGACGTTTAGAGACAAGTGTCACAATACCAACACTTAGACAAAGTGTCGCAATTACGACGTTTGGAGGAATTCGTCGAAATTATGACAGTTTCGGCAATAGCATCGGAATTGTGATGGCATAAAGGAAAGTGTTTCTATTGCGACGTTTGCATAAATCGTCGCTATTGCGATAGTTCAGGAAAAGGTGTCACTTTTGCGATAGTTTCGGAAGAAACGTCGCTATTGCGATAGTTCAGGAAAAGGTGTCGCGATTACGACAGTATCGGCAGAAACATCGCTATTGCGATGGTTTGGGCTAAGTGTCGCTCTTACGATGGTTTGGGCTACATGTCGATTCTAATTCACTCTCTAACTGAATTTCGACATACGTCAACAATGATTTGATATTATTTGAATTAATTAGAGTCAGTTCAACATTATTTATATAACATTTTTATGTGAGGTTGCAGGCCATCAAACTTCGACCATGTTAAGGATAATGTTTTTTGAACATCTAGTCCAAGTGTTAGATCTTTGTTCGTTAGATTTTCAGAGATATGCTCTAAGGAAGTTAGGGTTTATGTATGCTCTAGAATTCTTTCTCAAATCATGGTCAACTTGGTATTTTGGCTATCTTCTCGTCTGGAAATTTTTAAGATATGAAATCTTCATTAATGGCCCGTTTTCCATTTCCTACCTTGTGTCTCTGGGCAGCCGGGCACGCCGTGTCGCGCCGTGTGATGCCACACAACTAAGGGCGCCCAAGTCGGGCTGTTTCGTTCGGGCGGCCTATTTGTTGTTTGCTACCTTCTACCTCCGTGCGGCTAAGAGCGCCGTGTTGTGCCGTGTGATGCCGCAAGATCAAGGGCGCTTGGGTCGAGCCGTTTTGTGCGAGGGCACCTGTGTCTCATTGGCTAACTTGTGACCACCCAAGTGCTAGCTTCTGCACGTTCAGGCGGCCCGTTTATCGTTTGCTACCTTGTGCCTCCGTGCGGCCGGGCGCGCTGTGTCGCGCCGTGTGACGCCACATGACCAAGGGCGCTCGGGTCTGGCCGTTTCATGCGAGGGCGCCTGTGTCACATTTGCTATCTTGTGATCGCCCGGGTGCTAGCTTGTACATGTTCAGGTGGCCTGTTTACCGTTTGCTACCTTGTGCCTCCGTGCGGTCAGGCGCGTCATGTCGCACCGTGCGATGCCGCACGACCAAGGGCGCTCGGGTTTGGCCATTTCGTGTGAGGGCGCCCATGTCACATTTGCTAACTTGTGACTGCCTGGGTGCCAGATTGTGCATGTTTGGGTGGCCTATTTTCTGTTTTCTACCTTGTGCGTTCATGCGGCCGGGAGCGTCGTGTCGCATCGTGTGACGCCACATGACCAAGGGCGCCCGGGTCTGGCCATTTCGTGCGAGGGAACCCGTGTCAGATTTGCTAACTTGTGACCATCTGGGTGCCTTGTGCACGTTTAGGCATCCCATTTTCTATTTGCTACCTTGGTCCTTCGGGCTGCCGGGCATGCCGTGTCGCGCCTTGTGACGCTGCAAGACCAAGGGCACCCGGGTCGGGTCGTTACGTGTGAGTGCGCCCGTGTCAGATTTTCTAACTTGTGACTACCCGGGTGCCAGCTTGTGCACATTCAGGCGGCCCGTTTTCCGTTTGCTACCTTGTGCCTCCATACAGCCGGGTGCGCCATGTCGCGCCGTGTGACGCCGCACGACCAAGGGTGCCTGGGTCGGGCCATTTCATGCGAGGGAACCCATGTCACATTTGCTAACTTGTGACTTCCCGAGTGCCAGCTTGTGCACGTTCGGGCGACCTATTTACTGTTTTCTACCTTGTGCCTCCGTGCGGCCAGGCGTGCCGTGTCGCGCCATGTGATGCCGCATGACCAAGGGCGCCCGAGTCTGGCCGTTTCGTCAGAGGGCGCCCGTGTCACATTTGCTAACTTGTGACCACCCGGGTGCCAGCTTGTGCACGTTCGAGAGGCCCGTTTACCATTTTCTACCTTATGCCTCTGTGCGGCCGGGTGCGCCGTGTTGTGCCATGTGACGTCGCATGACCAAGGGCGCTTGGGTCGGGCCGTTTCATGCGAGGGTGCCCGTGTCACATTTGCTAACTTGTGACCACTCGGGTGCCAGCTTGTGCATGTTCGGGTGACCCGTTTGCCATTTGCTACCTTGTGCCTCCATGTGGCCGGGCGCGCCGTGTCGCACCGTGTGATGCCGCACGACCAAGGGCACCTGGGTCGGGCCGTTTTGTGCGAGGGCACCCGTGTCAGAGTTGCTAAATTGTGACTGCCCGTGTGCCTTGTGCACATTCGGGCTACCCGTTTTCCATTCGCTACCTTGTTCCTCCGGGCGGGTGGGCGCGCTGTGTCGCGCCTTGTGACGCCGCACGACCAAGGGCGTCTGGGTCGGGCCGTTACGTGTGAGGGCGCCCGTGTTAGATTTGCTAACTTGTGACCGCTCGGGTGCCAGCTTGTGCACGTTCGGGTGGCCCATTTACCGTTTGTTACCTTGTGCCTCCGTGCGGTCAGGAGCGTCGTGTCGCGTCGTGTGACACTGCACGACTAAGGGCACCTAGGTCGGGCCGTTTCGTGTGAGGGCGCCCGTGTCACATTTGCTAAGTTGTGACCGCCCAGGTGCCTTTTGCACGTTCAGGCGGCCCGTTTGATGTTTTCTCCCTTGTGGCATCGTTCGGTCGGGCGCGCCGTGTCGTGTCGTGTGAGGTCGCCGGACTGGGCGCGTTTGGGTCGGGCCATTTTGTTCGAGGGCACCCATATTAGTTTTGCTAAGTTGTGACCGCCTGGATGCCTTGTTCACGTTTGGGTGGCCCGTTTTTCGTTTGCTCCCTTGTGGCATCGACGTTCGTTCGGGCGCGTCATGTCGCGCCGTGTGAGGTCGCCTGGCTGGGCACGTTTCGGTCGGGCCGTTTCGTTCGAGGGCGCCTGTATCAAGTTTGCTAAGTTGTGAACGCTCGGGTGCCTTGTGCATGTTCGGGTGACCCATTTTCCATTTGATCCCTTGTGGACGTTTGGTTCGGGCCGTTTTGCTCTAGGGCACCTGTATCAGTTTTGCTAAGTTGTGACTGCCCGGGTGCCTTGTGCATGTTCGGGTGGCCCGTTTTCTATTTTCTCCCTTGTGGGACATTCACTTGATCAGGTGCATTGTGTCGCACCATGTGAGGTCGCCCGACCGGGTGCGTTCGGGTCAGGCCATTTCATTCGAGGGCACCTGTATCAGTTTTCCTAAGTTGTGACTACTCGGGTGCCTTGTGCACGTTCGAGTGGCCTGTTTGTTGTTTTCTCCCTTGTGGCATCGTTCGGTCGAGTGGGTTGTGTCGCGCCGTGCAAGGTTGCCTGACCGGGTGCGTTCGGGTCGGGCTGTTTCGTTCGAGGGCACCCGTATCAGTTTTGCTAAGTTGTGACCACCCGGGTGCCAGCTTGTGCACATTCTGGTGGCCCGTTTTCCATTTTCTCCCTTGTGGCATCATTCGTCTAGGCACGCCTTATCGCGTCGTGTGAGGTCACCCGACTGGGCACGTTCGGGTCAGGTCGTTTCGTTCGAGGGTGCCTGTATTAGTTTTGCTAAGTTGTGACCACCCAAGTGCCTTGTGCCCTGTGGCATCGTTCGTTGTGTCACGTTGTGTGAGGTCATTGTGTCGCACCGTGATCGAGTCTTTTCATGTGAGGCTTCCCAAGGAAACACATTCGTATGGGTTGGGTCGAGTCGTGTGATGGCGCCCAATTAGCTGGAAACGAGTTCGGGTTAGGTCTGGTTGGTTCGTGCCGTATTGTAATTAAGGGTGCCCAAGGAAACACGTTTGGGTGGGTCAGGTCAAGTCGTGCCGTGTGAGGCCGCCCAAGGAAACGCGTAGGTAGGTAGGTAGGTAGGTAGGGTGCCCCTATCTCCCATCTCCATATAGAGTAATTTGGTCACATATTCTTTCTTCTATGATACTAGTTCCATCTCTCTCTTAAGTCCTATCTCTTGTCCTTCTTCTCTCTCTCTTTCTCTCCTTATACCTCCCTCTCTCTTCCCCAACCTCCCTCTCTCTCTCTCTCTCTCTCTACCCTCCAATCCCTTCACTATATCCTTGTTACATTGATACGTAAAGAATAAGCAACTAATGTACACAAACAGAGACCAATGAAACTATCATCTTAACCCCTGACCCCTTAAACAATAATTCCCAACCCCTAACCCATTTAACCCCCTAAACCTCTAAACCCCTAACCCATTTAACCCCTAAACCATTAACCTCTAAACCCTTAACCCCTAACCCATTTAACCCCCTAAACCGGCCTAAACCTATATATAAATCCTTAACCCCTAACCCCTTAAACCCTAAACCATTAAACCCTTAACCCTAACCCCTTAAACCCTAATTCCCGACCCCTAACCCATCTAACCCCCTAAAACCTAACCCCATTAGCCCCTAAATTCTAACCCCTAAAATCCTTAACTGCTAAATCCCCTAACCCCTAAACCCCTAACCCATTTAACCCCCTAAACACTAAACCTATAACCCATTAACCCCTAACCCATTAAACCCTAATTCCCAACCCCTAACCCATTTAACCCCCTAAACCATAAACCTCTAAATCCATAATCCATTTAACCCCTAAACCCTAAACCTCTAAACCCTCAACCACTAACCCTTAAACTCTTAACCCCTAACCCATTCAACCCCCTAAACCCCTAAACCCCTAACCCATTTAACCCCCTAAACCCTAAACCTCTAAACCCTTAACCCCTAACCCCTTAAACCATATTTCCCAACCCTAACCCATTTAACCCCCATTTTCTGGTTTCTCCCTTGTGCCTTCGTTTGGTCATGCACGCTGTGTTGCGCCATGTGAGGGTGACCGACCAAATATGTCACACTCCTTAAGTACCTCTTGTGACCGCATGGGTGCCTTGTACACGTTCGCCCGTCAAGTTTTATTTTTTCTCCCTTGTGCCTTTGTTCGTTTGGGTGTGCCATATTGTGAGGGCGCCTGCCCAAACGCGTTCAGGTCAGTTTGGGTCATTTCTTTTGAGGGTGGATGTATCAAATTTTCTGAGTTGTGATCGCACAGGTGCCTTTTGCACGTTTGTGCGAACTATTTTCCATTTTCTCCCTTGTGCCTTTGTTCGGTCGTGCGCGCTGTGTTGCGCTGTGTGAGGGCGCCTGCCCAAACGCGTTCAGGTTGGGTTGTTTCATTTGAGGGCAGCTGTATCAAATTTGCTAAGTTATGACCGCACGGGTGCCTTGTGCACGTCTGTGCGGCCCGTTTTTCGTTTGCTCCCTTGTGCCTTCGGTCGGTCGAGTGCGCCCTGTTGTTTCGTTTGAGGGTGCCTGCCCAAACCTGTTCCTTAATACCTAATCCCTTAACTACTAGCTCATTATTCATCCCCTAACCCCTAAATGCACCTAAATCCCCTAACCCCTAACCCCCAATCCCCTAAGCCCTCCAAATTCGACGAATTAGCTTTGAAGAAGTAATTGTTTTCTGCAATATGGTTTGTAAGTTATTTAAATAGAGGTATCTTCTCTAGAGTTCTTTTTTAGATCCACAATTTCATTTACTCATTTTTGAACAAGGCATATGACACTCTTCATGTCTATGGGATTTTTATCTTGAAGCTCATTATCTATACGAGTATTTGTTGCTTCAAGGGTTTCTTAAACCCCTAAACCTCTAAACCCCTAACCCATTTAACCCCTAAACCATAAACCTCTGAATCCTTAACCATTAACCCCTAAACCCTTAACCCCTAACCCATTTAACCCCCTAAACCCTAAACATATAACCCCTTAACCCCTAACCCACTAAACCCTAATTCCCAACCCCTAACCCATTTAACCCCCTAAACCGTAAACCTCTAAACGCCTAACCTATTTGAGAGCCCGCTTTATAGCCTCCACAGTCTTGAATGTCACAAATGAAAATCCCCTGGATTTTTTGGTATTCTTATCATATGCAACCGAACCATCTTCTATCTCTCCATATTTGGAAAAAACTTCTAAAAGCTTATCATTGGCCGTGTCATATGAAAGACCACCAATGTAAAGTTTCCTTTGAGCCTGATCTGTACTTTGACTAGGACCTGTGCCTGCCACGTCTGCCAGATTGCTTACAGTAATCCTCCCATCAATAGTCTTGCTAGGCTCTTTCAATGCCCTTTGAGCAGAATCCATATTCTTAAATGTGACAAAGCCAAATCCTCGTGACTTTCCTGATGTCTTATCCATAATAGCAACGCCTTCTTCAATCTCCCCATACTGTTCAAATGAATCACATAGGGTTTGTGAAGAAGTCTCCCAAGCCAATCCATGCACAAAAAGCTTCCGATGAGCCGGGTCCTTGCTTGCGACATCTTTAATTTCTTCTGCAATTGCAGGGTATGAAGAACCTGCATTGACCATCAAAGAGATCAACTGCTCTTTGCTCAGTGGCTCCAACAATGAGTGTAGATCGTCCTTATTTATTATAGAAAATGTATCTAATTTGAATGAATGAATACATAGATTACTATCATTAAAGAAGAAAAATGTAAATTTCACTTTTAAACTAATACTTAAAAATAAGGAAAAAATAATACATAAATTATAAAGAAAAAAATATTAAAAAAAAAAAAGAGATTAAAACTCCAAATATTTAAAATACAACACAATTTAATAGTGTAAAGTTTAAAATTCCTTTTAATAAAGCATGATGATTTAGTAGGGTAGAAGGATTACTATATGCAAAAATCAGTCCATTATTTACTCATATAATTTTAATTGCTTCTCAAAAAGATATGTTTTATTTTTTTTATTGTAAATATTTTTAAACAATCGAAATAAACAAACATTTAATTATTTAGAAATTGTTATAATTATTAAAAAATATATATTTTTAAATTAATTTTAGTGGCCTTAAAAAAACACACGTGTTTCATTTCAAAATGTCAAAAATTTTGAAATATCAAAAGTTTTAATTTCCCTCGTTCATTTCCCTCCGGTTGCATGGTTTTTCCAGGGAAGGATGGAGAATGCGGCCATACTGTACTCGCCGGTTTTGAGGAAGGATGCAGCCATACTATTGCAGGTTTGGAGGAAGGATGTGAGAGATTTGTGCCCCGAGCCGTGCTCATGGATCTAGCACCATGGAAAGTGTGAGGATCTCTGCATTGCTCTCAACTCCACAACTCCAAGAACAGGTACTTTTATTCTTCAATACAACAAGAATTTTGGTTGGCGTTTTAGTTTTGTTTTCAGGATCTTGTCTCATGGGTCTGCTTGTAATTTGTTCTATTGGGATTGCAACCCATTACCAACCTGATCTGATGAAACAAATGCACAGTGGCCTCTGTGGGAGCTTTGGGAGCTTATAAGCCTGATCCACAGGTGTCTTTTCCTTGGATCTGCCTCTCCAGGGAAACAATACCCAACTGCGATCTCGATCTGGGTTTTGATCCCTAGCTGGAACTTATATTACCTGCACTATTTTGATCCCTATCTGGAACTGGCCGTAACTGTTTTCCAACCAGGGGTAATGTGCCTAGCATTGGAGACTATCCCCTCAGCTCGAGTGTTGACAATGTCAATCGAATTAGACAGAGAACTGAGATGTTTTGACAATTTTTGATCTTTTCACTCCTTTCATGGCAAAAAATGCCCTGCAGCGTTGGCTTTGTACACTATTGGGCCATTCTGGATGCCTCCTGTAGAAGAGAGTCCAATTCATGAAGCCATTCATTAAAGCTCTTAACCCAAGCCCTAAACTCTGACATCTTACTTCCCTTCCAAGTGATTACCAGGCAATAATGTTGGATCTGCCTGTAGATCGCTTCGATGCTCATTACCAATTCTCTCATAGCCTCCATGCTTAATACCAGTTCTTTTGGAGACTTCAACTCATCGTTGCAGCGAAGTGCATTGTTCATGTGATGAAGTGTCTGCTTGATTACCTTGTCGATACTTACACAGATAAACCCAGACATGATTTTTTTCAATCACTCCCCTCTACAGAAAATAGTATATGTAGTCCCCTTCAAACACTCCTTGAAAAATATCCTAATGACGATTATACTCTCCAGAAATAACAACACAAAATTATTCAGAACGATATGGGCACACACTGCGATTAAAACCCAAACTTGCTGCCACTAATGTGGAGGTTTCCTGAAGCTTTTGACACTAAAACTCTGTGCAAGCAAGCCAACCAACCCTGATATATATAAATGGTCTCGGGGAATATATGGTAGGCTGATTTTCTCGGGATTTTCCTAATATTTCTTTCATTCCTGGAATTTTTTCAGAAAAGAGAAACCACCTTCATTTATATGAAGAAGAAGCACATGAGAAAAAAAACGACCCTGCCCACTGAGAGCCTGAAACGGACGTCCTGTACTTGCATCATGAAGATCTTGAAAGTTTGGAAATTTCAGTAAACAATCCGTATTGGAAATATGGAAATATTGACTTGCCACTGCATAAATAGTTAATATGGAAATCATTTTTGGCTACATCTGTAAAGAGAGTGCAACAAATTACTTTGAGTCTTCCATTTCGTATGGACGTTCCAAATTCTCTGTTTTCCTGCGAATGCCTCACTTTTTTGGAGCTCACGGATTTTGATTTCAAACTACCTTGAGACTTTTTCGGTTTCAGATACCTTAGAACCTGTTTTCTATCAGATGTCTATATTATTGATGATATGCTCGAGCATCTTGCATCAAAATTCCCTCTTCTTGTAAATTTGAGAGTTGGATCGTGTACTATGGGCCTGAACACTTTGAAAATTTCTTCTCAGAGTCTCAAGTATTTATTTTTTCGGGAAATCTCCATAAAATTCCACTGTCATTAACAGTGAATTCCCGAAGTTGGTGAATGTTACAATACACAACTCAATGTTGATTTTGGAGCTAAATTCTTGTGGGGATCTGCATTTTTCCACAACAGGGCTTAATGTACTAGAATGAATTTCTAACAGGAACTCTCTGAGAAAAAATACCCTTTGTGGGTGGAGTATTCACATGCCTTCACTCACAGTACTTGGCCATTTTTCCAATCTCGAAGAACTCTCCATGGAAAGCAATTCTTTTGAGGCAGCAAGTGCAACTACAGGAAGCTTGACCCTCCCACTATTGACAAATCTGAAGAAAGTGCGTATAAGGGTTTCAGCGTTGGATGAGGAGGAAATTGCTCTGATCAGCTGCCTTTTCAGAAATTCTCCTTCTCTACAGAGCATTAGGAGCATTATTGAAATTCAATCATGGTCTAGAATGTAAATAACTTCACTTGTTAATGTCAGATGCATTTTTTCAAAAAGAAAAAGCTTGGTTTCAAACTTATCAATAAACCAAGGTGCAACAAGACCCCAATTCTGTTTCAATGTTTTGGTCTTTCTTTCTGTTTGATTTTAGGGCTGGACAATTAGAGCTGCACAAGAAATTTCACGTGGGACATTCATTTGTGAATACCTTGGAGAGGTCTTAAATGATCAAGAAGCAAATAAAAGAGGAGAAAGGTAAATTTTTATCTTGTATTAAATTCTGTTTTCCTATTTCTTCATTATGAATGGTTCTCTAACTGAATGCACTTATTTCTTACTGCCACTGCTTTTCTTGTTTGTTCTAAATTACTACTATTCAGGAATGACAATGAAGGTTGTAGCTACCTATATGATATTGACGCCCATATTGATACAAGTGATTTGATTGATGGTGTACAACCATATGTTATTGATGCTACCAAGTATGGGAATGTTGCACGCTTTATAAATCACAGGTAACACACATCGCTATGCTTTCTTAGTTGTTTTATAACTTTTAAGAATATGTTTGCATACTGAACATAATATTCCTGAAATCATTTTTTCAGGGGCTGAATGTCACTTCTGTACTGGGTTTTTCTTTTCAGTGGCACTGGATTCTTTCTGCTTCAACCATGGGACTAATATCTTTTATGTTTGTGTATTCCATTTGCTCACGAAACCTAGTAAATTACCAAGTATTAGTGGAGAGCATGGATTTCCATCTTGCACATATTGGCCTGTATGCGAGTCGAGATGTATGTGGTTTCTTTTGGAGTTAGTTTTTTTTTTCTTGGTGTATGCCTTTATGTGTAAGTTGTGCAATTGGATTTCCTTGAATATCACATCTTCCACCGTTCTTTGTATAGAAATTTTGCTTTTTTTTTAATGAAATATAGAGTGATGTTGTTCACTATAGCAGCTGAGGAAGTTTCATATTCATTAACTTAAGTTCTGGGTTGATGTCAGATTGCTTTTGGGGAAGAGCTAGCTTATGATTATCGTTACAAGCTACTACCTGGCAAGGGATGCCCCTGTAACTGTGGGGCTAGTAGTTACCGTGGAAGGTTGTACTAGGGGGTGAGTTTGCAGTTCAGCAATCACATATTCTCTACTGTTTCCTCACATAAATACTATCAATGGAAGCAGGAGCAAAGCTTGTAACGCTTCAGATGGTCAATGTGCATATTTGAGTCTATAAAATTAAGGTGAGGTAAGGATCACAAGATATTACTTTCACATATATGTTGAAGTTCCCCTTCTTATGTGGTATTGAAGCAGAGCCTATGATGTAATATTCTCATAGTTCAATGGAAGTGAATTATAGTATCATCAGCCTTTACAAAACATATTTTTAAAGTGAAAATTTTCTACATCTTTCTTACAATTAGTTTCTAGAGCTCAGCTCACAGGATAGCATGCCAATGTGGAATAAAGAGCACAAGGAATTGATAGTGAGATAATGCATTAATTAAATTGACATTGAGGTGACCAATAAGTCACAAACATAGTCAGTTTTTCCTTCTTAAGCAAGCCATGTGTTACTGCTTCCATTATTGATCAAATTCGCAGATTTATTCACTAGAGCAGTGAAACAAAACTATGCTTACCATATCTATGTAATTTTCCTGCAGGCATTGTTCTGATGGTGACCCTTTTCGGGTAGAATTATTTACAAAGATGAATGCACTTGAAATGGAAATAGAAAATGTAGTTTTTCATACCACAGTGTGTCAGTGTGACAAAATCAAACAGGTTCTTGAAAATGGTTGCATGATTGGTGTAAAACCCTCAGTTGAGATTTTGTTCTTATTCATCATTCTGGGAGATTTAAAGAGTTTGCATTTATATCGGAAGTATGTCCATAAGTACAAGTGTGAAGGTTCCAAATACAATTTTCATGTTGGGAAATGTCTCACCTAAAGAAAAAATGATGGTGGCAATATCCTTACCATTCAAATCACATGTATTTTTTTGAAAAATTGATGGAGATTGGGAATGCGGATATTTCCATTGAGTTATCTAATATTCATATTCATGTTAATTTTTCAAATTCCCATATTTTTTTGTTGATTGGATGTTCTATGTAATTTTACTTGCATAGAGACCTGCATAGAGTTGCATGGTGATGTAGAGTAGAGGCAGAGTAGTAGGAGGCCATTTGAATCGAAGATCTGGCCATAACAAGAAGTTTGTAAGTAGTTTCATTATATAGATGAATAACGAAATTGTTTTGAGTACATGTACTTGACTGAATTAATTCCTGTGTGAAATGTCCTGAATCTTTGTGATTAGCTGTGTGAATAATCTCTGTAGTGGAGTTTGAATGATGTCCTGTGTAATTGGGGTTCAAATTTAATGAGAAATGGTATATGAATGCATGGACATACTTTGTTAATTGGGGTTTTATAATACTCAGTATGGTAATGTGGAGTTCATACTCTGTATTGTGGCTAAATGACTGTTCTATACATAGTAGGAAAGGTCGGGGCTGCCCAGGTCATTGTTGCGCCTTGAGTGAGTGACTGGCGTGTGATTAATTGTTCGGAACAACATGATAAATTCTTGATTAACCTCTGTGTGAGGAAGGATATAATCCTTTTAGACTCTTGGATCATAGGAAATGTGTGGGTAATTAATTGAACGAGGTGTTGTGTGTAGAACTGTGCGATGGCACATTTTGATTCCTATTGATGAGATTTAACCAGCATATGAATATTCCGTTGTAATTACAACGACGAAACAATATCTCTGTATTGCAGTAGAAAACTAGGGAAATGAAGGCTAACAAGGAAAAAGCGGTGTTGCAAGTGATTAGGTGAAGGCAGAACTGTGACGAAGAAGGAGGTGGAACCGTGAGCGCAATTAGCGAAGGTGGTTTTGAGGAACGAATCTGGTGGTATCGCGCGATGCCTAAGGTGGTTAGTTTTTTTGCAAAATAAAACACGATACGCCCCAACGTCCAACACGTGGCAGCGAGTGGTAAAGTGAAACCACCTTTGTCGTATTTTTTTTAGCGTTAATGCTCGGGAGAAAAAAAAATGCAAAACTTCCTGAGGATCGTCAGATCATTCGAACCGGTGCGATGCTCCATCAACCTTCGGATTTGAGAAGTAAGTTAATGTGGGGCCGAAGACATTTTATGTATGATCGCTGGGTTATAAACCAATGTCAAGACTTTGTTACGATGTTTAACATTTGGTGGAGATTATAATATATGTTAACACATTGTAAGGGGGATTATATAATTATATGAATAGCCGTGTGTTTTATTGAACTCAAGCGACAGAGTTCGAAGTGACGAGGCAGATATACATTAAACATTATGATTACAATACATAAGGGTCAAGTAGTGGAAATATTCGAATATTAATTCGAATAAGTAAAATGGACAAGTCCAAAGGTTTTCGGGGTTTAATCCCTAAGTGGCACATATTGACTCGAATATATATAAATGAGAGTAGGTTGGCCACTATAATGGGTTGTATAAAGCGTGGGTTGGAATGTTGATAGATATGATGGGGTTTATAACCATAAAGGAATTGTTGAATTAATATCTCAATTCTCTGAATTGAGATATTAAGATAACCCCGATTTTCTTATTTAAATTTGCCAACTCAGAAGTTAAAAATGGTGTGAGTTTGCCCAGATTGTGGGGTTTCTTGGGAAATGAATTTGAAGGCACTGCACACACAGATTTGAGGAAGAAGAAAGGAGAGAAAGGGGGCTGTGGGTTTTTACCCACTATTAATCATTATGGTCTCTTCTATGTGGAAAGAAATCAATATAGAAGTCCATTCTTTATTACTGATGGAGTCAAATCCCCTCTCTAACTTCAGAAATAGGTTGGTTCATATGTATTTAACAAAATAGTCCACACAAATATATATATATATATATATATATATATATATATATATAACTTTATTATTAATTTTCGCATTCCACTCTTATCCTTTGCACTTTGCACCTAAATAAATGAAAATTCTAGTTTATCTTCTATATATGCTCATCAACATACATGCTCTCTTATTGGATACCATCCCAATTCTGTGATTCTCTACTAGGGTATCCAATTGGATAATAACATTTTCAATAATATGTACTCTTAGACGATTAATTTATCTTCTATATGCGCTCTTCACCACACCAGCTAGCTTATTGTATACCAATCCAATTCTACGATACTCTGCTCGGGTATCCACACAGTCCATCGACATTATCCAGGTAATTGGAAATTCTCTCTTTCGCTCCCTTCTATTGCAGAAAAGATGATGAATATTTAGTTAACATGGAAACCATTCATAACAATCGAAACCCCAATACTAATTTTCTTGCTTCCATTCAATGCAAAATCCCACTTAAAATTTCCAAATTTATGCGCTCAATTGGTAGCCTCATCCACAACTCCACCAAACAGGGATGTTTCCATAGAATTTCTCCTCAGTAAATGTGGTTTGACAAATGAATATCTCACAAAAACCTTAAAGTTGAATAGTAAAACCGAAGTCCAATACTAGCAGTCTCGCGCTTTGGGAAAGTGGTAAATATTTTTTGTCAAAAAAACGCAATATATTCCAGCGCTTGACACGTAAGCCAAGGGTGGTTTCGAAAAACCGCAAATGTCAAGTAATTTCTGAGCGTTAAGGTTCGGGAGATTAAAAAATGCGATATGCGTTGTGTTCATTCGATCGAATATGTTGGGAGATTGACGGCGGTCGCGACTGCGCGAGGGACAAAAGTTAATGAAGTAAGTACTGTGGGCCTGATCGTATTGCGTTGATGTTTAGTGTTAATGACTGGGGTTAAACCATTTATGGACCCAATGTGTCATAGTGTATTGGTCGAGGTATATTATAAGGTTTCTTAACCTTTGAGTTGGGTCATATAATACATGTTGCTAAATGATAATAAAGCCATGGCGAAGATTAAGTCATAAGGTACTGGTCGGGATAACAATGCGGTTGGTTTGTTGGTATTTTAGGCCTAACCCATAGTCAAACTTTGGCATGAAACGATAAGTTATGGACGGATTAATGTTATGATGATTGGCGAGTGTGGGCCATAGATATATATCTAAGTGGTGATACCTTGGGTTATGTTAGTCCAAGTCGAGATTGATATGATATATGGATCCGATTCATGAAACAGGTTTGGACCATGGTTTATTTGGGTTTATTTAAAATCCGAATGGTATTGGCGCTTTGATTGAATCAAAGTTGAAATATAGGAGTTCGTTGAGGCATATTATGTGCATTGTGGGTTTTTTAACCTTGAGGAAAATAGATAAGAAAATGGTTGGTAAATTTAACATTCTATTTTTTTTTTTCTATGTAAGACTAATTCTATTAAGTGTAAAGAGTACTAGTACAAGACTGCCTCAGCGTCTGCTGTGAAAGCCAGACCGCTGGGCTTGATAAGCATGCTGTTCATAGAGAGTCTGGATCGCCCATAATGGGAAACCGATCCTGTTAACATCAAATTTTTGACCGCCCATGATAGGGAAACCAGCCTTGAGTTTATATAAACCATAGTGACATAAATATAGAAACTGAAAACATCTATCAGCCATTCCAGCCGGGCCTTGAAACCAAAAAGCAAAAAAATCCAACAATGATTGAACAAAGAAACCTGGAGAGTATGAAGACTGCACATTTCACCCTTCATGAGCTGGAGACATCGGCTCCTCGACGATCCTGCAAGCATATTCGTAGTCGTTGTTGTTGTCAACCATACCAGCTTGGCTTCCTTCCTTCAAGTCTGTATCCTCAACATCTTTACTCTGCGCAGATTGAGAAGGGAGAGTAGAGGACTCCGGGAGGCTCTCTCTCCCAGTGGAGCAAGGGGCACGAGGAGGCAAGGGAGAAGCTGAGCGGGCTGGGGCATGATAGGGGATCTCCTCGCGGAGGGAGACAATAATAAGAGCAGTGATGATGGATTGAACGGAAGTATAGTGAAAACAAAACTCAACATGCTGAGTGGTTTGCCTAATGGAGGTCCCCGAATGCGCTCTGCTAGAAGGAACATGATTTGAAGGGGGGACAGAAGGGCCAGAGTGGCCAGAAGAAAGAATGCTCCCACGACGTCTGACTCTGCCCCTGCGCGATGCAGGAGGATGGACAGGCTCATTACTGGCAGTTGAGGAACCCGAATCAGAGGAGGGCGTGGGTTGATTAAAAGAGGCTTATCCCCGGCTGACTCCACGCCGGCATCTCATCCTCGTCCGGAGACGAGGCATGGAGAAGGGAGCAGGGCAAAGGTGGCATGAGAAGGATGAGTCGTCAGAAGTCACAGAAGCCCTGAGAGCAGAGGGAAAATGATAGAGGAGAGCCAATTGATCACTGGTAGGAATGTCTGAACCTTCTAAGAGCTCTGCAGAAACGCTTGGAGAAGAAGTAACAATGCAGAAGGGGCTATTAGAGAAATGATGCCCAGGGAGAGTCTCCAAGCACGCTAGAAGACTGCACCGTTGACCTGTTTGTGTTTTAACGCTGGAGTCGACAAAGCCAGGAGGGCATTTACCACAGAGGGGAGTCAGAGCTCTCCCACAGCTTCCATAGTCATGCTCGCAATCCATACTGAGTGCCGAGGCTGGGAGAACCGCCATATAGAATGGCATTGCAGGGCAATTAAGAGGAGGATTGACAGCCAGAGGAGGCAAATTAATGGCATCATTAAGGCTGGTATAGGGGGCCATATGGGCTTCCCATGCGAGCTCCTTCGGGAGCTGCGCAGGGACCCAAGTCCCATCAGGCTGCTTCCACATCTACATCCGGAGAAATTTAACATTCTATTTGCTTAAAATCATTGATCGAATTTAATGAGTAGTTTTATCCAAGAGCTTGTTGATAAAGGTTGTCTGAGAATCATATTTGTGAAGTTGATATTATTTACATTGAACCAAACATGAAAATGAACCAGTAAATAATGCTCAAAATATGGAGTAATTTTTGGCTTTAGTATATAAGCATTCATCGCTTTATTCCAAACACGAACAAATATTAAAATAGATATAGCTGTCGGTAAAACAATCCACATGGAAATTTTCATTTAAAAAAAAAAAAAATTAACTATCCGTCGGTATACTGACACTCTATACACGTCGGTATTGCAATGCCTAGCGAAAAAGTGTCAGTCTTGCGACGTCCTAGAAATGTCAGTCTTGCAACGCCTTGCGACAAAGACATCGGTCTTACGACGCTTTGAACGCATTGGTAGTTCGACACCTTAAAAGCGTTGTTAGAAAACGTCGGTCTTGCAACGTCCTAGAAATGTCGGTCTTGCGACGCCCTGGGACAAAAATGTTATTCTTGCTACGCTTTGAAAGCATTGGTATTGCAACACCTTAAACGCATGGTTAGCAAAAATGTCGCTCTTGCGACTCTTTGAAAGCGTCGGTATTGCGACACCTTAAAAGCGTGGTTAGCCATAGAGTATTGCAATGCTTCTAAAGCATCGGTATTGCGACACTTTGTAAGCATTGGTATTGTGACACTTTGAAGGTGTCGGTATTGCGACACTTTGTAAGCGTCGGTATTGCGACGCTTCTAAAGCGTTGGTATTGCAACACTTTGGAAGACATCGGAAGAGCAACGGTTGTTTGGAAACGTCGGAAAAAGTATCGGTATTGCGACACTTTGGCAAAGCGTTGGAATTGCGACGTAATGGCTAACCACGTTTTTTCCAACCTCTAACTATCGCTCTTGTGATGAATATGTGTTGGAATAGAAACGAAGTGGCCGTCGGAAATTGGGCCAAATTTTCTAGTGCTCGCAACCGAGAGGAGTCAGTAGGGTAGAATAGAAATAGATCGAGTCAATAACTCTCTTGCACCCGAGATGAGAAATAGAATAGGAATCCCGATAGAAAGAAATCACAATAACGTAGAGAGTAAATCGACCTGTTGTGATGTGGAGACCACATCGCAACCAATTGTGGTCGGGGGGGAAGCATCTAATGTGTCATCCATGTCAGAAAGCCAAGTGTGTCAAACATCATTCCATCATAATAACCCATCATACCGATGTCAGTCCGTAGGGTCACCCGGATTTGAGAAATAACTGCCATAATTAGTAACAACCATACCGTAATACATTTTCCATATTAAACCATAATCATTACCCATCACGTCTACCCAAATCCCGAAGACACAGTCAGCAATGTCAGAATACACCTCACCGCGGTAACTAATTGCACAATTATAGTCGCGGGAGATACATAAAAATTAATTAGTTATGGGGTATTATCAACCTCATTCATACCGGTTAAATTAATTACCCGCATGAAAGAAGAAAATCACGAGAATGCCAAAAAATTCTGAGTTAGAACAAGAAACAATCATAACAACAAATCAAATTTCATCAGAGGAAGTTCAAAGAGATAGTCCAGTAGCAGGAATTCACAGAAAGAAGTCAGGAACAACACTCCAGGTATACAAAAGAAGGGCGAATATGAAAAAGGTAGCACCAGTAGTCGTCAAGCCTAAGATCGATGAGAGAATTTAGAGGATGGAATCATTAGTGGGAAAGTATGACAATGCGTCGTTGATTGATATAGATTTCACGGATTCATATCAATTTCCAACTATGAAGAGACATGTATACATAGAGAATTATGCTACATAAGGAGGAGGGGAAGCAGCAAGAATGAATCCAGAGTTCAAAGGTATCTAGAAATCGAAAATACTGAACCTTAGGAACCTCTCAGTGTTTGGAACAATGAGAGCAGCAATGCAGTGTACGAAATTCATACTGAGCAGACTCCAGAATGGATCATTGTGGCCAGGGAAAGAAATACTAATACATGCAAAGGATATCAATAGGCTTACGAGATTATCAGTAGAAGGGAAGGATGCCTCAATGACATTCCAGAATGTGTCCAAGAGAGCCAAGAAGGTAGGAGGCTATGATTACTATAAGAAATATGAGACCAAAAGAGGAGGGAAGGGGGCGAAGATAGACCTCATCAACAATCTAGTAGTCAAATTTTCCTGCTACCTAATTGCGGGTAAGACGATGAGGCATTTGTTAGGTCCCTATATTACTAGTATAGTCCCTTATTGTTGTTAGTTTAACCCCCTTATTTTTATTATTGTACCCCTGTAACCCCCATATTATTATTATTGTGCCCTTAAATTATTATTGTTAGGTCAGCTAGGATTACATTGTGGCCCCATGGACTCCTATATATAGAAAGGAGGTTTTGTATTTTGTATCATCCAAGAATTGTTCATTAATGTAATGTATTGGAGGTTTCCCCCTCGAAGTGGCTTATTTCTAAGGTGTTGATATCTCTTTTATTTTATTTTTGGAGCTGGTTTCACAACATTTGGTATCAAAGCTTTGGATTATAGGGTTTCGTTGCTTCAAACAGGTCATCGTGGTATTTTCACTATAAAAATTTTTCTACGAAGTTTCAGAAGCTGAAATTTTTATGGTGCGAAGCTGAAATCCTGAGGAACATCTTTGAAAAATTTTAGAGTTTGGTTCGCAATATTTTCAGAGATATGATTTGTGGAAGTCAGGTCTTTTTTCAAGCTCCTCAATTTAATCTAACAAGTCATCGTGGAATTTGCGTTATAATTTGTTTTCTACGAAGGTTCAGAATCTGAACATTTTAGGGCACGAAGCTGAAATCATGAGGAAACTCATCGCAAAATTTCAGAGATTGGTTCGAAATATTTTCGGAGATATGATCCGTGGAATGTAGTGCTTTTTCAGGCTCCTAAATTTCATCTCAAAGAGGTGATTGTGAGAAAAGCTTCATAACTCTCTCTCTGAGCATCGGATTGGAGTGCCATAAAAAGTGGCCACAAGTACACAGACTGTAGTTTCTTATCTATCAATTGTAGATCTAAAAGACAAAACAATGACATGTGGAAAGTCGTACAATTTTAATCTATTGAAACAGTCCATAATTAGGTCATTGTGGGAGATTGGACATAACTTTATCTTGAAGAATCCAAATTAGCTCAGACCTGTGGCATTCAAAAGAGGATTCAGAAGGCTACCTCAGTGCAAAAATTCAGATATTAAATAGCTGTAACCGCAGAGATAATACAATTTAAATATTGAGCTCTTCAAAAGCAGGAAAAAGGTGTGTAATTTTTTCCGAATTGCATAAGTCTTGTTTGAAGAATACATTTGAATTGATTCCAAGGGAATATTGTAGAATAGATATCAGTATTGGGTTCTAAAAAATGCCTCGTAAAAATAATTCAACACCCATTAAGCCTTCAGAAGGCTCTACTATGACTCATGAAGATGAAGAATTGCAACATGATCTATCAAAATTACAAGAGCAAGTGCACCAAATTTTGCTCTCACAAAGAGTAGCAAAAAATGAAATGGAAGTTTTGAAGAAAGGCATAGAAGCGAAGATGGATGGTGTGAATAATAATATGGATGGTTTGAAGAATAATATGTATGGTTTGAAGAATGGCATGGACTATAATATAGATGACATGGAAGCTGGCATGGAATCTAAGATGGATGACATGGAAGCTAAGATCGATGAAAAAATAGAAAACATGAAGAATGATCTAAAAGCAGACATGGAAGTTTTGACAAAGTTGATACAAGAAATGTTTCCTAATGGTGAAAAGATTGTAGAGGAAACTCATGATGAGAACAAAATAAATGTTAATCGTGATTTCATAAACTATAATGTTGGCGGGAAGAACCACCATATTCCAAAAATGGATATGAGGAAGTTTGATGGAAAGGATCCTGTAACATGGATACTATAGATGGAGCAATATTTTTATCTCAATAATGTGCAAAACACACAAAAGGTATGCATTGCAACTTTACATTTAGAAAAAAATACATTTGTATGGTATCGATGGCTTTGCTCCCATAAAAAAAATTTCACTTGGTCAATTTTTATGGAGGAAATGATAGCACATTATGAGGATACAAAGAGCAACAACTTCTTTAGCCAATTGATAAATCTCAAACAAAAGGTTTTAGTGGGACAGCACATTGAGGACTTCCAAAAATTGAATATAAGGGTAGCTGATATTCCAAAGAAACATAGGATTGATCTCTTCATAGGTACTTTAAAGGATAACATCCAACATGAAGTTCGCGTTTTGGAACCTGATTCATTGGAGAAGGCATTCAGGTTGGCAAGAAAAATTGAATTTAAAATTATGGCGACAAGGAAGCCTGCCACTCACTTCTATAAAGAAGGAAGTGTTGCTACGCCTAGATTTCCACAACCTACAAGGTTGACACCACAAAAATTGAAAGAAAAAAGAGCAAAAGGGCTTTGCTACAGTTGTGATAGCAAATACATTAAAGGTCATAAGTGTACTGAGAAGAGATTATTTTACATATATTGTGAAGAGGAAGAAGAAAATTAACAAGAAGAGGATATACACCAGGAACTAGCCCTAGAAGAGGGAGAAATGAGTCCGACCATATTGTGTAATGTATTGGCAGGAATTACTGCTCCTCAAACTCTCAAGATAGAAGGACATATCAAGAAGAAAAAGGTAATAGTGTTGATTGATTAAGGTAGCACCCATAATTTTATTCATTGTAAGGTAGCCAAGGAATTGAATTGTTTCCTATACCCAACACCAGAATGTCAAGTGATGGTTGCAAATGGAGGAACTATAAATTGCTCTGGAAAATGCCATAATATCAAGCTAACCATGGGGGAATATTGACGCAACAACACTACTGAAAGTTTCCCAAAGGAGAGGTTGGTCAACTGTGACGTGGCTCTGGTTCCTTCTCTTTCATTTATTTATCAATTTCAAAGAAATTGACAATTAAACATATTCGCAAATTTATAATAAACCCATTCGCTGTGTTTTAATAATTAACTGTGTAATAACCCTTGGCAATAATGTTATTATCCGGCGGGATTTTATATTAATAGCCCAACACTTTATGAAAAAAAGACTTTATAATAGCCCGTGGATTCGGCCCCACCTATAACTCGATGGACCAATCAAACGCATGCACCATACCTCTATTATCGTCTGCGCACCTCCGTTATCATTCGAGCATCTATGGCATGTGACCATCGTCCGATTGCCTTTACCCAGATCAACGACTCTGAGCGATTTTGCTCGGCATCTTGGTACGAGGGATAACGTGCGATGGCGCGTTTTAACCAGCGATTTTGAAATCGGTCCCTTGCCACGTGTCGATTCCTGTATGGAATCGCTCCAATTCAGAAAATACCACCTACGTCACAAAAGCGGTGTGATGGGGGGGGCAATCCGCCTTTGTAAATCCGCCGTGGTTTTTGCTACAGTGCTCAACCAAGGTTAAGTCGGGTTTGTGTTCTCCTATGTATTTCCTCGTTTATTAACCCCAGGTTTAATATCTGGTTGGGGAATTCGATTAACACAACAAACGAAAATTGTCTCTTTATACGGGAATCTCACCAACATTAAACAGGATTCCACAATCACTATTTCACTACACAGGCCCACCTGCGGTGGGATAATTTCACAGGGTCATCTAGCAATTTACAGGAATTCAAGACAGAGAACGGAATTCCTAATACACAATGGCCTCGCAATCAAACGAACCTCCACACAATTAACATTTCAAGACAATTAGACAACCAACAGGACTGAAATTCATTTAATTGGAAGCAATCGACAATGCACAAAGTTTTATTGCAGAATCTCTATTCTATTCTTCTTCTTTTTCCCTTTTTTCTATACATCCGAAGGATACAATTATATACATTACAGAGTGACTCTTCGGTTCTCTAGTGAGGACCATTTAGAAAACCAACAGTCTAATTACAATAATTCAGGGTAACGGATGTATGAAAATTGGACTAGCTAGACTATTCGACCCCTACAACTCTAACTACTCTGAAATGAAACAGTCAGCTAAGGTATTGACACCTAGCTGTTACAATTTTGATGATTTCGAATCCTCCTAGCCACAACATGTGGACAAAACCTCCTACATTGCTGGCTAGTGTCTAATGCCCCTGCATCAGACTCCAAAGGGCAATTTTCTTCATGGGCTCCTGTCCATGAGCTCTTCCACTGATCTATCTATCTTCTACAACATTTCTTCAGTCATCCAAGTGGCATCTTCCTCTGGCTTATCCTTCCATTTGATCAAGTACTGAAAGTACTCTTGTCCTCTGGTCCTTCTGAAGACCCTTTTATCCAATATCTTCTCTGGTTGCAATGGTTGTGCTGGAGGTAGCTGCTCTTTCCACTCAATCTGTTCCTTTTCTGCTGACCTTTCTTCTGCACCATCATCTTCATACTTGTACAAATCTGCGACATTAAAAATGGGAGATATTCCAACATCAGGTGGCAATTCAATCTCATAAGCATTTGCATAAAACTTTCTAAGTATCTTGCATGGCCCAATCTTTTTGAACTTCAGTTTATTATACTGCTTCTTTGGGAACCTCTCATTTCTCAAGTGTGCCAAAACCTGATCTCCTACTTCAAAATGAACTTCCTTTCTGCTCAAGTCTGCTCTGAATTTGTATTTGATGCTGCTATCTTGTAATTTTTGCTTCACTTGTTCATGTATGGCCTGGATCTTTGAAGCAAATTCCTCACCATCTGCACTCCTTATCTCTGCCCTTCCGAGATCTCTTAACTCTGATGTTCCCCTGGGGTGCATTCCATAAACAATGTGGAATGGGCTCTGCCCTGTGCTCCTATTTGTTGAGTCATTATATGCATATTCTGCCTGGGGAAAAATATGGTCCCACTGCTTGGGATGCTCTCCTGCAAGACTTCTCAACAGATTTCCCAGACTCCTATTCACTACCTCAGTTTGTCCATCAGTCTGAGGATGATAAGCTGAGCTGAAACTTAGTTTGGTACCAAGTTTCTCCCACAATGTCTTCCAAAAGTGACCCACAAATCTGGTGTCTCTGTCTGAAACAATACTCTCGGGAAACCCATGCAATCTAACAACTTCTTTGAAAAACAAGTTAGCAACATGGGTGGCATCACTAGTTTTATAACATGGAATAAAATGTGCCATTTTGGAGAATCTGTCCACCACAACAAAGACTGCATCATTCCCTCTCCGAGTCTTTGGTAATCCTAGAACAAAATCCATACTCACCATGTCCCAAGGCCTGTCTGGAATAGGCAAGGGAGTGTACAATCCTGCATTCTGGCTCCTTCCTTTAGCATACTGGAAGATTTTTCAATTCTTCACAAATTTATCCACTTCTGCTCTCATCTTGGGCCAGTAATAGAAATGACTCAGCTGCTCATAAGTCTTGTCAGTACCAAAGTGTCCAGCAAGTCCTCCACTATGCTTCTCTTTGATCAAATTTTCTCTCATGGAAAATTTTGGTACACATAGTTGGCTTCTTCTGAATAACAAGTCCTCCTGCAGGAAATAATCCAGCCATTGGCTTCTATCTGTTAAGACAGGGTTACTACATGCCTCAAATGCTTCTTTAAAATATGGATCTGTTTTATACAATTCCCTGAGAAAATCAAATCCTGCTACTTCAAAATTAGTTTCTTGCACAAGCATGTGTATCCTACTCAAAGCATCAGCTACTTTATTGGCTTGGCCACTTATATGTTTCAAGACAAAATTAAAACCTTGGAGATACTCAACCCATTTAGCATGCTTATGTTTCAACTTGGGCTGTTGTACAATATACTGCAAAGCATGATTGTCAGAATACAATAAAAATTCTCTGGACATCAAATAATGTCTCCACTTCTTCAGTGCCTGAACAATTGCATAGAATTCCTTCTCATAGGAGGAATAATTTCTTCTGGTGTCATTCAGCTTCTCACTGAAATATGCCACAGGCCTATCATCCTGACTCAACAAAGCTCCAATGGCCTCTCCACTGGCATCACATTTTACTTGAAAAGGTTTAGTAAAGTCAGGCAGAATCAAAACAGGCTTATCTGTTATCTTTTGCTTCAAAAATTTAAAATTTCTTTTTGCTTCAGCAGTCCACTTAAATGGCTGTTTGCTCTTCTTTATTGTCTCAATTATGGGTGCATTGATCTTACTGAAGTTTCTTATAAACTTTCTGTAAAAACTAGCAAGTCCATGGAAACTTCTTACCTCAAAAACATTCCTGGGTGAAGGCCATTCCACAATTGCCTTAACCTTTTCTGGGTCCATCTTCAATCCTTCCACAGAAACAACAAAACCCAAATACACCAAATCCTCTTTTATGAATGAGAATTTCTTCAAATTTATCAGCAGTTTCCCTTGGTGCAGCTTCTTCAAGACATAATTAAGATGCCTTATATGTTCTTCCTTAGTTCTGCTGAAAACTAATATATCATCCAGATACACTATCACAAATTTACCAATGAATTCCTTCAATAATTCATTCATAAGTCTCATAAAAGTGCTAGGTGCATTTGACAAACCAAAAGGCATTACCATCCATTCATACAGTCCTTCATTCGTTTTGAAAGCAGTTTTCCACTCATCACCCTCTCTTATTCTAATCTGATGATATCCACTCTTCAAATCTATCTTTGAGAAATACTTAGCACCACTCAAACAGTCCATTAAGTCCTCAATTCTGGGCAAAGGGAATCTGTACCTGATTATGATCTTATTGATTTCTCTGGAATCAGTACATATCCTTCAGCCTCCATCTTTCTTTGGGCTCAATACTGTTGGTACAGCACATGGAATCAAATTTTCCCTGATCAGTCCTTTGTCCACCAATTCCTGTACTTGTCTCCGGATTTCTTCATTTTCCTTGGGATTCATTATGTAGGATGCCTTATTTGGCAGATTTGAACCAGGGATAAAATCTATCTGATGGTTGATCTTCCTCACAGGTGGCAGCTCATCGGGTAAATCATCCACAACAATGTCACAGTAATTGTCTAACATCTCTTGTATCTCTACTGGTAGATCAGAAATCTTTGTAGAAGTAAGAACTACCTTAGGTTTGCAAACCAAAGCAAAGATTACCTCTTCTTCTTTTATCTACTACAGATATTCCTTCCCGCTCAGCAACAGGGTCTTTGGATCAATCACTCTACTGGATGGATCTCCTTCTTCCATGGGTATCAATGTATGGTGTACCCCGTCCTTGAAGAACTTGTAAGTGTTCTTCTTGCCATCATGCACTACTGCTCTGTCAAACTGCCAAGGTCTACCCAGCAGTATATGACACACATCCATGGGCATTACATCACACAAAACTTTGTCCTTGTACTTTCCCATTTGCAGCTCTATTTCACACTGTTCTTTCACAACCAGCTGGTGCCCTTTATGCAGCCAGGACACCCTGTAGGGAGTTGGATGCTCCCTAGTCTTCAGCTTCAACTTTTTTATTACCTCAGTGGAAACCAGATTGTCTGTGCTACCACTATCAATGACTAGCTGGCAGCATTTCCCTTGGACTTTGCATATGCTCCTAAACAAAGTATTCCTTTGTGCAGGCTCAGTGGCCTCTTTAGCTTGCTTCAACAGGACCTTATTTACCACCAAGGATTCTCCCCTCTTTGGAAGAATTTCTTCTTCAATTTCTGCCTCTTCTCCAGCCTGGGCAACAACAACATTTCTTGGACCAACACCCACATTCTCTGGAAACTCATAGTGCTTATGCCCCACTCCCTGACATCTATAACACCTCAACTCCCTACCTCTGCCTCTGTCTCCTCTTCCTTTTCCTCTGTAAGAACCCCTTCTGCCCTTTGCATCATCCTCTGTAGGTGCATTATGAGGTGAGCTACTGTCAGCTCCATTCCTGGGTGTAGGCTTTCCTCCACCACCCTGACTTCCCTTCCCATGGAAAGTACCTCTCTTCTTGGCAGACTGTTTCCTCAGGAATTTCTCCTCTGCTTTCAAGGCCATCTGATAGGCCTCTTCCACTGTCTTAGGAGACAGAAGAACAATCTCATCTTGGATCTCCAGCTTGAGACCATTCACATATCTGGCAGTCTTCTCTAGTGTATCTTGAAATTGCCCAGCTCTTATGCTTACTCTGTAGAATTCCTCTGTGTATTCTTTTATTGTCAGCAACCTCTGTCTTAGGTTCTGCATTTGCCTATATAATGTCAGCTGGTAATCACTAGGCAGGAATTTACCTTTCAACTTACCCATCATTCTGGTCCAACTCTTGATATGTTGCTTGCCAACTCTCCTCCTTTCTGCCTACACTCCATCCCACCAAAGTGCAGCATGTCCCTTCAGCTTTGTTACTGCAAACTTGACTTTTTTATCTTCACTTATTTCTTCATAATCGAAGCACTTGTTTAATTCGTTTATCTAGTCCACCAGTTCCTCTGGATTCAGTCCCCCTGCATAGCTTGACACTTCAATCCTGGGCTTAACTGCAGACCCTAGAATGGTTCTAAGGAGCCTCATGTCTGGAGGAATTTCAACATTTTCTTCTGCTTCTTCTGTCTCAGGTTCACTGATGTCTTCAGGATCTCTGGGCTATCTTTGCTCCATGGCATCTATTCTGGCCTCGACCCTTTGCAACATCCCCAACACCTCAGGGTTGGAAACAGGTCTCCTTCTGCCATCACCTCTACCAACTCGGATTGCCATGTCAGCAACCAACTTCAGACCGACTCTGATACCAATAATGACGCAACAACACTACTGAAAGTCGCCCAAAGGAGAGGTTGGTCAACTGTGACGCGGCTCTGGTTCCTTCTCTTTCGTTTATTTATCAATTTCAAAGAAATTGATAATTAAACATATCCGCAACTTTATAATAAACCCATTCGCTGTGTTTTAATAATTAACTGTGTAATAACCCTTGGCAATAATGTTTTTATCCGGCGGGATTTTATATTAATAGCCCAACACTTTATGAAAAAAATACTTTATAATAGCCCGTGGATTCGGCCCCACCTATAACTCAATGTACCAATCAAACGCATGCACCATAACTCTATTATCGTCCGCGCACCTCCGTTATCGTTCGAGCATCTATGGCAGGTGACCACTGTCCAATTTCCTTTACCTAGATCAACGACTCTAAGCGATTTCGCTCGGCGTCCTGGTACGAGGGATAACGTGCAATGGCGCGTTTTAACCAGTGGTTTTGAAATGGGTCCCTTTCCACGTGTAGATTCCTATATGGAATCACTCCAATTCAGAAAATACCACCTACGCCGCAAAAGCGGTGCGATGGGGGGGGCAATCCGCCTTTGTAAATCCGCCGTGGTTTTTGCTACAGTGCTTAACCAAGGTTAAGCTGGGGTTGCGTTCTCCTGTGTATTTCCTCGTTTATTAACCCCGGGTTTAATCTCTGGTTGGGGAATTCGATTAACACAACAAAAGAAAATTGTCTCTTTATACGGGAATCTCACCAACATTAAACAGGATTCCACAATCACTATTTCACTACACAGGCCCGCCTGCGGTGGGATAATTTCACAGGGTCATCCAACAATTTACAGGAATTGAAGATAGAGAATGGAATTCCTAATACACAATGGCCTCGCAATCAAACGAACCTCCACACAATTAACATTTCAAGACAATTAGACAACCAACAGGACTGAAATTCATTTAATTGGAAGCAATCGACAATGCACAAAGTTTTATTGCAGAATCTCTATTCTATTCTTCTTCTTTTTCCCTTTTTTCTATACATCCGAAGGATACAATTATATACATTACAGAGTGACTCTTCGGTTCTCTAGTGAGGACCGTTTAGAAAACCAATCGTCTAATTACAATAATTCAGGGTAACAGATGTATGAAAATTGGACTAGCTAGACTATTTGACCCCTACAACTCTAACTACTCTGAAATGAAACAGTCAGCTGAGGTATTGACACCTAGTTGTTACAATTTTGATGATTTCGAATCCTCCTAGCCACAACATGTGGAAAAAACCTCCTACATTGCTGGCTAGTGTCTAGTGCCCCTGCATCAAATATGCATTGAATAGTCCAATGCTTTCCATTCCTATGGGAGGTGCTGATGTTGTACTAGGAGTAAAATGGTTACAATCTTTGGGTACGACAACTTTTAATTTTCAAGAACTTTTCTTGAAATTTTTTTCAGAAGGAAAGGAAGTCGAATTACGGGGTATTGAAGGGAAGCCAGGAAGGATAATAAGCTCTAATGTCATGACAAATCTTCTAAAGAAAGAACAACGAGGCGTAATTGCATAATTATTCTCACTAGAAGTTCTGACATCAAAATCATCTATTTCTGCAGATCTCCAACAAGTCTTGGACAATCATTCCAAGGTGTTTGAAACTCCCAAAGGACTCCCACCTATTCGTGATCATGATCATGCTATTCATTTGATTCCAAGAAGTGTTCCTCCAAACATCGGGCCTTATAGATATCCTTATGTCCAAAAGAGTGAAATTGAACGTATGATTGCAGAAATGTTAGAGGCGGGTATAATTCAACCTAGTCAAAGTTCTTTCTCTGCTCCTGTGGTATTGGTACACAAGAAGGATGGATCATGGCGCATGTGTCCGGATTATAGGGAGCTCAATAAGCTCACCATTAAATATAAATTTCCCATTCCTGTGATTGATGAATTATTGGATGAATTACATGGAGAAATTTATTTTACCAAGATGGATCTTCGTTCAGGATATCATCAAATTAGAATGAAGACTGAAGATATTCCAAAAACAACATTTCGAACTCATGAGGGTCATTATGAATTTTTGGTCATGCCTTTTGGCCTTACCAATGCTCTACATTTCAAGGGTTGATGAATTCCATTTTCAAACCCTTCCTTAGAAAATTTGTGCTAGTATTTTTTGATGATATACTAATCTACAACAGGTCTTGGAAGGATCATGTTGAACATGTTGACAGGGTGCTCAAACTATTGCAGGAGAAACAATTATATGCAAAAACATCCAAACGTTTCTTTGGAGTACAAGAGGTGGAATATCTGGGTCATATTGTATCTCACGAGGGTGTTAAAGTAGACCCTAACAAAATTAAAGCCATTAAGGAATGGAAAGTCCCCACAACCATAAAGCAGTTGCGAGGATTTCTCGGGTTAACAGGGTATTATCACAAATTTGTTAAGAATTATGGGAGAATAGAAGCACCTCTAACAACATTATTGAAGAAAGATGCATTTTCATGGACTTCTGAAGCAACTAAGGCCTTTCAACATCTTAAAGAGGAAATGTGCCTAGCACCGGTCTTAGCTATGCCAGACTTCACAAAAACCTTTATTGTGGAATGTGATGCCTCAGGAAATGGAATTGGTTCTATTTTAATGTAGGAAGGAAGACCTGTTGCTTTTGAAAGTCGTCCAATCAAAGGAAAGTATTTACAGAAACCTATTTATGAGAAGGAAATGTTAGCAATACTGCATGCACTAAAGAAATGGTGAAATTACCTAATGGGAAGACACTTCAAGGTAAAAACTGATCATGATATTCTTAAAAAAAATTTAGAACAAAGACTATCTTCAGAAGAGCATCAAAAATGGGTCACAAAGATGTTGGGTTATGAATTTGAAATAATCTACAAAAAAGGGAAGCTTAATGTTGTTGTAGATGCACTCTCAAGAAAGAATCAAGAGGTGGAAGCATTGCTTTGTGCCATTTATATTATCCAACCAGATTGGATAACCGAAGCAAGAGATGAATGGAGGAAGGACAAAGAGGTATGGACACTCATTCAAAAGTTGCAGCAAGATCCTAGTACATCTGATACATTTAGTTGGAAAAATGATTCCTTATGGTACAAAGATCGCTTATATCTTTGTAATAATTCCCAAATAAAACAAAATATTCTTTTGGAATTGCACACTTGTCCTTTAGGAGGACACTCAAGATTTTTAAAAACATACCACAGGGTGAAGAAAGATTTTTTTTGGGATGGCCTTAAATTTGATATTCAAAAGTTTGTGGCGGAATGTTTGGTTTTCCAGCAGAATAAAGTTGAGACAATTAAGACCCTGGGACTTATACAACCTTTATCCATTCCAAGTAAACGTTGGGAGGAGATTTCAATGGATTTTATCACAGGCTTACCTAAGTCCAAAGGAAATAGTGTCATCATGGTGGTAGTTGATAGACTTAACAAGTATGCACACTTTTGTGCATTATCTCATCTATTTAAATCAAGTACAATTGCTACTACATTTATGGACACAATTCAAAAGCTACATGGAAACCCAAGGGTTATTCTGAGCGACAGAGATCCCATTTTTACTGGAAATTTTTGGATGGAGTTATTTTCTTGTTTGGGTACTCAATTAGCTCATAGCTCATCTTATCGTCCTCAATCTGATGGTCAAACTGAGATAGTAAATAAATTTTTGGAAGGATATCTTTGTTCTTTTGTATCTGATAAACAAACACAATGGGTCAAGTGGTTACCTCTCGCTGAATGGTGGTATAACACTTCCTTCCATACTACAGCAAAAATGGCCCCATTTATGGCACTTTATAGATATCATCCACCATCCATCACGTCATCTTTAAGATAAAATTCGAAGGTTCAAGTAGTGGAAGATCACATCGAGCATCAACAAGAAGTTCTCCAATTCTTAAAGGATTACCTGAATTTGGAACAAAATCGAATGAAACAACAGGCAGATCAACATTGTAGCGAGAGAAGTTTTGATGTAGGAGACTGGGTATTTTTATGGCTACAACCATAGAAACAAATGTCCCTCAAGCAAGCTAAGAAGGATAATAAATTATCGCCAAAGTACTATTGTCCTTACAAGGTGTTGCAAAAGATTGGTATTATGGCATACAAATTGGAGCTTCCTGCTTCTTCACGAGTGCATCCAGTTTTCCATGTTGCATGCTTAAAGAAGGTTATAGGTGAAAATATTCCAGTTCAAACAATATTGCCAGAACTTGATGAGGAAGGAAAAATCATATTGGAACTTGAAGCGGTCACAGAAACAAGAACTCGACAGCTACGTAATTGATCAATTTCAGAGTATCTCGTCAAGTGGAAGAACTTACCCACTGAATATTCTACATGGGAGGATGAGAATTTTATATAGAAGCACCCAGAGCTACTTAAGTGTTGAGGAAAACACTTTTTTGAAGGAGAGGGGCATGTTAGGTCGCTATATTGCTAGTATAGTCCCTTATTGTTGTTAGTGTAACCCCCTTATTGTTATTATTGTACCCCCGTAACCCCATATTATTATTATTGTGCCATTAAGTTATTATTGTTAGGTCATCTAGGATTACATTGTGGCCCCATGGACTCCTATATATAGAAAGGAGGTTTTGTAATTTGTATCATCCAAGAATTTTTCATTAATGTAATGTATTGGAGGTTGCCCCCTCGAAGTGGCTTATTTCTAAGGCATTTATATCATTTTTCTTCTATTTTTGGAGCTGGTTTCACAATAGCATTACACCAAAGGCGAATGCACCCTCGATACCATTTCAGTTGTGGAAGATTTCCTCCAAGGAACCCAGCTGAATTGGTGTACATTCCTACTAAAAGAACGTTTTGAGGCCTGTGAAGATAAATACAGAAGAGCCATAGGATTCATTTACGACTACCTCCTAATGGAATTTGCGATGTGGAAATGGAGTCACCCGGGGGTAAGACAGCTCGCGGAAATCACAAATGACCAGAAAATGGCGTTGAAGTTTATGCCCTGGAGAATCTTGAGAGATCCTAGCAACAAGGAGGTAAATGAGGAGGCTTTCTCATTCTGGTACAGGCAGATGGTGGATGTGTTGGCGAGACAAAAAAGGGTTTTGAGGAACCTGTTGGACATATATTCCTCGCAGATATGGTTTTGGGTCACCCACAAGCAGACATATATCAGACCTAGTTGCATGGATGGAACCACATTCAAAATGAGACCGTTAAAGTTTCAAGTTGAAGAAAAGGCGTTTCACACCAAAGTTTGTTCATGGCCGAGAGTTGGAATGGAGATCAAAAGTGGGATACCTCACTATTCGTTTGAGGGCATGCTACCAAAAGCACTACCAGGGGAGACACCAGAGGAAAGAACGAGTAATATTTCTCGACTGCAGCTAAAACCTTTACTAGAAAAGCTGGACATGAGGGTGAAGGACTTTAATCTGGTAATGCAAACCCTCACAAGTGCTTCTACTTTGTTTCCTTCTTTTTTAGATTTTCAGTCTTCAAATTCCGCATCACCATCCATGATTACACCTATTATCACTGCCCTACCTTCCACCATGTTCAATTCACCCCTAGAAATCACAATAACTTTAATCCATAAGAGTAAAGCACCTAAACCAAAAATATCTACACCTAAGGCCAAGAAAGCAAGAATTATGGTGCCTAGGCAAATAGTTGACCTCACCGAGGAAGATCAGACCCAACCCATGGATACGAGAGTACCAGTTCGAGAATAGCCAGAGGTTGCCACCCAGGTCACCTCCGCGCTACCTGTGTTTGATCCGTTCTCAATTTTGAATATTTAGACATCATCCCCACCCCACACTCACACCTCTTCACCTCACACTCAACATTCATGACCCCATACTTCATTTACTTCCAAAGACCAATCCACCCGCACTCCATCCACCTCAGCAACTATCTCATACCCAGTAAAGTTAAGAAACAAGACAAATGGGTACACCGAGGTAGAAGTTAACTTGAGTATAGCTATGGTACCCAAGGTTAACCAACCTCTGGTGGGGCGGGCACTTTACTAGAACTATTATGTTAAGGAGGATCTTTTACTGCAGATACAATGCCCTTGCCAAAAGAGATGAACACATTTCAGAAAGCCAAATTAATACTACAGCAGATTTAATCGACCACTAGTATGAATAACCAAGAACATTAGCTGTCACAACAGAACCAACCTGCATCATTGCATGAGCACTCAGAGTGATTAATAGCCAGCGGGAAACCCCTTAGAGAAATATCGCCAACCCACGACATGTCAGGTGCTAAGAGCATGCAGAACTGGGGGACTAAACAACTATACAACTTCATTCAGCGAGCAACACAGTAGGCATAAGGGTTGCAAACGACCTCCAATAGAGGTTCAAGCAGCAACAACAACAAGTCATTGTGCTTATTGAAGAGCACAATCAACTAAAAGGGGAGAAGGAAGGTCTACAAGAACAACTGGAAAATGTAATGGATATCTTCAGGGACCTCTGACCAACAGTAATTTCCCACGATAACGAGACTTCGAAGGAAATCTCAGCCTGCTCCATGGTCAAAAGGTCTATCTGAGTGAAAATTACATGTGCAAATCTCAGCAAATAAAACCAAGAGTTCAAACAAATGCTAGCCACCATACTAGCATTACCAGATCCCACCGTGATATATGCTAAGAAGGTTACTGAGAAATAGAAGCAAGTAACCAGAATGAAGGAAACCCTGGGTAGGATAGTCAAAGAGGCTTACAACCTTATAAAACATTTACACGAATGCTTTAATTTATTAACCATGAAAGCCGAACCTATCTCAACACAACTTCAACAAATTTCACAAGAGATCAAAGAGGCCACAGATCCCGTCAGCATAACCTAGCTCTACAACCAAGCGAAGGTACTGGAAACCAGACTATAGAATATGGAAGAGCATTTCGCTACCACAAAGTAGGTCCTCAGAGAGCTAAGGCAACCAGTCAAGAAGAAGGCAGAGGAAATGCAATAGATGGCAGCTGAATCCAGGACAAAGATTCAAGAGTTATTCAGCAAGTGGACACCGGTAGCAGACGAAACCGAGGTTGAAAGAGTCGCCACCGAAACTGAACAACTAATTAGAGAATGGCAATAGGAAATTACCGAGTTCGCAGAACTCAAGTCTTCAGCATTGAGCAAGGTTCCAGAGTTAGGGCCTTTGTTTGGACAAAGTGAATAAACGGAGAAGACAGAGTCAGCCTCAGAAGCAAATAGACTGATGGAAGCCCCAACAGCAGGAAAATATTGACTCGGGACGAGTCAATAGCATGTGTTCGGGGCTTGTTGGGGTCTTTGTTTTGAGAAAGGAACAATTTTGAGTTGCGGAGAATAGGTGGCAGAGCGCAAACACAGTAGACAGGGAGCTATCATGGTTGCGGATAGCCGGAAGATAGGTGGCATGACAGTGGTGGAGAACAACACAGATGGTAGGTATGGGAGACAAAGAAAATCAGTGGAACTCCCAGTAATCAAGAAGAAGTGGCAAATAACAAAGCATGAAAAGAGGGAAGATTGACAATCACATTGGCAGAAGAAAAAATAAGCAATCAACCAGCGTAGATGAGGGAGTTAGTCTGGCAGAGGGCCGAGTAAGAGAGCTGTAGGAGAGCTCTGTTAGATCTCTATTGTACTGAATCACCTTGTAATAGACTCTGCAAAGTGATGTATGGCGTTTGATATTGATAATGAAATATGGTTATTGTTGTGTTTGATGTTCTGAGTTGAATGTTAATCAGTTGCTTATTGTGAATGTGTGCCCCGTTTTAAATTTTAATTCAACATCTTGAACGTGCTTAGTGAGTAATAGCTTATACATAGTAGCGAGATCTATTTTTTGTTTCAAGTTCCTTTAGTTGTTATTCATGGTTGTAACCATTTGGTACTTGATCTGTCTCCTAACCTTACTAAAGTCATGACATGCCTCGGGTGAGATGCTCTACTCCTTGGAGTAGGGTGAAAATGTTGGCGTTATGCTAGACTACTGCGGAAACCTTGTTGGCTTCTATCATGAACCTGGGTCTTGCTCAGAGACCTCCTTTTTCGCCAACACCAAGCAACAACTGTTCATCTAGTGATTTGATATATAATTTATATAAAGAAAGTATTTGACTCCATAAATTACTATCTGTATCGTACAATAATATAATCTAATATCTAAAATTTGCTAAATGAAACAACTATTTAGGCCATTCAGCCATGTCTCCCATATTTGTTGGTTTCCAATGAATATCGAATTCTCACATTCCATAGGGACTAACCCCCATAGCCAACTATTGGGAGACAACTAGAACGGAGAGGACAATAAACAGAGTGAAAACCCACGCCCTGAGAAGTTGTTGCACTGTGCTTGTACATTTTGAGTGATAACACCTCCCTAGTTAAGAGGGAGTGTTGAGAAAAGTAGCTAGCAATAGTATTCATAATTGTTGTATAGCTCATGACATGATGTAATTTATATGTATTTGTAAAAAAGGATAAAAAAATCATTGTAAATATAAAATGGAAATTATTTATAAGCACGAAGTTCATGCTTTATCTATTGTGTTTCTAGGTAAAGCCTCCATTGAAGGATTCTAGGGTTGAGTCATGATTCATTGTACTTATCATTATGTTTTATGCCCTTATTGGGCTTCTTATATTAAATAAATAAAATTATTTTGATGTAATTTGGTAATATACACCTCCACCATCAAGTCGGTTTGCCCATACTTCACACTGGCTGTAATATTCCTAAATTAGAATGCAGCTAATAGGAATATTAATTTTATTTTAAAATCTAGTTAGATGAATAAATGGGCAAGGAGGCTCATAAGTTACTTAAGTAGGCATAAAATCCCTCATAATGTGAAAAGGGATCATGTTAATAACCATATCAAGCATCCTCATGTGTGACCAGGGTCTAAAATGTGTGGAAAAAGTCAAGTTTGACAAAGTCAATAGCATTATTATATGAGGAGTGGATCCTAAATAAAGACAACTCAGTGTGAATGAAGATCAATCTAGCTAGTCAAAATGAAGACACCTTGGGTGCAAAAAGAGACAATGCATGAAGATCAAGTCAAGGTTGACTAAATCAAACAACGCTGTAAAAAGATGAGTACGACTAATGGAGACAATGTAATTTTTGTGGAGGAGCCTTTACATGGAAGCAACCTCATAATTAGGTGGGACCCTTGGTGAGGAAGCTCATCAAGTATATAATGGAGGGAATGATAGCCATATGGGGCATGATTGAAGATTATATTTTGTATGTGGGCTGTTTAGAATTATCTGCATCCTTTGGCTTTTTAGCTAAGTTTGTTGCACTGTTTAGTGCAAGGGTTTTCTCATGCGGGAATTCCCAACTCTTGCTTGGAGATCTTGTTTAAGAAATCTTAGGAGAGAATTTTGTGCTATATTTCCCACTACTTGGTGTTAGGCCAAGTAGTCACCTTCAGCAACAGTGTAGTCCCTCTCAGAAACTACGTTATTTCTTAAGGTATTTAAGTGGAGGAGTTTAATCCCTTTTATTTTGAGCTAGTTTCCCTGAAGGAAGTTAATTATTCTTCTTGGAAATCTAGTAGGAGGCGCTACAACCATTTATTTGCATTATAAACCATTATTATGTAGAGATTCAGCCATACATCTTGATTCAGCCATAGATTTGCAACATCTGCTTCTTGTATTTCATGTTTATCAAGAAACCCTTGCCAGTTCCTTTTGGATTTTTGTAAAAGAGGCTAGATATCTATTTTTGGGCCTCATTGATTAATATAAAGAAGATCTATTTTGTCTCTCATATTTCTGAGCTCAAACCCTTAATAAACTACGCTGTCACTTTATGCAGTAATTCTGTGTTGCAGTAGTCTTGGGGTTTCAGTGATTTTGGGTTGTTTTAAGCATGGGAGGCCTGTTTAACTAGGCTATACTAATTTGTTTCTGAATTCCTTTCAGATTTGGTTGCTATAATGTAATATCTAATGGATACATGGGCTAAATTTTTCTGTTAATGATTATATTTAAGTAAAATGCATTTTTCATGCATGTATTGTTGAGTGTTCCCATTTAGGAATATTACAATGGTATCAAAGCTCTACTCTTGGCTCAGCCTGTGTACTGCATCCATTATGGAATCTTCTCATGGAAAATAAAATTATTTGCAAAAGGAAACAAAGAAAACCCTTACTGTTTGAAGGAAAGACGTTCTCAAAACTTCTTCTACAAACTCTGCATGTCATCAATAAATACATCAAAGAAATGAGGAGGGAAAAATATGGAGATCCCTCAACAAGATCTATACATGAGGAAAGCTCCAGTTCCTCATATTATGGGTGTGAGCATTCAGCCAAATCATCAGATTTACAATTCTCTACTAGCCATTTTTTCATGACAAAGAAGATGGAGAAAGAAAATGTGCCAAAGAAGGAGTCTCTTGGTGATTATTTGCAAGAATATGAATATCAAGCTAAGAGGTTCAAAGATCACATAAAATTCCAAGAGTTTTGCAAGATCAAAGAAGAAAGGAGCACAAAGGGCAAATAACATGGTGTGGGTAGATTATTTCTATCAACTTTTGATGGATCACCTAAATGTCCAGCCAGGGTTTGGGTGAAGGAGCTAGACACCTATGTGCAACAACATCAAGTTTCTAAAGATGAAGCCATCAAAGTAGCAGCGCTGCATATTGAGGGTAAGGATTATGCTTGGTGGTTGTTTAAATCTTTTTCCTTAAAGAATGCAAATACATCTACTTATGAAAAGTTCATTAGAAGAGTATTGGAAAGATTTGATGAAAAATTGCATGAAACATCTTTGATGGAGCAAATCAAACCAAATCAAACAAAACCTTTGCATGAGTTGGAAGGATATATAAATCCAACTCCATTTTAGAAAACCATTAAAGGGGATGAAAAATTATATGAAACTTTTCCAAGGGAAAGATCCCCATTGCATGATGAGCTTTCTTCTCAAAATAAAGACATGGAGATTCCTCCTTCAAGGGAAGCCCAATATTTAAGGTCTCTTCTTGTTGATGAGGCATATTCAACTATTGATGAGGAGGAAGAGAAGGCTAGAGATAACAACGCAGTCATATCAAGAGCAGATCTAGTACCTCATGAAGAGGAATATGGATCACTTTCTCCAAGGAGAGAAACTCTTGCACTCTTGCAAGGAGTTCCAAAGAATCTTACATATGGAGATCATGGCACAATCCATGTGCAACATGTGCCATCATTGTCAAATGGTGAGATCTTGAAGATAGAAGAAGGAAAAGAGGAGGGCAAGCATCATATGATGAGGAGCATACACCCCTCTCTATTTTAGAAGTTTTATGTACAAAGGAGGCAGGAGGAGTTGTGCAGTGAAGGCAAGGACAAATCAATCCACACACATATACATCTTGCTCTATATCTTGATGTCTGTTTGCATGGAGGCATTCCACCAGGGAGACCCCTTGATTGGAAGAAGAATCAAATGTTCTCTCAACTATATGCATTAGTGATATATTTGACTAAGGAGGGAGCCTTGGGAGAAGTAGCACAATGCAGAGAATATTTCATGGATTCAAAGGAGAGATAAGCAATTTTCTGAAATGGGCATTGCTATCTCCCACTCAGCTATTTGCGCTGAAAAAGGAGAATTCAGAAATCTATGATGGCATGGAAATGATGTCACATGGCCACTCCATATCTTTGGGTAAGCCAATGATATTTCACTCACAAAGGAGATTTCTTAACATGACAAGAGGATATCAACACTCTTGCATGCATGGGCCAAATTAAGGAAGTTTTGGAAGGAAAAAACTTTTTAAGGAGAGGTTGACTTCCATCTGCTTCAATCTTGTCTTGAGCAAGGTCAGCTGCAAGAGAGGCAACAAATAAAATTTGATAGTACTCCAAAATTTTACTTTGGCATCAAGCATGTCAAAGAGGAGAGCCATGTTATGAGAGAGGTTGCATTTCAGATTTCTATAGCGCTGTCATTGTTGGGGAGCCTAAATCCTTATTGGGAGTCCCAACTCTTGATGGAATATTCCAAGAACCTCTTCACATGTAAGGTTCTTGATGGGAAATTGATGGATAGGAGGTATAAGGTGGTTGATGGAGTCATTTACTCTCAAGATCAGATTTATTTGACTAGAGACTCCAAGCTCAAGGAAAAACTACTTAATGCAGCCTGTGAGATCTTGCTTTCTAAACCCAATAGCTTCATTAGAACATACCATACTATCTTAGATGGATTCATGAGGGTAAAATTCAAGGAGGAGATGCACTCTCATATGAGGAAGTGCATAGATCATTTTTTGGTTGAGGAGGAACATAGCTCTTCGAAAGATTTATCATCACTACCTCCTTATTCATTGGGTGTGAGAGGGAGCTCATCCATGAGCTACCTCACTGATTTGAATCAAGTGTGTATGGTAAGACTTGTATTTTTTAACAACACGATGTATCTACTATATGCTTGTATTTTCCTAACACTCATGTACAGGGATTTGCTCTAAGATGGGACACCTTTTCTTATGGGATTCATGGGCTGCTTGGAGCCATGAGCAATGGAGATGCTGACCATTCCCTAAAAGATTTTGGGGAGATGTTGTATTCTTCATGGTGTGCATCATTAGCACCAACTATCATACACCTTCTCCAAGCATGCAAGAAGAATGGGGAAACAAACAACTGGTGGAAAGAACACTTGTTATATCATATTCTATGGCAGCTAGGAGCAAAACTACGTTGGTTGGACATGAGGGACCATTGTCCTTCTCCTTTATTACATATGGCAACTAGCATGACTCTAATTATGATTACATATGATGAAAAAGTTCTTAATTTTGTTGAGAACATGGTTGGATGAGAGGCACATTGGTGGGATGTGTCCTTGGGGAAATAAATTTCCCACAATTTTTTCACTACATGTTTCAAGGGGAGCATGGAAGATGATATGGCCCCTATAGTAGCTCACTTGTTTCTTTATGGGGTGGACCATATGATTGTTTGGAACACTTGGAACACACTTCTCATGGGCATTTGGGAGGATCTTTTCTATGAATTACCAAGTTGGGAGGTGATTCATTTCATTTGGATGATAGCATGGAGATGGGAGTCCTTCATTGATGATGGAATTCCCCATGATTGTCATCACTTCTATCTTGAGGAGGCCATTAATCAACAAGAAGGTTTCCACATAGACCTTCCATTATTTCATGATGAGAGAAATTTGGTTTATTCACCAAATGCCAACTTGCACACTTGGGAGGAACCACTAGGAGACAAAATTATTGCAGAATATCTGAAGCAATGGTGGAGACTATTGGATGAGGAGGCCACAAGAGAAGGAGGGGAGATTTTGCAACACCCTTGCAATTTCTTGAGGACAAGAAACATTTGGTAGGGGAAGACTGTAATATTCCTAAATTAGCATGCAACTAATAGGAATATTAATTTTTCTTTTAAACTCTAGTTAGATGAATAAATGGGCAAGGAGGCTCATAAGTTGCTTAAGTAGGCATAAAATCCCTCATAATGTGAAAATGGATCATGTTAATAACCAAACCAAGCATCCTCATGTGTGAACAGAGTCTAAAATGTGTGGACAAAGTCACTTTTGACCAAGTCAACAACATTATTATATGAGGAGTAGATCCTAAATAAAGACAACTCAGTGTGAATGAAGATCAATCTAGTTAGTCAAAATGAAGACATTTGGGTGTGAAAAGAGACAATGCATGAAGATCAAGTCAAGGTTGAATAAATCAAATAGCGCTGTAAAAATATGAGTGGGACTAATGGAGACAACATAATTTTGGTGGAGGAGCCTTTACATGGAAGCAACCTTATAATTGGGTGGGACCATTGGTGAGGAAGCTCATCAAGTATATAATGGAGGGAATGGCAGCCATATGGGGCATGATTGAAGATTATATTTTGTATGTGGTCTGCTTAGACTTCTCTGCATCCTTTGGCTATTTAGCTAAGTTTGTTTCACTATTTAGTGCAAGGGTTTTCTCATGCGGGAATTCCCAATTCTTGCTTGGAGATATTGTTTAAGAAATCTGAGGAGAGAATTTTGTGCTATATTTCCCACTACCTAGTGTTAGGCCAAGCAGTCACCTTCAGAAGAAGTGTAGCCCCTTTCAGAAACTGCATTATTTCTGAACATATTGCAGTGGAGGGGTTTAATCCCTTGTATTTTGAGCTATTTTCCATGAATGAGGTTCATTCTTCTTCTCAGAAATCTAGTAGGAGCTACAACCATTTTTTTGCATTATCAACCATTATTATGCAAGCTTCCATAGATCCGTAGCATCTACTTCTTGTATTTCATGTTTATCAAGAAACCCTTGCCGGGTCCTCTTGGATTTCTGTAAAAGAGGCTAGATCTCTGTTTTTGGGCCTCAATGATTAATATAAAGAAGATCTATTTTTCTCTCATATTTCTGAGCACAAACCCTTAATAAACTGCGCTATCACTTTATGCAGTAATTCTGTGTTGCAGTAGTCTTGGGGTTTCAGTGATTTTGGGCTATTTTAAGCATGGGAGGCCTAATTAACTAGGCTATAATGATTTGTTTCTGATTTCTTTTCAAATTTGGTTGCTATAATGTCAGATCTAATGGATCCATGGGCTGCATTTTTCTGTTAATGCTTATATTTATGAAAAATTCATTTTTCATGCATGTATTGCCGATTTTTCCCATTTGGGAATATTACACCGGCCTTAATGAAGAGATTCATCCTCATTGGGAGACTATATATAGAAGAGGAACTCGACTCATTATGGTATCAATAAATATGATTCAATTTTCAACTTTGGAGTTAAAGAACCTGTAGGCTATGTGAAGGCTAGTATAAGGAAGTTAAATACTAACTAAATAAGAAGGGACAATTGTCAAGTAAAAGGAGCTGAAATTTTCTCATTTTTTTTCACACGTGCGAGGATATCTGAAGTAGAAGTGTGAAGGTGCAAGGCCATGGTTGCAGGCTGAGAGTTTAGATGTTTTAGAGAGGGCCAAGACCCCGTTTGACTTATATTTTGGAAGGATGACTTATGTTGAACTTTAAGAATTTGGATAGAGTTTGACTTGTCTACATGGGAGGTTGACTTTATGGATTGGAGGAAGTCTATGTCTTAGTCAAAGGGTCTAGGCTGTCTCATTTTATATGGTTCTAAAGAAAAAAAGAAGAATTTTCTGGGTTTCCCCTAGAAGAGGGGTTTTTCCCTAGATAGGAGCCTACATCCTATGTCCTTGTTGTTTTTATCTTCATAAAGAAGACATAATAGAAGATAATAATATTCCTAATAAATCACAAGTAATTACCAAGATAATACAATCTTTCTTCCTTTCTAATTTTATAACATCCTAAAGAGAATCCATTGATATTTTAAAGACAATACACATTTTGGATGGCCTAAACAAGATTGCATATCAGAATATGTTATCGAGATTATACAAAAGATGGTATCTAAGAGTTGGAGGTATTTTTATGCTACAACCATTTGAGCCTTCAATATATATGTATATATATACATAAGTCACAAAGATGATAGCATGTAGAGGGTTTTATACATATGACTATATCTATATAGTTAGCCAAATTTTTTATGCGCTAGATAATGGTTTGGTCATACTATCTCATGCATATATTTATGTATGTTAAAAGAGGCTTATTCCCGCGGAGGATTGGATCATGGTTATAATTCATGATATATGGTGTACATGTTATATATATGCGTGCTATGATTGAGCTCAGTTATTTTTTGCAACAACACTTGGAATGTGGTATAAATCAAATATTAAAGTTTAAATGGACATGGAGAAAGAACGATTGTTAAAGTAAGGCATTATATGGTTCAAATATGCACATTCGTATGATTTTATAAGACTTAAAGGTCTGCATTACATAACATTTTAGCATGGGTTATATATATCGAATACATTTGAATTTAATGTGATGTTGTAATGTCCATGCTATAATGCTTGAAGTTAAATAGTGTAATGCTAGATTTATCCTCTCATCGCATAGAAGTGACTTGTCAGTGGCCAAAAAATAGTCGTCGTTATTTTGCTTGGGATTATGTTTGGGATTATGGATATTAAATGACTAGTTATTTGACACATAACTTAATATGTTGCATTCATCATAGACACAGATGTTTAATGTGGTAACAACGAATAGTTGATACAACAATAATGATTTGGAAGTAATTGTGTTCTCCTCCCTACAATCTTATTGTCTTTGTCCACATCGTTTTATGGTGACTCACCTCCCATGTATAATGTATGAACTACTACTTGAAAGGTGTAGTTTCTTGTTAGCACATTTTTATTGGTTCATGGCTTATTTGATGAATGACTTGGCATATGAGGTCTTAAACTGGGTTTTGAGCTCGTTAATACACCAATTATGGTATTTAGTGACTACATTTACTATCCCTCATTCCCACCACCTTGAGCCATGCACTTATTTATTTTCTTTTCTCGAACCCTCATAGGGTTTTCATCCCTTTCAATCTAAAAATTCAATCCCTCTGTAATCAAAATTTGACAAAGAACTGCTTCCAGAACCTGGAAAGGAGAGGTATAACACAAATTTTGAAACACAACAATTAAATTCTCTTTTTGAGCACTGTTGCTTGACATGTATGCTTTGAAATAGTTTTCTTTCGTCGACAAATCAAAATTTTTCTGATTTTCTTTGCCATGCATATCCTATTCCTACTTCGGTGTGAGTTTTGCATTGATATGATTTCTTTCAGCCTCAATGTCTCATTCTTCTCAGTCAATAAAAAGAAGAAGTCACACTTCATGTTATATGCTTACAAAAGCTATTTCTTGTGTGAAAACTGTGTATGGATTAGGAAACTACTTTTTGTTTTTTGGGTCAATCACCCTGTGCACAATGGTGCAATTCCCTCAAGGAAAACCTCGAGCATATGAAAAAATGCATCAATTTTCTCTAAGCTCGTACCTGTTGTGGTTTATCATGTCAAGCCAAGATTTTTTTTTGAGTGTTTGTTTCAATGGCAACCTAAATGCCACGGTTGTTATGGAAATATTCTCTTTGGGCACTCATGACTAGTATCGACCGCGTGATATATGGTTTTGGTAACCACTTCAATTTCGTTGGAAACAAGAGTTAATTATTTTGTTATCACCATTTAAATGCTAATAAATGAACATGGTTATCGTGTTTTTGATACATTTCATTAAAACCATAACTTAATTCTAAATTAATGGAAAATAATGCTCATGGGAGCCCTTGAGGCCATGAATCCTTGGACAAAAAACCATGGAAAAGGCTGTGTGCAGGGTTTGTTGTCCCTTCCCTCTTTCATAAATAAAAATTATCCTGTCAAACTCCCATTCCGTTTCCCAAATTATTGGGCACATATTTGACAATGTTGTTTAAAATTGTATGGCCGTTTTCAACCACTCCCTCGCTATGATTATATTGGTTCTCTATTCAAAACATGTTCTCTACCATTTGCGCTCGTAACTTGTCTCAAAATACCATATTTATGTAATGGGGGGTTTACTTTGCCTACCATTCATATTATTTCTTCGTAATTTTTTTTCAGTACACACACACACACACACACACACACATATATATATATATATATATATATATATATTCGATTGGATAGCCAAACTATGTCAACCCATGGAAAACTAATAAGAACCAATTTTGAATCAAAATGAAAAGAGACAGACAGGATAAATATAGGGGTTTGGCTATCCAATCCATCATAATAAAGAACCACTTAATCATATGAAAAAGAGACAGACAAAAAGATAAATACAAATTTCATTATCCAATCGAATATATATATATTCGATTGGATAGCCAAACCCCTATATTTATCCTGTCTGTCTCTTTTCATTTTGATTCAAAATTGGTTCTTATTAGTTTTCCATGGGTTGACATAGGCTGTTAATATGTATTAATGCTATTCCTTTTTCCCTATTCATTCTTTTTTCCTATTATGATGTCAGATTACTGCTCATTTGTTGATGATATACTCCATATATTTCATTACCTACAAGTAATTTTGTGAATTTTCTCTAGTATGAGTTTCTTAAATAGGAGAAGAGGTAGGGGAGGAGGAAATAGAGATCAGAACTTGGATGTGAGAATATCTAGAAGGCCTAAGGTATCAATACATTTTGATGTTGATTCACAGGAATTAAGACAACTACTACACATTAGTGTGGTGAAATTGTTAGGTTAACCAGAGCCTCAACCTGTGGTGAATATTCAACCACCACAACCCCCTATTCCTCATCTACCTAGCCTAGTATTATCATCCCGCCACATGTATCTTCCCCTCTTGTTGTCCCAAATAATGATGGTTGAGAAATTGCCATTCCTGCTCAACCTCCATGTTCAGTCCAAGGTTGGCCCACAATCTCTTTTCTTCCTCCTATTAAGGAATTTTTTTCTCATTTGCAATGTTCTACTTCACATACAGTTCTCTCCCCATGAAACACCACAACACTCTAAACCTTCCAACCAAAATCATCATTCTTCTCATCAAGCCTCTAAATAACCTATTGTGCATGTTGGCCCTGTGACCAAAGACAGAAAGCACATGTCACTCTTTTTGAATCTTCACATGGTTCATCGCACTGTGTTACGTCTCATCCTTTCCAAGAAGAGAAACAGGAAAAATCCGCTCCATCTCACATGAAGGTACACTAGTTTATGGTGTTTGCAACATGTTTTTGGGCACTGCTTAGAATTTGTTGTTGAAAAACTTATTCATGATGCTAATGTTGCTTCAGTTTTGATTCGGTACTTTACATTGCACTTATATGTGGATATTTATGATGATCTATTTTTGGTATGGGTTTTGTTTGAAGGGAATAATTCATGATGATGCATAAAAATATGTTTATATACAAAAATTTATTTATTATGGTGGCACATTTGATATGAATAAATTATGAAAAATGGAGATTCAAGAGATGATGGGAAGCACGAAGTTTAATGTGTTGATTTGTGATTGATGTTTTATGTGGGGAAAATTTTAATGATGTAGCATGTTTTTTGGTTGGTTGCACACCCAACATGGATATAGTTTTTATAATGGGTTATATTGTTATGATTTCGTTTGGGAGTTATATGAGGAAAAATGTTTGGTTACATGGTTCTTTAATCATGTATTTGAAACAAAACAAAAGGCAATCGAATATAGGAATGAGGGTCCCACTTACTAGAGTGAAAATTTTAAAATAAAAAGGAGATTTCACAAACTAGTTTATTAACTATTTCGTTTAGAAAATTCCTCTTATTTTCTAATCAATTGGATTAAAAATAAAACTAAATACAATATTTAAAACAAGGGAACTCCCCAAACTGTTTTGGATCCATTTATAAGGAGGAAGGATCTATGAAGGTAGAGAGAGAAAACAGTGAAATGACGTATGCTATGGAATTTTTGGTTGTCATTTCTCCTATGGTTTGAATTTATTTTAAGTTAGAGGCTAATCCTGATGGTAAAAAAAATCCTATTTCACCAAGCGGAGACAAATTAGTGTGACTCCATTGATATTTCTAAGAAAAATTGCAGGTATCTTATTCCTTTCTGATTTATTTACTATTGTTTGAAGGTTTGGTTACTTTTTACCAATGCTAACAAATATCTTTTTGCAGAAAACAAGCTACACATATTCAAAGTTGTACCAAAGATTTCGATTTGCTGTCATTCTTGCTCGTTCCCGAGCTATTATATATGATTTAATTTACATTGTAGTAGTTTGTGGTCAGATTGGTCAAAAGGTTTCGCAGAAGCTTAACTTCAGGATTTTGGCTATAATTTTAGTCATTAATAAAATCAACCACTGTTTTGATAGCTTTATTATTTCACGTATCTCTATTTTAATATATAATTTAATTTGACATTTTATATTTTTTTTTATGTTATCTATTGCAGCTTATGCTCTACAAAATTCAAGGTCTCCAATCCCAAATTCTGATTAGCTCGTTGCTTCAATTGAATCTGATTTATATTCTCTGTTTATTTTTTCTGCTTATCTATCATGTGGCTGCTATAACTGATATATTTTATGATGTTTATATTTTTATTTTCCTTGCCGATGTAAATTCTCCTTTATATATCTCTACATTTTAAAACACAAAAAAGCACAAAACCCAAGTAAACATAAACCTGTAGTTTTAAATTTTGAGCACATTGTATCATTATGTCGTTGTGATAATGAGATTCAAGGAGTTGGTTTTTTAAAGTCCGATAAACTTAAAAAATCATCAACATTTTTTGGCAACCATAGTAGGGAGTGCTTCATTCCTTCAGTTTCCTTGAAATCTTGTTTGATCCATGACTATTCAATCTTCAGAAAAACCCAATCTTGGCTTTTGGATTTGTTGTCACCCAAACTGTACAAGAAAGATGTGATAACACTCAGGGTGGGGCCTGTCACTTTGATCCATGCCCTCTCCATTATATATATCTCCCTAGAACGAAATATGGGGGTAGTACCTATGGAATGTGGAGATGAGAAACTTGTTGGCAACTGATAAGGTGATGCGATCGTTGACTAACACCTACAAGTTTTGGTCTAATGGTCAAGAGAGACAAATATGATACCAAATGTAGGTTTTAACCATGCATATAAATTATCTGCAAACGAATTCTTAAAAATAGAAAATAAATAATAGCGAGAGCATAAAACATAAAAAAAATGTACACATAGATTTTTCCCCTGGATCCCAAATCGGGACTACCAGCTTGATTTTTCATTATATTCCTTTAAGTGTTACAACACATATATATACATGACAAATCATTCATAAACCCCAATCCATTAACCCTAGATTATAACATAACAATAGTTCCCTTGACCGGATCTACAAAATATCAGGGGCAGAAAACCATCATGCCCCAAAACCATGTGCAAACCAATGCAAAAAATTATAGGCGGGTCCGCCCACCTAAAATAGGGTCCAAATTTTGTTTCTCGGGGCGCTGCCTTGGACCTCGTACAAGGGGCTACCCGCCCCTTGCAAACCCCTAGATAGGGGGGGCTGTTGCACCCTGTGTGACCCCCCCATTACGCTCGACGCAACAAACAGGGAGGGGCTATCACCCCCCTTGCACGCGTGAATATTCTTGGAAATAATATAACACACATCCAACACTGCAACACAAATCATCAGCTGAAAAAAAATGGATTATCCCTCTTAGGACTATAATTAGGGCACTAATGGCTAGTTGGAGCCTTGATTGGGAACTTTGTCCCTTGAAGCCCTAGCCTAAGAGGCTAGTTAATTTGCAAAACCAAATGTTAGCCAAATAAACTATTTTTTTTTATTTATGAAAATTACCATAAAGTAATGCAAAAAAAAATTAAATGATGCTCCAAGCTTGCAACCACAATAAATTAGTTGAATAATTGCTACAAAACCCCACAACCAAGCCCAAAATCCCCAATGATGGAAGGGAAAGGCACAAGAAGACCTGCAACTAAGGAAAAGAGCCCACAAAGGGCTATGAAAAGGGGTAGGAGGAGGGCCAAGGGCCTTGGGAGGAATCCCAAGGTTGCAAACAAGCCATAAGAGGGGATTTGAGGCCCTAAAGGGCTTAGATGGCTAGGGTTAGGGCTTGAAAAGCCCGTGACCAACCCTAAATGGCTTGTGACGAAGGAAAAGGAATGGTCGAGGGCCTTTGAAGGATTAAAGGGTCATGAATAGGGGGGAAAAGGAAAGAGGATAGGCCTAAGGGACTTAAAAAGAAATAGAAACCCTGCAATTTCCCAAAAAAACCACAAATCACTAGCAAAAATGTTGGATGACTTCCTCTTGGAGGCTAGATATTACCCTCCTAGGCCTAGAACTACCTCAAAAATCCTTCTTGATCACTTGAAATTAACCTTAAAAAATGATCAAGAATACCCAAACCCAAAATATAGAAAAAAATAAAAACCCAAAAAATAATAAAACCCCAATTGCTGCAAAACAAATGAATTAGAAATATTTTGCAAATTATTTACAAATATACAATATTTACAAAAAAAAAAAAATTCGAGAATTTTTTTTTTGAGTAATAACAGTGGATGAATATATTTTTCGAAAGATTTGAATATTGGAAAAAAACGTTCTTGCAAAATTAAAATACCATATAGAAATCTTAGAGCCCAAACATAGTCAACTCTTCCCCACAGTCTATGAACTTGGAGCCCAAGGGCTAGTGTACCTGCAAATCTCTATAATTTTTCTCAAGTAGAAATGCTATATCATATGGTGAATCAAATCACCTAAGGTAAATATTTTACCAATAGAATGCTCTTATCACCGATAAATGAAATAACAAGTTCATCAAATTTTTAGCACAATATAGGAAAGTATATAACTAACACATACCACAAATCAATGGAAGAAAAACACTATGAATTAATATAGATTAGAACTTCTGGAATCCTGTGTAATATGATTTAAGAGCCCAAAATTTCGGGCGAACAATTCACCCATCTTCAGGAGGAAGAAGCTTAGCGTAAGATAGGAAGAGTGCAGACATTGAAGGTATAAACAAGAAAGATACTAGCCATTAAAAATTCAACGAAGTTGAGAGAAGTCAAAATTAGTCATTAGAGAGGGATTATAAAATGACTAAAAAATAATTCAATAAATTAAAATAATTAAAATAATTAATTAATTAATATTGATAAAGTAATTCAATATAATAATTTTGAATAATTTGAATTAGCCGTTAAGGAAAATGATTAAAATTGATTTGATTTGATTTGATTTTAAATAATAGTTTAAATTGATTTGATGATATTAATTTTAAATTTAAATAAGAACATGATTTTTTTTGTTTTTTGCTAAGTAAGATTAAATTCTATTAGTGAAACATAATATGCATGGATGCTCTGGCCTCTGCAGTTCAAGCATGTATCAACGACATAATTTGCAAAAAAAACAACAAAAAAGGAGTTTCCCACGCAGGGGAAACCAACCCATAGAGAGTTTGATTCACTACCTCGCGTGAGGAAACCAGCGTTATACAGACAAAATTTACTATGCCAAACATAGATAGTAACATTTAACAAAACTAGGATGCTGAAAACCATAAACCGGAGAAAACCTGAGAGCCTAGGTGTCATGAGGTGTAGGAGGAGTCTCTTCTATGATGAGACATCTGTATTCATCGGCGTCAGCATCTTGGGTGGCAAGTGCTGCGTGTCGGGGCGCCATGGCTTCACCACCTTTGCCCATGGCCTGCTTACTCTGCTCCTTGTCGTCCTTGCTGTTTCCTGAGCTGCTGCTGCTGTCCGAGCGCAAATTGTGCTTGCTAGAATCATGATACCCCTTATCATCCGTAGAGGAGCCGAAGTCACTGTGTGGGAGCTTCTAAAAAATGGGCGAACCATGGCTGGGAACCTCAGCAGGCTCCTCCCGGAAGGAAACCAAAATGGTGGCAACAACATGGGGACGGTCTAAGGAGCAATGGAAATGGAATTGTGAAGAACTAGAGGTCTGCGTGGTGACAGAGGGGACCAAATGAGGTAGAGGCTGTGGAGAGGGCGCTGAGGCAGAAGGCTGAGCTAAGGGATGGGGCAGACCAACCAAGCGGCCGCACCCGCTTTAGGTGGCGGGATACCTACCCAAAGAATGTTCCAGTGAAGAAGATGAAGAACTGGACCGGGAGGAAGGCGATGGGCGGGCATCGTGACCTCTGCTGCTGCCACTCCTGCATCGCATGTGATGCCTGAGTCGAGGCATAATGCCGCAGTAGGGGTGGATGGTGCTCTGGGTTGAAGAAGAATCAAGGCAGTGGCGCCACCGTGACTGAAGCTCAGAGGTGGTGGTGAGGCTAGAGGCAGTAGAGAGGTTCAATTGGCAGAGGACGCTCTGCAAGTAGTGATGGTCTGGGAGGAATTATATACAGCATCAAAGGCTACAGCGTTTCCCTGTTGGTGTGCGGGAGCTCGGCTCCACGACTTCAGGGGGACAACAGCTTCACAGAGGAGGATACCGGAGAGGCATAGAACCATGAGGTCGAAAAGCATAACCAGGTAGGAGAGAGAGGAACGTCATTTTGAGGCGGAGGTAGCAGCCTCGACGTTTGCAATGTATTGAATGCAGCTCGGGGTGATGACCAAAGCACTTAAATGCTCGCCGGTGTGGCTTGTGGGTAGCCATGTGGCCCTGCCATGCACCGACCCACAAGCCCATAGCCGCATAACCCTCATAAAAAACCCGCATCCGGGAAATAAGAACATGATTTAAGATAAATTTAATAATATAATTTTTGGGATGATTAGGTTGACAAGAAAAAGTAAGTTCCCACCATCATCCTGCTCAAAAGTCAATGATTCTCAAAACCCTTGTCTCCCGAGCCATTCGAATTTCCTCCTGTCAATCCTTTCCTAAAGAAAAAACCCATCTCACCAGAGCTCTTAAATCTAATGGATACACTTCCTATGAAATTAATATAGAATTCCATTCTTGCACCCATCCCTGGCCTAATAACAACCCCATCTCCCCTCCCTTAGCCAAGGTTACCCTTCCTTACATTCAAGGAGTTGTTGGTCATATTTCTAGAATCCTTTCTAAAAATAACATTAAAACCTTCTTCAAGCCCCAAATAACCCTCAGCCAAATCTTCAGATCAACCAAGGATAAGATAGATCCTATGCTAGGACCTGGAGTCTATGAGATCCCCTACTCCTGTGGTAAATCTTACATAGGTCAAACCGGTGTTCCTTAAAAACACGATTGAAAGAACATATGGCTGAGACTAACCATAACCAGATTGCAAAATCTGCCATTGTTGAGCACTCTCATTCTACCAAACACCTTATCTATTTTATCAAATCCAAAATCCTTGCACCTGCTCCCTTTCATTCCACCCTTATTATTCGAGAAGCCCTCAAAATTGAAAAGCATACTAATAACTTCAACCGTGATGATGGTTATCAATAGAGTCAATCCTAGAAACCCACATTCCACTTCCTATCTTCTAAATTCCCTTCCTCCATTTCCAGTTCTAACCCCCACCCCCCCCCCCTCGGCCTTCTAGGAAATTTTTGTTCATATATACTTTATCCCCCTATTAATCCATCTTTATTTCTATTTCCTGTCCCTATTGTGATTATTTATATCACCCAATTCAAATTAAATTTTTCTTTATATCCACCCTTACTTTTTCTTTTCAACACAATCATCCTCAAAATTATATTATTAAATTTATCTTAAATCATGTTCTTATTTAAATTTAAAATTAATATCATCAAATCAAGTTATGGTATTATTTAAAACAAAATAAAATAAAATCAATTTTAATCCTTTTCCTTAACGGGTAATTCAAATTATTCAAAATTATTATATTGAATTAGTTTATCAATATTAATTAATTAATTATTTTAATTTATTGAATTATTTTTTAGTCATTTTATAATCCTTCTCTAATGACTAATTTTGACTTCTCTCAACTTCATTTAATTTTTAATGGCTAGTATATTTCTTATTTATACCTTCAAGGTCTGCACTCTTCCTATCTTACGCTAAGCTTCTTCCTCCTGAAGATCGGTGAAGTGTTCACCTGAAACGTCAGGCTCTTTAATCATATCACACAGGATTACATAAGTTCTAATCTATATTATGTATCTGACTGTGGAAACGTTCATGCCTTAACTATGAACTAAACCCTAAAGTATTTCTATTATGATACAAAAATGTTCCCAACAGAGCAATGGCTTAATACCAATTTTACAAATTTTTTCATCATCCAAAGATATCTCATAGACACAAAATGACTTCTATTTATAGATAAAACCCTCCAAGTGGAAAATAATAGCTAGCTGGCTTGATCCCTGTCAAAATAATCTCGACGATTGAAAATAGCTTGATGATCTTTTAATCTCCACCACCGAATTTTTATTTCGAGAAAAATTCAAATTTTCTTAAAACTCACTTTTAACTAACAAAAATTAATATCTTGGATTAATTTCCTCAAAAATTTGACTTTGACTTAACCATCAGGTCCAAGGGCTCAATTTTTCTTAAAATATCTATTTTTTCCTTGGTGACGGACTTCCAAAAATTTACTTTCCTTTGAACCATTAATTTTTTTATTGCTTTCCACTTGGAGAGAAATTGATTTCTCTATAATTATTTTTTGACTCCAAATTAATTAATTTTCTCGTTTTTTTATTGTTTTCCACTTGGAGAGAAATTAATTTCTCTATAATTATTTTTGACTCAAAATTAATTAATTTTCTCGCTTCGGATTTTTATTTATTTTAGCTAGAAAAATTAATTAATTGACACTAGAGGGAATTAATAATTTTTTCCAAACTCAAATATTTTAGCCATGGTGTCTAAGTATGAGGGACCATGCATTAAAACATTTTTACATCAAGATATTACAATTAATTCAAACCTCGAAGGGGGAATACACCTTTAAATATAGACCCTCATGACTTTACCCAATTTTGTGACTCAATTATGATCTAGTATAGACCAAGTGGTTTGTAATAAAATAATTTATCCAAATATCATTAAATTATTCTCAAACAACTTTTACAAAGACTCAATATAACACTAGGACTCACCTAAGACATTGTCAATGAATTCCACCCTAGCTTTGGGGTTTAAGTTGGAAGAATAACTTTGTCGATTATTCGTGTTTAGAAATACACATAATTTGGTGAGGTTAAAAAGCTTCCTAGGATGAAATTCGTCACCTAAATCAGAGGCTTACCTAGGTTTTGTTACATAATTAAACAATCATACTAGCATCATCTACAATATCACTTGCATAAATTGGGTTTACAATGATACAACTTAGCTAGCTAATGACTTTGAACTTTTTTGAAAAAAATTCTTTACATCTTTACATTTTGCTTCCTTGGATTGTTGACAAAATGTGGTCAACAAGATTTTTGATCAAATAAATATTTATCATTCTTTAGTTGATTTCATTCTTCAAAATTCGACCTCTAATGAGGAGTGTGCTAGGAAGTGGGCCATCATCTCCCTAATTGAGTTGCAAGAGTGAAGAGATGCTTTGAAAACACAGATACGCGCGAGCACCCGAATAATTTTTAACCTATCATTCTATTGGTATCATGATCTATTTTAATTCATGACCATCTTAACCAATCAACAGCGGGGTCTAATTCCCCAACCGAATAATCAAAGGAACATTTCCATTTCCTTGCTTGATTTTTTTCTGAATAACATGTCCAATGTTCAAAAATTGAATCACAATTTGTCTGTTATCACTTTTGATATTAACTAAGTTGATGAGCATGAGGCCTTGATTAACCAACAATTTGAACACAACCGCCAATGCGTACACAATTCCCATAATTGATTTTGCATGAGTAGTAAGCCTCGGTCTTCCCGACCCCTTTGAGGTGACAATCTCGAATATAATCCTATCAACTAAATCCAACATTGTAGGATTTTTTTAGAAGTCGAATCTAGTCCTCACTTCCTTAAAAGTCTCACAAGTTCACATCTAACTACCTGACCCACCAAGCGAGTCATGTTTGGAACATAAATTCAACCTTCATCAGGGACTCAGGGCTCTAATTCCTCTGGTCCCTCTTCATCTAGTTTAGGTTCTATGGCTAATCAAACTATTTCGATTGGATCTATATACTCATATTTTAATCCTAAATCATCTAATACCAATCCAGCTAAGGTCATTCGATTTTTTTTACTCTTTTAGTCTGAATATGATGTTAATGAAACCCATTGAGATATCCAATCCCTGCTGAATCTCACTCCTTCAAATTTTCCTCTCCTTAAATTTAAATTTCATCTATTCAAGTTCTCTTTCAATGGTACAATTACTGTAAACAAACACTTGATAGATTTTTCGAACACTTGCCAAAATATTGGGGCAAATGATAATGATACATGTATGTGGTTGTTCATTAACTATCTCTATGGAAAGGCTGCCACTAATTTATTTGGGTTTCCTTCAAAAGCCTTTAGTACTTGGGATGAAATTTTTTATTGGTTAAAATCTACTTATGGTAAACCTCAGAGTCTGGTTGATCTGTTGCGTGATTATAATAATGTTTCCTTACCAAAAGGGGAGAACATTAAGAACTTAAATCTTCATTTTACTAAACTTTATAATTATATTCTCAAGATTATCCATCCCCAAAACCAAGTTTCAATGATGCACTATTATAACACATTACCTCCACCTTATTGCCAGCGAATTGAAGAAAATAACTCTACTAGCCTCTAATATGCCTTTCAAATCTACCTTAATATGAAGAGTAGCTTAGAAGAACAAGTATACTTATCAAAATCCAAAACAAACAAAAATATATGACCTCGATATTACAACTTGTGCAAGACATGAGTAACAAGTTGATTTCATATGAGCAAAGACTTAACTCCCAACTTGAAGCTTTTACTTTTGGGAATTCTCATGTTGCCCAACAAGTCTATCAATTTGTTCCTCTCCTCTCTCTCCCATGGTGTGAGTTTTTTGAGGATTAGCATGATGAAAAGACATGTCAGATCCATAAGAGTGTTAGGGATAGAAATTTGGTAAAATTATTGACCCTAATGTATCTAATCTTGATTGGGATGATGAAGAAGATGTTCTGGCTGTTGAAACAAGAAGTGCGCATAAATCTCATACCGCTAAAGAAAAATATTCTAAAAAATACTTGAATAAAAAGTCCCCAGATCCTGATTACAACCGTTCATCTGTTAATACTTCTGCTTAGACTCAAATTGTACATTCCTCTCCTTCCTCTTCTTAAAATTCATTGCTCATATTCAACATCTTGACTCAAATGGTAAACATCAGCAACGATGTTTTGTCACTTTATATGGCCATAATTATAGAGCAACGAAACCAGCTAAAAGGATTCCTTGAAGGAAAATTTCCCGATCCAATCAATTATTAAGAAGTTCAACTAGAAGAACCCCATTAAGAAATAAATTTCGCCACTAATAATCCTTCCATTCCTTTTAGTACCTCTCCATTCTACATTTCCATACAAATACACGATAAAATCACACATTGTGGTCTCGTAGATGGAGGGTTTGGACCAAATGTTATGCTTAGAATCATCATGGAGGAACTTGGTTTTCAGTGTACTGATGATATTGTTACACTAAAATTGTCACCATGACGTTTTACTATTTGTATGGGTTCATCATTACTCATATATTACTCCCTTAGAAGTCTACAAATATCAAGTTCCTAAAACCAAGTCTTGGAATTGAGAGAAAATATTATAAAAGTCATAAAATACTTGTACCACACTTTCTCTTAGTATTACCTGCGGTGCCACATTTGTTTCTTTTAGAACATGCGGATTTGGCTGCACTTTTTCTTCATTTAAGGTGCAATTCCCTGTAAAAGGTAAAATGAAGGTGGGAGTAAATTTTGGAAGCCCAGTTGGTTGAATTTGGAAGCTTCTGGAAGCAATTATTCGGTGGAAAGTTCACTCCTTTCATGTACATTCATCCCTCAATTAAAGGAGCCTACCCCTTGGTATGTGGAACCTAATCCCTTTGAAAGAGGATTCCATCCCCTCTTATTTGGAGCTGCAACCTCTTCTCTTTCGCTATAAATTGAGGCCATTGTTCAGCCGCAAGGGGAGTAAGGCTTTGAGATTTTTTGAGGAGAATTGCTGGAGAAACTCAGAATCTCTTAACTGATTATCACATGGGAATGATTACACACTCATGTGTATGTTAGTCGAGAGAGTGCAAAGGCTTGTCAAAGTAGAGGAAATGCTTGTTCTGGACTCTGGAAGGACCTATACGACATCAAGGCGAACACAGTTGTAAGGCTCCTTCTTTCATCAAAGATAATACAAATGGATCCTGTTTTATCAATGAGTTGTTTATTTAAATGGCTTATTTATTGAATTCCTTGATCATCAATATAGATTTATGGTTCATGAATTAGTCTATATTATGCAGGTGCTTCTGCTTCTTTCATGTTTTTGATTGCAGATCTCGAAAGGAAATGTATTCAAAGCGATAGGAAAGAAGACTACGGTCAACGCTTGGAATATAGGTAAGTCCTAAATCCTTCATTATAGATAATTCTAGATCAAATATAATCTAGAGAAAGTAGTTTACATCTGTCTGTTTGTTGCTAGTTATCGTAAGATACTAGGGAGATCTGTCTTTTCTGCAAGAACGATTTATTCGTCCAACAAAATGGCGACTCCATTGGGGAATGGATCTTGAACTTTGTTTTCTTTTATTTTTGACTTGTGAAACTATTTTTTTGATTTTGATTGGTTGATACTGGCTTGGGTAATTTATTCCTGTAGAATCCCTGAAAAGTGCTTTAGGATTTTTATTTTTTTTTAAGTTTTTTGGTCTCTGCACTTTGTCTTTAGGCACAGTGCGGTCAGATCCGCTGTTTTTCTGTATAATTGTGCGTCACCGCACCTGTTTACACTAAAACCTACGGACCCTGAGAAATTTTTTAAAAAACTTAAAATTCTCTTTTCTAGGATTGGTTTGTAGGATTCTCAGTATATACCTAGACTTGTATGTTCTGTCAGAAAGCGTTGTCTGAAAGTTTTTTTCAGCATTTTTAAGTTTTGAATGATTTTCTACAAGATCTGTATGTTATAAGTGATTTTTGCTTTGTATTTGTGTCACTCAAAGATTAGAAACCTTCGTATACCTTAGATCACTGGTATTTCATTGTTTTCTTGCCGAGTCTTTGATTTCATAGCAGAAATTGTTTTATGAGAATTAGATCCCATTTTCTCATTTGCAAATCTTTAATAAATTTTTCATTAAGTTTTGAAATTCACTTAAAAAACCATAATTGGATGTTTTTGAGTTTTTTCTCATTTCAGTAAATAATTTCTTAGTTAGATTACAAACTAAGAGAAACATCCTCAAAATATTTAAAGTTTTGATTTCAGATTTAATTCTTAGAATTTTTATATCTCGAAATTAGTGTTTTTAGTTTTGAGTGTTATTTCTAGAAATTGTAGTTTTATTTTGGAGAATGTTTGATTGTAGTTTTGATCTTGAAGAATAAAGGGATTCCTTTTGAGCGATTGATCATTCTGAGTTCTCATGAGATAATATTTCTTTTCATATGTTCTTGTTTTAAAGGAAAGAATTGTTTTAAAAGATTACATTTATCAACTCTTTATTTTAAATAGAATTCATTGAAAGGAACTGAATTGTTTCTCATAATAGATGCATTTTTAATGTGTTTTGAGTCAGGTTACTACATATCATCAAAGTTTCACTTTCGCACCTATTTTCCTGTGAAACAACCTATTAAAAGAACCGCTTAAGTTAAAATCAATCTAGTAATTTTTATATTTCTAGGACTCTTTTCACCAACATAGCTTAGGCTAGTGTCTTGGAGTAGGGAATAATTAACTCTCTGAGACAATTAAAACAAACAAGTATTTGATCTTGCAGTAGGAAAAATCCAATAGTAGCTTGTATGCTCTGGGAATCTCCTCCTAAAGGAGTCAAGCACGAGATCATATCCGAACTAGTGAGGTGATCAATTCTATCTCATTGGGAATGATAGAAGATGTGCGCGTATTAACAACGGTAAACCTCAGATTGACCATTGTCGAGGAGCCTAGGGTCACTTGTCTGTATACCTTGGATTATGTCAAGGAGCCTTCAAGGGGATTGAGCTTGTTACTCTTCCCTTGCACGTATATTAGATCGTAGACTATTCCCCCAGGTTTATTTGTTCATGTTGGTGACCTTAGTGGCCATAAACTTTAAGATTTTTTTCCTAAGGTGACGGTGGAGGAAATATCCCACTGTACTTGGAGAAGACATTGGCTAGACTCACTTGGACTCTCCAGAGGGTTATCTTCACTTGAGATAATTTAAGTGGAGAAAAGTATACTGGTCTGTTTCATTAAGCAGGTTGTCGGGGTAACTGTTCCAACCGCCATTTCTACATTAAATACTACGATTTTGGATTTCATCACCAACTAGTGTTTTTAGTGTGGGAATCTACTATTTGTGTGTGGTTTGATCTCCTAGATTTCATAAGCGTTTGATCATTTGATTGTCTCCTTAGTGACTTTAGGACTTTTGATTGAAATTTTCTTTGATTGCTCGTGATTAATAATTTTTAATCGTGGCTGAATTACCAAGACAATCACGTAGACTTCAGGGGAAACCCCCTGAGTATACACCAAGCCAACTTGAAGGACTGAGAGCTCTGGTACCACATAGTACCAGCAGAGCTAGATCAACGGAACCAGGAGAATCATCCATAATTACTCATTCTGATTATCATGAAATAAATCAATCACAAACAGCAGAATATATTCAAGAGCCAATTTCAATTTCTGAAGTTACTGACGTTGCTTCTGCAACCAGTGAATTAGCTGAAGAACCTAAAATTTCTTAGCCAAAAACTGAACCTGCTGTGTTGGAATCATCTTCAGGATTTGTTACTCTGACTTCTAGTGATCTTGATTCACCTAGAGTAAGACATTGCATTACTGAAAACTTTCCTTCTGATCTCATATGTATTGAAGAACTTGTTGGTCCAGACGAAGACGTATTTCTTCTTGAAACCCAAGAAAATTTAAATCTTAGAGCGCGTGAATCAATATTATACAGTCCTTTTAGAACTAACACTTGGTATTTATCGTTGAAAGATTTTTTACAAAATGCAGGTCTTACTTATTCACCACCCCAAATTCCTTTTTACCCTACACCGAGAGGTTATCAACCTTCTTTAGATATGTTGGGAGAGTCATCTATGTTTTCTAAATCTCCAGAAACATTTTTATATAGTGGTTAGTCTGTTCCTTCGGGATACCAGTCTCTCTCTGGTACCTTATCAGGATCAGCTACTCAACCAATTGAACAAACATTATCATCTGGTAAAAATGAAACAAACACTGGCACATTGAACACAAAACATATTTTTATGATGTCTGGTATTATTCCAAATCCTCAACCTCAAGGAAGTCAGTTACCACCTGGGGGGCAACCTCAAGGAAGTCAGTTACCACCTGGGGGGCAACCTCAAGGTAGTCAGTTACTGCCCGAAGGGCAACCTCAGGGTAATTTTTTACCACCTGGAGGTCAAAATGTAGGAGAATATTTCCTGCTTGGGGAGCAACCTCAAGGACAGTACATACCTCAAGGTCAATATAAACCCCAAGGACAGTACATACCTCAAGGTCAATATCAACCCCAAATTCCTTACATGCCTCAGAGTCAATATCAATGTCAGGGTTAGTACATGGCTCAAGGTTTTCAACCTCCTTCAAGTCAACCATTATTACAAGGAGCTGGAAGTTTTCCAGTTAATTATCAACCCTACGTTCAACCTGTTTATGGTCCTTCATATGGACAACCTTCTATGGGTCAATACCCTGGAATTAATATGGCATGGGATCCATCTCAAATTCAATAGACTTTACAGCCCAATGTGCAGTTACCTAATCAACCTGGACAGCCCATAGGTTCTGGTCCAACCCAAAAACCTGTCCAGCCTAACATTCAAGTCTCTGCACCTGGTTCTATTCAGCAGCCTGGGCCTAGTACACCTAGAACTTCGCCTCAAATTTCTGTTGCTGCTGCAACTTCTGTTCAACCTGCCACACCTATTTCTGGAGTATCTATAGCTCCTATTTCTACTACCCATGTATCAGGGAAAATTCCTCAAGTATATATGCCACAGTCAGGACCTACAATGCATACTACTACCCAGATGCCTACAGGACAATCTGATATGAGTACGATTCTCACTATTCAACCACAATTTACTTATCAACAGTACTAGGGGCAGTATCAATTTGGACATGCTACGCAAAATCCAACATATCAGTATCAATCGTATCATGGGTATACTTATCAAGTTCCTCAACAGCCCTAGTATGGTCCAGTTAATCCTGGTTATCCAGGAGGTTTCACAATTCCCAATGCAAATCCAATTCCAGGATATCCTAGATATCCTCCTCCTGGAACTGGTTTGATCACACAAGGTTATCAAGACCCTAGCCATCAGTTACCGTTCATAGCAACTTTAGATTTACCTGATTTATTGTGCCTTACGAATGATCCGATCTTTTATCTTTCGTATTTGCTGTCGATGCCTAATAAGTTGCCCAGTGATATTCCAAAGTTTGAAGGTAATTCAGGTGAGGATCCATCTAATCACGTTATGAATTATTACCTCTGGTGTGCATCCAATTCATTAATCGATGATTCAATTCGGTTCCATCTTTTTTAGAGAAGTCTCATTGGTCTAGTTGCCAAATGGTACATTGAGTTACCACGAGGCTCATTTAATAATTTTAATGCACTAGCTACTGCTTTCTTAACCCATTTTCAGTTACCTGTTAGATACGAAAATGGTACGGAATTGTTGACCTCATTAAAACAATCTACGTCTACGTACATATCTGATCACATTCATGAATGGAGACGCAGGAGAAGTTTGGTGAAAGTCTTTATTCTGGACCAAATTTTGGCTGAATGGTTTTTCAAGTCGTTATTGCCCAAAATTACTGAAGATGTGGCCAAAGGAGGTGTTGTTATAGAAGAGCAAGTCATTGCTCAAGCTCAGTACCTTGACCTTGTATATACAAAGTCAGGTACTCTGTATGACAAAATCCCCGATTTACCAAGACCTGGTTAATTAACTACAACTCCTTTAGGTTCTCATGCCGCTGATGGTGTAATTGGTTCTATTAACACCGACAAGAGTAAGAATAAATCTTCCAAGACGACTTATCCTATTATAACTTTAACCAATTCACCCAAAGGAGATTCTTCCGTTGAAACTTCCGCCGATATTCATGTTGTAGAATCATCTACAGCCAAACCTAAAAATGGTGGTAAGAAGAAAGGTAAGAATAAAAACAAAAAATCATCTTCAAAAGATAAAAATGATAAAACTGAACCAACTGACGCTAAATGAAAACCTCGTTATCCTTGTCTGATCTATTATTAGGATCATTTTACTAAAGAGTGCCCAAATAGAGCCGAGGTATTGAAATTCGTTAAGGGTTCGCCCATCCTGCTGTCTTGAAGGATCCTTTTCCTGCTCAAGATAGTAATATGATTGGATCTTCCTCGAATATGCTGGAGGATATCTTGATGGTTGCGACGTGATCGCAAGATTATGGTAGTAAAAATCCTGTTGGTGGTAAAGAAGTAGAAAATTCTAATTCAACATCAACTGCATCTCCCTCAGTTTCTGATCCGCTTTAGATCGAGAAACCGAATCTTGAATTAGTAATCAAACTGCCTACTAAAGGTGTACTTCGTAAATCAGCTTTCAATCCACATGCGAGAGCTGCTCAGAACTACAATATTGTTGAGGAATTAGCAATTTCCCCTTTAGCAACGTCAGCTTTGGAAGTGCTGCAATCATGTCTAGCCCAAAGAAAATTACTATTGTCAGCTATAGGAGCCGTAGACCTTCAGGATTCGAACCTAATGATCTTCAATTTAGAGAATTTTACACCCCGCCTACCCCATCCAATGGATTTTCAGATTCCAGTAATAGTAAAAAACAAACGTTGTTTTCGTACTTTTGTTGATGAAGGGGCTTCTACGTGTATCATGTCATTAAAATGTTGGAAATCACTTGGTTCTCCGACAATTAACCAATCACCAACTATCCTCAAAGTTTTTTATGGAAGAGGTTTCCATTCGTATGGTATTTTACAGGATCTACCTATAGAGGTCGAAGGAAAAACCATTAATTTAGATGTGGAAGTGGTTGATGCCCCTTTGGGTTACAACCTTCTCCTAGGTTGCAGTTGGTCTTATGCCATGACTGTTGTTGTATCGTCGGTCTTTCATCTCATCATGTTTCCTCATAAAGGAAAGATCATTAAAATAGATCAGCTCTCATATTATTCATCCGACCCAGCCACTACTGGTAGCATCCAGCATGTCGGAAAAATGAATATCCCTTACAAATATGTTGGAGTAGGTTTGATTAAAGATTTTTCTTTACTGGGAACTTTTTCCCTCCCTGCTCCCAACGTACCGCCTCCTATTGCTAATATCAATATGATTACATCAAGTACTATTTCCTTTGATGATCCTTGGATAGTACCTTCAGAGTCAGAACTGGATTCTTTCGATGGCGCGATGCCTTTGAGTCCTTTTGAATTAGCATATCAGGCAGTACAGTCATTTTCTGATACTCCTTCAACTAAACCTGATCCAGTGAATGTGATCAATGAGGAATCACTTTCGATATCAAGCTCAGTTTTGACATCAACTCCGAATCCTGTTCAACAAGTATTCAATACTGATGAACATATTCGTGAATTTTTGTCTATAGAAGAATTACCATGGGAAGATCTGCATCATCGATATTCATTTTTACCTGATCTCGATCATTTTGAAACTGATTTTTCCTCCATTTTTACCGCTGATTATGTCAATGAACCTCGGAATCCTCTCACAAATTTCGATTCGGAATTGAACTTAGCAAACGTCTCTATGACAGTTCCTATTGAAATCTCAGTGAAACCAAGAATTGTTGAAAACATTCATATAGGTGCTTCTTGTACGGCAGACGAACTCCAAGCATATACAGCCCTATTTCAGGAATTTCATGACATCTTTGCTTGGTCATATGAAGAAATGCCAGGAATCGATCCATCAATTGTTGTTCATGAAATTAAAACATACCCGGATGCTAAACCTATCTGACAAAGATTACGTCAAATACATCCACGAAAATCTGCCGCTATTAAAGTAGAAGTTGAGAAATTACTTTGTGCAGGTTTTATTTATCCAATTCCTTTAATGGATTGGGTATCTAGTATTGTTCCTGTTAATAAAAAACAAGGGACGATACAAGTATTTATCGATTATAGGTATATAAATCGATCTTGTCCCAAAGACAATTATCCAACCCCTTATATCGATCAAATTATTGACGACTATGCCGGAAGTGAAATGTTTTCATTTATGGATGGATTTTCGGGCTACAATCAAATCAACATAATCCCTGTTGATCAACCCAAATAGATTTCATTTGTCTGTGGGGGACTTTTGCTTACTGGAAATTACCCTTTGGACTTAAGAATGCTGGTGCAACTTTTCAGAGGGCAATGTCTTATGCATTTCATGACATTAAACACATTGTGCAACCCTATCTCAATGATTTACCTGCTCATTCATCACGCAGAGTAGATCATATTACTCATCAACGAGATATATTTATGAGATGTAGTTATTATAGGATTCGTCTGAATCCTCACAAATGTGTCTTTTGTGTTGAATCTGGACGATTGCTGGGATTTTTTGTCTCAAAGGAAGGCATTCGTGTCGACCCATCGAAGGTTGAGGCCATCATCAAATTACCTCCTCCTTCTACTCTTTGCCAACTCCAAAGTTTGCAAGGGAAAGCGAACTTTTTACGGTGATTCATTCCTAACTATGTTGAGTTAACCAAAATTTTTTCCAGGTTGTTAAAGAAGAATATTCCTTTCTTTTGGGACGAGATCACTGATTGATCTTTTGATGCTCTTAAACATGCGCTGACCCATGCACCGTTATTGCATCCTCCAAATTACAACCAAGATTACTTTTTATACTTAGCAGCCTCCAATTATATGATTGGCATGGTCTTAGTTTAGGAATATGAATTCCAAAATTAACATGTGATTTATTATCTCAGTCGCAATTTTCATCCGACTGAAATCAAGTACTCACATGTAGAGAAATTGGCCTTGTCAGCCGTTCAAGCTGTCCAACGATTCTGTCATTACATACTGTTACGCAAAACAACAGTGATTTCTGATTGTAACCCTATGATGTATATTTTGACCAAAAAACTGCTAGGGGGAAAATACTCCAAATGGATTGTTATCCTACAGGAGTTTTATTTGGAATTCGAAAAATCCAAATAAAAGAAATCATTGGTATTTGTTGAACTTATGTGTAACTTCCCACGTAATGACACAGAAAATGTGGCAGAACATCCAATCATGGATGAATATTTATTTCTTATCAGTACCATCGATTCTTGGTATAGAGATATCATCATTTATCTCCAAACCCAAACTTTTTGGCCCGAAATCTCATGGTCACAACAATGAAAAATTCATTTCCAGTCTCAGGAATATCATACTGTTGGTGACACACTATACCATTGTGGTGCAAACTCTGTTTTTCGACGTTGTCTCACTGTTGAAGAAGCTGAAAAGGTTTTAAATGACTGTCACTCTGGAGCATGTGGCGGTCATATGTCTGGGTATGCCACAACCCAAAAGATATTGCACGTTGGCTATTTTTGGTCGTCCTGATTTAAAGATTGTATTTATGCTATCCGAAAATGCCACAGCTGTCAAATATTTGATCGAAAGATGTGTGCACCAATCGCTCCTCTTCACCCTATAATTTTTGTTGGTCCTTTTGAAAAATGGGGCATTGAATTCATTACATGTAACCCTCACTCGGTCGGGGGGCATGGGTATATTATTCTCGCAGTATATTATTTTACCAAATGGGCTGAGGCGATGCCTACATTTGCAGCAGATGGAAAAACTACAGCTACTTTCTTGTTCAATCATGTGATTGCTAATTTCGGTGTACCCCAAGCAATAATTACTGATCATGGGAGTCATTTTTGAAACATCATGATGATCGAACTAACTGATCAACTTGGCCTGCGCCATGACAGTTCTAAACCATATTAATCGAAGGCCAATGGTCTAGATGAAGCTATCAATAAATTTTTAGTCACCATGATCAAACGAATCATCAGAATTCATAAATCGAATTGGAACTCCATGCTTTTTTCAACACTTTGGGCATATTGAACCTCAGCAAAAACATCGACAGGTTTTACCCCTTTTCAACTAGTTTACGGTTTAGAAGTGGTATTACCGATTGAATGTAAGATACCATCACTCCAACTAGCCATAGAGTTACTGCCAACCACTTCCGAAGAGGAGAAACACTTTTTGTACTTAGCTCAATTAGATGAGAATCGGCGCACTGCTGCATTAGCTACCGAAACTCATGCAAAACAAATGAAAGCTCAGTATGATAGAAGTGTTACACCTCGTATTTTCTGAGAAGGAGACCTAGTCTTGGTTTATGATCAAGCTAATGACAAGCTAGGGGCTAGAAAATTTGAACCCATGTGGCATGGTCCTTATATTGTCAAGTGATAGCTTGCAAAAGGGGCCTATGAACTGATTAACTTTGACGACGTCTCTTTAGGCAAACCCAGAAATGGGCTTTACCTGAAGAGATATTATGCTTGATTCTTGTGTGGATACTTCCCTGTATATTAGTTATTTTCATAAACTGGTGTGTTGTAGATTAGAAAACGTGCTTAGTTTAAGTGTGCTTTTACCACTATCCCTGCTTATCTGGATCACTCTTGATTTTGCAGATGTCGACGTCCCTTCAAACATACATTGGTTTTGCTGATAGTGCTTGTCGTAGTACACTGAACATTTCTTCTGCAGCTTGGGTTATTTATTCACCCACTGACGAGTTAGTATCTATGCATGGGGTAAGCATCGGTCAAACGATGAAAAATATTGCAGAGTATAGCACAGTTATTGAGTTATTGTCTGAATCCATTTCATTTAGAATTCGAAGTTTGATTGTTAGGTTAGATTGTGAACTCGTTGTTTTACAATTAAATAGAGTATATGCAATTAAAAACCCAGTGTTGTTAAGATTATTTCTGAAAGTTCGTCTCTTGGAACGAGAATTTGATTATATTGAGTATAAACATATTCTGATAAATTTAAACACATTAGCCGATGCAGTAGTTTCTAGTGTTATAAATATACATTTGCAATAATTAAAGCAGTAGATAAAAATAACATTCGATAACATGTTAGGAAAGATAACTGGAAATAGTAGTAATATCATAGCATAAGAGTAGTGTTTTCAAAAAATATTACATCGTCTTTGATCATAGGCTCAAAACGCCTTATGATCGAATAAAAGTGATAAAAAAAATGATACAAGTCTACAATATCAATCATCCACTATCCGTGGTGATGATCACGATAAAACACTACATCCCATGCCACCTTGCTTAGAAATCTCCTGAACGGTCCCGAAACCCCAATAACATATCTCTGTAAATGGAGCGGAATGTCATCTATGGTAGTCTCTGGAATATCTAAAGTCAACCGCTCCAGATGGCTTTCCAAATCAGTAAGGACCTCTGCTATCTGATACTGTGGTGGTGGTGGTGGTGCAGCTGGTTTCCTGTCAAAAGGACAGAGAGTGGCTGGTCAACGTGGACCCACATCTGCATTTGAAATTTTTGTCATCAGTTTTGGATGATTCAAAAAATAAAAATAAAAATTAATTTATAACATGTCAAATGATTTTTTACCTGAATCATCCCACTGTGTCCCCGGAGGAAGAGACATCTCTCGATCGCCATGGAAATCTATCCCAGCATAAGGGAAATCTTCTATCATGAAGACTTGATTCTCCAACCAATTGAAATATGAACGGGTAAAACAAACAACCTCATTGACTTCACTATGATAGGCCATCAATGCAACCCATCGAACCATTCGAGGCTCTTTGAATCTACCATGATCAACTACAATAATTTGTGGGGCCAGTAAAGGAATCCTCTCTAGAGAAAATGTAACCACGATCGCCCATATCTGAAGTTTTTCAACTTCGTGTTTTTTGATCTAGTTAGTTGGCCTTTGACATTGGCCAACACTGCCTCACACCAGTTGAAAATGGTACCTCTAAAGCAGCCAACGACAGTTTTCATTTGGGATCTTGTAGCGACATGTGGAGCTGTGCTTCCACACAAACTAGTTACTATAAATGCAACCACTTTAAGCTCGGGATGAATAATGGTTTTTATGTCAATACGTTTATCCTTTGGGTTTGCTTCTTCATTGAAAAATTCTCCCTAAAGGCTAGCGACAGACTGGCCACCTGCCCTAGCCCCAAATAAAGAGAGTGGCTTGCCCCTCTTTGATAAACCAATGAGGAAGTATATATCTTCCGGCTCAATTTTGAGCCGGTGACCTCCAATGATAAAGCATTGTTCATGTATGTCCCATTTGTTGACTAGCTAGGTAAGAAAATCCACTTGAGCCCTCATACCTTGAATGGCCCAAAATTTTTACAAACCACATTCTCTAAAAATGTGTAATGTAGGCAGATGTAACATGGCAGCCTCATCAACTTCTTCATGCTCACGTTCTCGCCACTCAAGCATTGTCAATATCCTGCAATGGACAAATTGAAAGGTCAAAAACAATTTGAATGGGAAAATTTGGTTTAAATTGGGAGATTTTTTCATTTTATTTTTCCTTACGACGCCTCCGCACTTTTCACATTAAAATAGTGCATGGATTTGCATGTATCTTATGCATAAGGTGCGGGACCATGACAATTTTCCCTTTGTAAAATTGTCGGGGTCCGCAGGTTTCGTGTGTCTTACCTACGGACCCCCGTGAGTGAGTTTTTGAACCTATTTTCCTCCTTAGAAATAAATCTAAGCCCTAAATTGAGAAATTAAATGGACAAAAATGAAGCTAAGGATGATGTGGATTACCTGGAACTGACGGTTTTCGATTCTGAAAAGCGAATCTTCCGCAATATTCTCCAGAACGTTTTTTACCAAAGGCTCTCAATTTTCACTCTCAAATCAAATGGTAAAAATGATATACAAAAACTCCTTTTTATAATATTTTTTGCATAAATAAAATATTATTTTGTTTATTTTTCACTTTGAAAAGTGGTTTTCCAAATTATTTTTATTAATCATAAATAGGTATGTTTCATTTTTGAGTTTTTGTGCAGAATACAGGATTTTTTGGGTGAAATGGTCCTTTTGAAAAAGGAGTATAATTTTTACCACTTTTTCGAACTCGGTAAAAATTATGAAAAGCGAATGAGTACATTTTTATCACTTTTTCGAACTTGTTAAAATTTACAGAAAAAAGCGAAACTACTGAGTATACTTTTATCACTTTTTCAGACTCTTAAAAATTACGAAAAAGCGAAACCTTGGAGTTCTCTTTTAAGCCCTTTTTAGACTCTCTAAAGATGAAAATATTACCGAGTACTTGACTATTCGAACTCGTTAAAGGAAATGAATAGTCGTCCCTTCAGTATAAGTTTACCCCTTTTCCGAAATGAAATGGAATATTTACGAAAAAGGTATACGTTGACTAATCATAGTCAATAGAGTTCTCTCCTGTATTATTTTATCCTTTTTCGGGCTTGAGAGACTAAATTTATGAAAAAGTACACCCACAGAGTTTTCTTAATTTTTTCTTCTGACTCCCTAAAATTGAAAAACACCAAGTTTCTCTTATACTGGACTCGTTAAAATTTAACAGTAAAGGACCTGTCGATTACAAACAGGAACGAACCACTCCTTCTTAGGGTTCGATTTTAAACTAAGTTGGACTCATCTGAAGGATGAGCTTATATAACAAGAAAATGTTATCCTCCTCAAGCTTGTCAAAAATAAAAAGGTACTTGCCAGAAATGGTGGGGGAAAAAGAGAGAAAATGAATCTGTTTGTCACACTTTGTTTAAAAAGAAGTTTACCACCCTTGAACATGACACTTTTTGTCACACTTCTACCTAGGTAGGGAAAATCCTTTGCCTATCAGTTAATCAAACCATATTGAAAGTCTTCAGCTGGTTTCTGGGTATTAGCATAGGTCAATTGTCACCAAACCATCTGCAGTGTCATTATGTGTTCAAGAGGACAGTTCAAATAAACCATTCATTTGCAAACATTTGTCTCCATTCACGTTGACCATCTCTGAGTCAGTCCTTGCAAAATATTTCTACAAAAATTGATCTAATGGTTTCGTGTCGTGGGTTTTCCTACGACGGATCACTTTCTATCGATGACAACTCATCATCTAGGAAGTTGATCTAGAATCCTTCAGTACCTTGGAATCTACATGCCTTAATGGCAGGTTTCTCGCCTTCGACGACAGGTTGCATCATTGACCTTCGATCGAACGATTCCATGAAATGTTCGACTTTAGAAAATTTATTCATGTTTCATGGATTGTACTGAGTACTTTGAGAGCCATTGTCATTATTAGTGGTTTCTCTCACACTTGTTAACAGTTCACATCATTGATTGGTAATCAAGTGGTTTCTACCATATTCGACTTCGACACAATCAATTGCATGGATAGAATCGTACTAGTTCGGGTAGCGGAAATCAAGACCCTAGATCTAGTTTCCACCATCCAGGCTGCGAGGAGTTTTATATTCATTATGCAGTAGACTATTCATAAATAGATGGCTGTGTCCATGTTGTGTCTACATTATTGATGTGATAGTAAAATCATTTCTACATCAAAACAAGTTTTAGTTAGTATTTGATCTGAGTATGGGAATGCCTACCTCAGCAATGATATTTATATATATGTTTTGCATTGAATGTTTTTACAGGGTTCCAACTGGGGTGTCCACAAGCTAATCCTCGAAATGATAAAGCACATCACTCTTCGAATGGTCTCAAAATTCGCACATTAGGGGCAATCTGTTACACTAAAAATGTCACCATGACGTTTTGTTGTCTGTATGGGTTCATCATTACTCATATATTACTCCCTTAGAAGTCTAAAAATATCAAGTTCCTAAAACCAAGCCTTGAAATTGAGAGAAAAGCTTATAAAAGTCATAAAATACTTGTACTGCACTTTCTCTTAGTATTACCTGCGGTGCGGCTTCTGTTTCTTTTAGAACATGCGGAACCGGCCGCACTTTTTCTTCTGTAAGGTGCGGTTCCATGTAAAAGGTAAAATGAAGGCAGAAGTAAATTTTGGAAGCCCAGCTGGTTGAATCTGGAAGCTTCTGGAAGAAATTATTCGGTGGAAAGTTCGCTCCTTTCATGTACATTCATCCCTCCATTAAAGGAGCCTACCCCTTGGTATGTGGAACTTAATCCCTTTGAAAGAGGATTCTATCCCCTCTTATTTGGAGCTACAACCTCTTCTCTTTTGGTATAAATTGAGGCCATAGTTCAGCCTCAAGGGGAGTTAGGCTTTGAGATTTTTTGAGGAGAATTGTTGGAGAAACTCAAGCTCTCTTAACTAATTATCATATGGGAATGATTACACACTCATGTGTATGTTAGTCGAGAGAGTTCAAAGGCTTGTCAAAGTAGAGGAAACGCTTGTTCCGGACCTCGGAAGGACCTGTACGACATCAAGGCGAACACGGTTGTAAGGCTCCTTCTTTCATAAAAGATAATACAAATGGATCTTGTTTTCTCAATGAGTTGTTTATTTAAATGGATTATTCTTGAATTCCTTGATCATCAAGATAGATTTATGGTTCATGAATTAGTCTATATTATGCAGGTGCTTTTGATTGTTTCATGTTTTTGATTGCAGATCCTGAAAGGAAATGTATTCAAAGTGATAGGAAAGAAGAATACGATCAGCGCTTGGACTACAGGTAAGTCCTAAATCCTTCATTATATATAATTCTATATCAAATATAATCTAGATAAAGTAGTTTAAATTTGTCTGTTTGTTGCTAGTTATCATAAGATACTAGGGAGATCTGTCTTGTCTGCAAGAACGATTTATCCGTCCAACAGATACCCCCTGAAAAATAATTGGTTTCAATAAATCACTGCAAGAATCTATTAGTATAATCAAGGATGTTACCTTAGTTATTTGTGCTCACCCTAAAATCAAGGCCACATGTAACATAAAGGTAATGGAAATGCCAATTTCCAACTATTCTATCATATTAGGAAGATACTCGCAAGTTTATGCAGGTGGATACTTATCTTTCGATGGAACACACATGACCATTCTCAAAAAATATAAAACAATTATTGTCTATAGGGAAGGTCAGATAAATTATTTAATCAAAGGTTTACCTCAACCAAATTTTAATTATGTTGAAGAAAATGGTTGTTTAATCCCTATTTATATAGGATGATGTCCCTCCACCTTGTGAACCTTAATTTGATGATCAAATTTGGTATCTACATTTTGATGGTGCCTCATCTCGCGAGAGAAATGGTGTTGGTATTCTTTTATATTCACCTCGATGTAAATTTCACCAATAAGCCTTTAGACTTGAATTTGATTGTACCAATAATGTCGTTGAATCTGAAGCCTTTCTTCTCGGAATTGAACAGGCTCTTGCAATAGGATGCAAATCTCTATCTTCTTATGGAGATTCTAAAATTTTTGTCAACCTTGTTAAGAAAGTTTATTCTCCCAATAAAAATTTAATCAAGTGTTACACTCAAAAGACTTGGGAGAAAAAATCTCTATTGAATGATTATAATATTAATCATGTTTGTAGAGATCTTAACACTTTAGTTGATCGATTAGTTCAAGTATTTCTCATAAAACCCTAATTGACAGGCCATATTATGTATTTCAATCTTTATATAGGCCTCATATTCCTAATCATGAAGAATAATGGCAAGTATTTCAAGATGATAAGAGCATATGTGCTTTTATTCAAAATCCGCCAATCGATGAAAATCAAATTATATCCCTAAAAGACAACAAGTATCCATCCAAACTCTCTACTCTGGAAAGTTCCTTTTCACCTAGTGATGTTCCTTCATCAAATAATAACGATGTAGAGGAATCTAAAAGGAAAGTTAGAAAAAAATCTCAATTGACATTGGAACCCTTGATGATCCCAAGATTTTACAAATTAGGGCTCAATGCACTGATCATGAAAATGAGAAGTTCATTTCCCTTTTCAAGGAATTCTCTGATGTATTTTCCTAGTCATACAAGGATCTTCGTGGTTTTGATCGCAGTATTATACAACATGCCATCCTGATTCAATAAGATTTCAAGCCCGTGAGGCAAAGGTAAATACCTTACATTCCTACTCTTAAAGCTGCCATTCAGAAATAAATAGATAATATTCTCAATGCTCACATAATTTTTCATATAATGTATTAGGAATGGGGAGCGAAACTAATCCAAATTAGGAAGAAAAATGGGGATATTAGTTTGTGTGTTTATTATTGATCTTTCAAAAAACCTAGTGTTAAAGACTATTTTCCCTTGCCCAACATGGATAAAATATTGCAATAGGTCCCAATATTGCAGATGATGTTGTTTTTGGATGGATTCACTAGTTATAATCAGATACTCTTGAAGAAAGTGATAAATTTAAAATCATTTTTACTACTTTTTGGAGCACCTTTTCCTATGAATGCATTCCTTTCAACTTAATTAGTTTAGGTGCTACCTTTCAGAGAGCCATGCAATTGGCCTTTGATGATCTCATCTGGAAGATCATTCACATCTATCTTGATGATATGGATGTTTATTCTAAGTTTCAATTTGACCAATTTGATCATCGTAAGCATGTAATCCTTCAATGTAGATGATTCAATATCTCACTCTCCCAAGAAATCTGTTTTTGGTGATAGTTGGCAAACTAGTGGTACATATGATTTCATAAGTAGGTATCAATATTATTTTAAAAACACATGCAAATGGAAACAAGATATGAAATAATAAGTGTTCATTGCATTTATTATTCACAATTATGTCCATTTATGCATTTTACATGGCCATTGGATTCATATTCCAAGGTATCTTGGACTCCCTTTGACTGTTCAACTTCCACACCATAACCCTTAACGGATTAGGTGTCTAACACGACACCCCCCCTTAATGTGAAGGGATATGCCTAAGTCCAATAAGAGATATGTAACACAAAATGTGAAAAAATTCATTGAAACACTAGGATGAATGTGCTCTCTGAGATGATGGCATAAGGTGGGAGAACTTGAGGTCTTAATTGGTGATGGTTTAGGGATGACCACCAACACTGGAATTCTTAATGCAGTTCCCAGAACTCTTCCAAATCTGGAAATAATATTAAGTCTTCTGCTACAGGAAGTGCTCCCTATTGTATTGGAAAGGGAGACCATTGGGATCTCAACCTAGAACACTTAGTGTGATTCCCGAAAATATTCCAAATATGGAAAGAAGATGAATTCTTCTGCCAGAGGAAATGTCCTTGATGCTTTGAATAGGGAGACCTTCAACCTGGAAAAAGGGAGGTTTTCAACCTGTAGTGGTTTAAGGAAGGTCACCAACCAAGGGCATGCTTAGGGGCTTCTGTGTCTCTGGCTAGAAATCTGAATATGGGTATGGTTGTATCTGGTTGCAGTTTCAAGAAATAGGTTTAGGTTGTGGATCAAGCTTGCTTGATGTGGATTTGAAGCTTGTATATGACCATCAACCCCCCCGTCAGATGAAAGGTGAGAAGATGAAGAGAAATCAACTGCAAGACTTTTTAGTACTCTAGAAGAAATTCTGACATATGACTGAAATATATTCTTGGCTGTTGAAGCCATTTCTAAGAAGGGATCCATCCAAGGTGAATATTTTTTCTTGCAGGAGGTTTGTTTTTAAAGAATCTGTTTTAATAATGAATGTGCTAAACACAATTCTTGGACGAGAGAATATAAAAAAAATGATATTTCACATGGCCAACTTGTTCACAATGTTGGCACTTCACAATTTGCTCTGAATGTGGAGGAGTAGAAATAGGTGAAGATGAACTGCCATAAAGAAACTCAAAATGTTGAACTTTGATGGTATTTGAGTGGTATGAAGTATGAAATGATTCCTCCTTATAATATCCAAGACCTATTCTAAGATTGTTGCTGAAAATATCTTCCCAAGGTCTGATGATGGTCTTGGGAAGTGCAGGCTGAATTTCTGCATGCAAATATGCTCCTAAATCAACCTCAACTTTACTGTCTTTATTAGTTTCTGCATATTGATGGGAGTCAAATTTTGATTCAAAAAGGGGATTTTTCTGAACAAAAACAAGTTTATAATGACAACTATGGTATTGTAGCTCCTCTTATTGTAGCTAAGATTCAAGCTGCAAAAACTCTATTTTGTATTTTTCATTTTGCAGACAAGTTTGAATGCTTGAAAGAGTGTCCCTACTGATGTTTACCATCCCATCAACAATGGGATGATTTAAGGTTTTTAAGAACTTGAATGCATCATAAAGTTTGGCCTTTTTCTTCATATCAAACTAATTACACTTTAAAAATTGATAGCAATTATGAACCAATGAAAAAGAGGCAATGCCAACTTGACCTCCTTACAATTTTCAAAAGCAATGAAGAACTTTTCCTCCTCCTTAATTTTGATCTCTTTTGATGAAACTTTCAAGAAAAAGTTATCCACTCCAACCAAATTAATACTATATAAGTATGCAGGTTGAATAACGAAAATATGTCAAAATGAGTTAATAAATGGTGAGTTTTTCCTTTTAGGACGACCTTTGCAAAGTCCTTCAAACACCATGAATACCCACTCTATTTTTATCATCAATTTTGAACAAATGCTTCATAGATTTTAGAAGAACAACACATTTCAATCATGTTAAATCATGAAGATTGGTTGTCGATGAACTATCACCAGGCCCTAGTTTTGTATTCTTGTACTAGTGGATATTTGAGGGCCATTATCCCTGGTACGGGAGCCCTAGACCGTTGTATTATATGTTGATCAATATAATGAAATTGGGTTAAAAATTGTAAAAATTTGTCCATATTTTGTGCACTATTATATTTACTACTATTTATATTCTATTGTGAAAAGTAGTATCGTTGTGATTCTTGGTTTGGTAGCATTAGATATTTAATATTCTATCCTAGACTTTAAGATCGTGGAAAAAAAACATGGTATCAGAGGGTATATGAGCTACTTTGAGGGGCAATGAATTAGAGTGTGCACAATGAAGAAACCCATAGGAAGTTGGGGTTGTATAAATCATGGAGCAGAGGGTTCAACTAAAGACATGGAGATGTGGTATGGACTAGCTTAACAACGAGATTGGTTGGGAGTTCTGGTGGATTGGTGGTGACCCTAGTGAATAACAGTTTGTAATAGGGAAAGTTATTGATCATGGAATTGCTTTGACTTTCCATGGATGGTTGGGACATCTCGAGGATTGATTTTTCAGGGACGAGATCAACATGGTCGAGATGGATTCATGTGATGGACTGGACATTGACATTCCAGAGTCTTCATCGAATCATGATGTTGAATATATGATATTGGAGGGATTTGAACGAGTGGTATTTGATCCAGGAGGATGAGTGCTTGCAGGATTGAGCTAATGGATATCATGTAGGCTCAGAGGGAGAAACCCTATGGAACTTTGGGATGTTTAGGTTCAGATATGATGAGGTAGAGGCACTACTAAGATTGTCGAGTTCATTCTACATGGTATGCTGCAATGATGGACACTAGATGGGCTAGTGTTTCTTGTGATGCTATTGATGGAGACTTCCTAGTATTGGAAGTACCTCCCTCACTAAGAGGGAGTGTTGATTTTTGTATATTAGGAGGAACTCCATGCCTTGAGGATTGAGGGTTTGGAGGAAGGACCTCCATAAGTTGCGTTGTGGGATAGAAAACCAAGCTTAGGGTTTTGAACCCATTGATTTTGGGGCCAAAACCGTGACGATATTTCTACATGTGATGGATGGATATGATAGTGGACGTTGAGATGAATCAGAAAAAATGAGGATTGTCAAAATTCGAGTTGTAGAAATGGAGTTATAAAATTTTGAAGTTAATATGTGGTTATGTGGGCTAATTTTCCTAAGAAAAACAAATCGACTTAGGTTGTAGAGATCCCTAAGAATGGTTGGACATTAGCCTAAGAAAAACTATATATAGGAATGAGGAGGAGCCTCATTACTTACCAATAAAGTGAATCTATCTCTCATGTGAAGTGAATAGGATGCATATTCTACCTTAGGAATATTGCAACCCTAGGAGACCCAACGAAGAGGAGAATGTGGTAATTCTTATGACTGTTTGTGATCATTTTTGGGAGATGTAGCTAACGAGGGAAAGAGTTTCTAAGTTGAGTGATTTGGGGAAAGTATTTGGGCATAAAGTCAATGGGAAGTTTCTCTCTTATAGTTCGTGCATCTCTATTGCAAGTGTAGGGAAGAAAAAGGCTTGCTTAGGCAGACCGAGTAGCCTACTTGTTTAGGCAGGCCGAGTAGCCTACTAGGCTCCCTAAACTAGGCCACAAACATCTCTAACTAGAGCACAGTGAGAGGAGGCTTGTAAAGTGGAGAAATATGAGTTTTATGTAAACCTAGAATACCCTAACTAGTGCCGAGTTCCATAAGGAAGATCTTGCTCAGATTCAAGGAATTAGGAGAGCAAAAAGTGGACGACTTATAGGTAGAGAATATGAAGGTTTAAACGAAAATAGTTAGAGGGACTTTTTGGAGGGTTGTTAGGCCCAGTTTAGGACTATTCCTTAGGTCATATCTCCTAGAATTGAATGTGTAGTAGCATAGGGGTTCTCCATATATATTGGGAAGTTTTGATGTTGCTGGTTGGTAAGGTTTGTTTTAGGGTATTTTGAGGAGCAACCTCATACCCTATAGTTGAGTTTGGGTACCATTCTTGGACAAAAAAAGGAGCAACCTAGTAGGAGAAGTTCACAAATTTTTGAACTAGTGGGTTGAGGGCTAGAAGTGTTCACTAACCAATTGTATAGAAGCAGATAATTCAAGGGAAAGAGGGAAAAAAGAGAGAGTTGTAGATGGTCCCTTGGATGATGGTTGTATGAGGTTCTAGGAGAGGAATGATTGATGGAGTCTGTTATAATCCAAGAGGAAGGGTTTCCTATGTGTTGGATGCTCTAAATAGGGGAAAATGATACATCAAGGATTAGTCACTCGTCGTCTATTGGAGGGAAGCGTGAGAGTTTACCAAATGTGAAAATTATATTGGGAATTTATGGCCTTTTGGAGGATAGCGTGATAGTGCCCAAGTTGGAGCTCGGTGTGCACCATCTTCATGGACCTAGGTGGTTGCTAGAGTGGAAAAATTTGAGCTCAAGGTTTGATCAGACAGAGGAGGAGTTGAGTGGCCCAATACTTATGTGTGGAGAAGGACTTCTAAAATAGATGGTGGTCAGTCATCTTAGCTTGTGTTCATTGTGGGAGATGGACATCTTTCATTGATAGGTGGCAGATCCCCGTGCCCTATGTTGGTCTTCAGTGGAGTAGCACAGGAGGACCATAATGGTTTGAAGTCCCTGAGTAGCTGAGGAGTAGCAGTGGGCAGTTTTTATTTGTTCACAAACAAATTTGTGAACAAATCAACATGAGTCTCAATGTATTGTTCTCTTGATGGACTAAGTCACAACTAGTGAGAATATTGAATAACCAAGGTTTAGTGGCCAAATGGACTTGGATCATTGATATTGTTAATGCTACATATCAGGAGCCAAAGGATCGGGCAGGTACATGCTATGACTGAGAGGAGTTGATAGAGTCGACTACATCAGCTAGATGGTCAAAGTATCTTGTTGAGGGTAGATTGGTTGTTGATGGATAGACACCAAGACCTAGTTTTGTGTTCTTATACTAGTGGATATTTGAGGGACATTATCCCTAGTATGGGAGTCCTATATTTTTGTATTATATGTTTATTAATACAACGAGGTTGGGTTTAAAATTGTAAAAAGTTTTCCATATTTTGTGCACTAGTAGATTTACTATTGCTTATATTCCGCTCTGCAAAGTAGTATCATTGTGATTCTTGGTTTGGTAGCATCATATACTTAATATTCTATCCCAGACACCAAGATCATGGAAAAACAGCATGGTTGATCATCCATGGCAAAAATACTTGATCTTTTGTGCTCAGAATCATAAATGCCCTAAATAGTTGAACAAATTTCAATGCATAAATTTATGTTTGGAGTCTTCCAGGTATCTAATTTTGAACACCATGTTGTACCATAGGTCTTGTTGTAGATCATATCTGCATATCCTTTTCAATTTTTATTTTGAATATCAAAAATACAAAAAAATTAGAAAATCAAAAAATCATATGTTATAGTATAAAGTTTTTATACTATATCATAAAAGAAGCATTTCAAAGCTCGATGAATATTAACCTTATTGAAATATATGTTTTGATTTAAGCTTAAGCTCCAAGAAATTTCTTGAGCGGAAACGGTGATCACAGAAAAGTGCTTTTGGATAAGTTATTGCGGGGGGAGAAGTAGCTCGTTGTTTATCAATTCTTGACCCCCCGTAGTTGACTAGTAAAAATCTTGGATGAGCCGTGATCAACGGCTTGGATTCATTACGGGGGGTATAGGTTGAAGTTTTCCGCCATACTGCAGGACCCCCCGCAGTGACGTCATCGGGCGAAGTGGAAAACAACTGTCATCCGCTCTCAACGGTTTGTCCACATCATGTCGGCATTTATTACGGATTCCCATAGCTTATTAAAGAGTTCTTTAGTCCAGTTTTTTCCATGTGTGACTGTCTTTCCCCTTTTGAACCGTGTTCTTGCCACCTTTGCATTTTTCGTTACCCCGTGAATTGTTTTCAGTTCCTGTTAGTCATGGAAAAACGAATATCCTTGTCTGGTTCATCAAGCCTCAGTCCCCTCCTGGATAGTGAAAAGGACGTCCAGGATACCGCGTCGTCCATCAATCATCCCTTATTGCATTACCAAGTAACCCTAAACACTGATAAATCCCCGGTATTGTCTGCTATGAAAATTTTTGGTGTGCTGTCCGCCTGTGTTCCGAAAACTCACTTCTTCCCTGAGTTCATGTCATGGTTAGTCTCATCAATGTACCCTGGTAAATGTTTCGTCATGAATTCTCAGGGAGAAAATGTCCTGCAGGTATCAACACAATTAATTCGCCAAGCATTGTGCTTTCCAAAAGATAAGTCTCCGTTACAATTCTCCAAAGATTCATTGATTCAGTATTTTGAAGACCTTTCAAACGAAGAGTTCAGTCGTTGTATGTCATTTTTGAAATCAAATCCAGAAAAAACTCAATTTGAAGGAGAAGAGTTCAGTTTGGAGGCGTTCAATGTTCAGTATAGGCCAGTTCTTAGCTGCATTACGGAGATTTTGGGGAAAGACGATGACCACAAAGTTGATAAATCAGTCTTGGGGATGTTTGCACTGATGATGAAACTAGGGGTGGTCCTTGACATTCCGTCTTTTTGGAAGGAAATAATAAATTCCCAATTGATAGCTTTTCCTCTAACAGGTTTCTTCAGATTTCCATCATTGGTTGTTTACTTATTTTTGTATCAAAATGTTGAAGAGTTCATGAGTTTGGGTTTAAATATAGTTGATAGTAATAAGAATAAGCAATCAGTTTTATTCTGGACCGACATGCAGAAAAGAAGAGAATGAAGCAGGGTTGTTTGAATTTGCTAATCATTTCACGTCTATTGCTTATAAAATTTTGAGTGGAACTCTTCCTCCATGCTTTCTACCAAAATCCCAGGAGTTCCTACAGATAGGACCCAATTGAAAATTTGGAGATTGGTTTGCATTCGAAGATTACTCAGAGATAAGGCTGTATGGAGTTAGCATTGAGCCCTATAGGCTCCCAACTTTTGTACCCATGCGACTTTTCGCCCTGGAATTCATAAGGCAAAGTATTAATGTAGACCAAGTCCACTTTCGTCCCATGAAGAAAGGTTTGATGTACAAATTGCCTATGAGTGTGGGACCTTTTGTGGTCAACACAAGACAAGCTTTTGATGAAGTCTCAAAAATGTTGGAAGGGACACAGTTGTTGTTGGGAGAAAAATGGCCTTATGATCCGCATGGAATAATTTCTCAGAAAAGGGTTGAGAATGGGTATGCTGCATTCTCCCATGTAAGCAAGCCTGATATAGAGAAGATGACAAATCCAGGTGAAACAAGTGCCTCAAAAACCAGCATCCAAACACCTACCATTATGGAAAGGGCAAGCAAAAGAAGTAGAGAAGATGTTATTGAAATAGATAATGAGGAACCTAGAGAAGAAAAGAGAACCAAACTAGCAGAAGATCGTTCTCCCAATTCGCCTGGTTTTACCCTTCATATCAATGAAGAATCAAGTGTTCCCTCTTCTCCTATAAGACATGAACTTTACTCAGAAAGGATGTCGGTAGTCAAGCAAGTATTTGCGCAAATTGAAGAAAGAAATCAGAGGATAAAAGCCAATGTAGAAGCGCAAGCAGAACATCACACAGCTGTTGATCAGACCAGATTATTGACTGTAATGGATATTGAAAAAGAACAATTTAGAATGGCTCTATCACATCCAAAGGGAACGTCCCTTGGGTCTTCGAGAAGCTTTAATGAGGTAAACATAATCATGGATGTTAAAAAGATCACATTGTGGGACAAAATGAATCTTCATATGCAGACTGGGCAGTTGATTGTAAATGATTTGAGCAAGACTAATGCCACAACAGTCAAGACTAAAAACATGCTTGCAAAGGTCATCAAACAATGTAAAGTGGAAAAAGTTAAAATTACCAGCTACAGAGCACTCAATGGCTGCAGAAGTAGCTGAGGTGGAAAAAGAAAAGGAAGAGTTACGTCTGCAATTGTTACAAAAAGATGAAGAGTTGTCCAAAGTGAAGCAGACTGCTATATCTCTGCAGAATCATATTGAAAACCACACTTGCACTTTTATTTCCCCTACAGGTGATGCTAATTCTGACCCTCAAGCACAGGTTGTTCAGCTCAGCACCGAATTAAAGTTAGCAGAACAAGATCGTAAGCAGGTTCAATCAGAGTTGGAAATAGCTACCAAGATCATGCGAACATGGGAGGATAAAGCGAATGAGAACAAGCAGAAGTTACAAAAGGCTGAGGACGAAATTAAAGATCTTAAGGAAAATTTGAAAGGTAATATCTCACTTTTAAGAGCTAGAGATATCATCAGGGGCGAAATAATTTCTGAAATGAAATCCAATTGGGATTCCTTAAATATAATTGCTAAGGAAAAACGCCTCATTTCAGAGCATGAAGAAGAGATATTGTCTAAAAAGCAAATGGTCATGAAAAGAGAAAATTGGGCTAATAAGTTTATAGATTTTATCAATTCCAAATCAGATGAGGAGTTAGAAGATATGGAAATGCAAGACAGATATTTTTACGCTGAAGAAGTCAATAAGATGATAATTAAGAATAACCTTCGACAAGTAGCAGAGAAAAGGTTACTGGGAATAAAGGAGGTGGTAAAGAAGTTTGACATAACATTTGATAAATTGATCAGGACAGGTTTACCATCATGCTGGACAGAAAAGGGAAATATTTTGACGTGGAAGTTTTATGAAGATGCACTAACACTGGAAAAAAGTAGGGCAGATAGCAGACACGAAAAAACTCAAGTTTTAAGGGGAGAAACAGTGTTTAACTTTTTGCAGAGGCATTTCAACTTGCAATGGATGGTTAAAACACTCTTCACAGAAAGACTTACTCACAGTCAGGCTGTTGCATTTAGATTGGAATATCTTAGTTACAAGAATGCTTCTACAACTCAAGGTGAACACTGGAAAAAGTGCAAAACTTTTTCCGTGGATACAGCAAATGAGATCCCAATGGCTAAATCAAAAGCAGCCGTTGATTCAGCAATAGCTTCAGAACCAGATGTTCTCATAGATTAGGAGTTTTAACATTCTCATTTTATTTTTCGAAATTATGTAAATGTAATAGGATTTTCCGAAGCATATGCTTCCATAACAGTTAGTGATTTAAGCAGTTAGAATTAGTTGGAGCAGTTAGAATCAGTTTCATTACTGGAAACTGTCTTGTGATACCGTATTAAAGGACAATTTCAAGAAAGATGAAGGTTTCGAGTTTTGGACCTTGAAGCCTAATTTTGTACTGAAAAATATTGAATCAATGAAAAGTTTTGCAAGTTTCCTTCATTCTATCTATGTTGAATAGTTTTCCAGTTTTCATTTCGTTTCCATATCTATGAATAAAATAGAGTGATTTGAGTTGCAGGTATCTTGATATCTGTGTATCTAAGAGTTAAACATCCTTAATGGGCGCTCCTCTATTTTAACTTTATTGTTGCTCACTTCTTCAGGGTTTTATAATGGTAGATTATGTTTTAAGCAGCATATCAAATTGAAATCCTTTTCTTTCTTTTTCTTCCATTCATTCACTTCAGCATAAAGAGAACATGGCATTGCAGAACTTGTAGGGGTTTGATATTTGGAGATTATATTATTAATATTTGAAGGTTTAATAAACAGAGACAAATATACACTTGTTTGTGACATAATCTTTAATGTCTTGAGCACGGATTCCTTTACACAGCAAGGAATTGTTTCTCAAGGAACAACATTAATTAGCGTGGTTGCTGGGGACCAAAGATTCGAAGATTTTCCCTGGGTTTTGTTTTAAATTTCCTCTGGTTGTTCAGAGAGGAGGAAAGAGTACGCTGTTTTTGTTTGAAAATAGCTCTGGCTCCCAAGAAACCTCACACGAGGTCAGATACCTCTCAGCAAAAAGTTCTTGTTTTGTCTGATCCTGAGAAGCTTGTTTCAAAGAAGGGCCATAAACCAAAAATATTAGATACACCTGAAACTACACTGCTCACACCAGGCAGCAGTTCACACATTTTCTCATCCAAGAAAGCTTCCAAGAAACTCATTTTCTCGGAAGAAGAATCAGCACCATCACCCGTTCGTTTTCAAGAACCCACATTAGAAGAGCAATCTTTGGAGTTTGTGTCTTTTCCCTTTATAGAAACTCAGCCCCATATAGCTGCCAGCTCTTCTGCAATCATTCATACTCCAACTCCTATATCAGTTGTTTCACCTCATTCATCCCTACCTACAACTGGTATTCATTTTACCCCCGCTCAAGGAGAAGTTAACCCGGGCGTAAACATGGCAGTCCCTGCAGCCCCTGCTTTCTTGATGAATAGATATGCACCATTAAATTTACCGCAACCACTGCATGATATGCCTTAGGAGTATCTCAAGTTACTCCCTAGATTTACTGGTGAAGATGAAATAATTGCAGAACAACACTTGCCTCTGTTTTGCACGTTTGCTGAGAATTTAAATGTTGAACATTTGGACGTTGTAATGAGACTTTTTGTTCATTCTGTAAGTGGAGAGGCAAGGAAATGGTTCAAAGGATTGCCTAATGGTACCATTAATGATTGGGATACCCTAGAAACGAGTTTCACCGAGAGATGGGGAGAGACGAAAGATCTAGATCAGGTGCAAGCACCTTTGTACATAGAGGCAGCCCCGTCCCGTTCAGCAGATGATGAGCATGAGAGAGAGGACGATGCTCGAATTTCTGTTGTGTATATAGAAGACGATGAAACAGAAGAAGAAGCTGAAGAAGAATAGGTGGAAGAAAATGATCTTTCATTTGATCAAGAAGAGATGGATGATTACTGCAGATAGTTCACAGACTTCATGCAATCTGAGTTGCATAAAAAGTACGATTTGAGGTCAAAGAAGAGACTAAGGACTGAAGACAATGAAGAAAAAGAATCAGAAGCAGCACCTGCTCCAATGGCGACTCCATTCCAGAAAGATCAAACTAAGAAAATAGATAAGGGGAAAAAGCCCATGAACAAAGAAAAAGAGAAGGAAAAGCAGCAAGCAGAAGCTTCTCAGACAAAAGTTAGAGATTCTAATATTTTGGAGAAAGTGGTTACTGTTTCTAATCAAAACTCAAATTCCAAGAACGATCAAGAAGAACCTGAAAAGTTGACAAGATCAAATCAAACTTTCAGTTTGTCGAAAGAGTTGGAGAAAGTGAAGATACAAGTACCTCTTCTTGAATTAATAAAAACACCTGGTCACAAGAAAGAGATTGCTGAATTTATCAATCTGTCTCAGCCTGACGAAGTGAGTGATACAGTAAATCTGCAGGAAGAAAATCCAGTGGTTACATTTGGACCTCATGTTGAAGAGGTAGATTCATTTGTCCCTCCTTTTTATATATCACTTCTGTTACATGATTTTGTTTTGCATAATTGTATGCTAGATTCACACAATCTGATGCCATTGAGTGTGATGAAAGAGTTAAATTTACAAATCACTAAGCCATACAGAGACCTTTACTCTTTTGACTCAAAAAGGGTTAAGTGTGTGGGTCTTATTAAGGATATGGTTGTTTCATTGGCTCAAATCCCAGCCAAAAGCATTATGATGGATGTTGTAGTGGCAGATATTCCAGCCAGGTTTGGTATGTTATTATCTAGATCATGGGGGGCAAAGCTTGGAGGAGTTTTGAAGCTGGACTTTACATATGCTATCATTCCCATTTTCAATGGTGAAGAAAGAAGTTTGTATAGAGAGACTAGATTTCAAAAAACTGCTACCAAGAAAGATGCAAGTAATTCACCAATTTATGGCCAAGAGAAGGACGACCTCTCTTGTTTCATGCTGCATGAAGATGCAGAATTTGCTGAAGAATCTCAAGGGCAGCTCACTTCAGAAATTGTACATAAGGAGCTACATTCAGATAAGCTGTGGAAGTGTTATTTTGATGGTGCGCTTTCCAAAGAAGGCATTGGAGCTGGTTTCATTTTTGTTTCTTCGGAAGGTAATCTTGTGCCTTTTTCCTTCAAATTGGAGTTTGAATCCACTAATAATGTTGCAGAATATGAAGCATTAATTATTAGTTTTCAGACAGCTAAACAGATGGGAATTCAGTCTATGACTGTGTTTGGGGATTCAAAATTAATTATAAGACAGATCAAGAATTTATGTCAAACTAAACATCCCAGGTTAAGAGCATATCGGAATGAGGTCTGGGATATGATCGAAAATTATTTTGAAGCCTTCAACTTACAGTTTGTTCCAAGGGAAGAGAATAGAATGGTTGATTCTTTGGTGGTTGCAGCAAGTACATTCAAGCCTCCTATCAGTCCGAAACTAAGGTATGAAATTGAAATGAGACATAGACCTTCGATCCCTGACAATATTAAACACTGGCAGGTCTTTGAGGATGATGAACAGATTAAGCAGTTTCTGTTGATGATTGAAGATTTTGAAGATCATCAGATTGATTTGGAATCTGATGAAGATGAATTGGCTGGTAAGACTCTGAAAAGGAATATTGGTGGTCAGGAGATCATTCAGTTAAAAGATAACGTTTTTCCAAGAGGCTTGGTGCCTCTTGAAATATTGTTTGATACAAATGACATTGCAGTGAATCAGAAGAAAGCAAACCAAGATGAGCAGGTGTAAGATTGCAATTTAGGGACTCAACAGGAGCCTAAAATGATTAATTTGTTCAAAGGGGTCCCGAAGGACTACAAAGAAAGGTATGTAGATTTGTTCAAACAATTCAAAGATGTATTTTCTTGGTCTTATGATGATTTGAAGACATATGATAAGAGTATCATACAACATAAAATCCCACTGTAGGATGGATTCAAGCCACATAAACAAAAGCTCAGACAGATTAATCCATTGTTGTTGGCTCCGATTGAAAAGGAAATAAAGAAATTGCTACAAGCCAAGATAATCGTTCCACTCAGATATTTAGAGTGGGTTTCCAATCTTGTACCAGGCCGAAAGAAAAATGGAGAGATAAGGTTGTGCGTAGATTTTAGGAATTTGAACAAGGCTTCATTGAAAGATAATTATCCTTCGCCGAAAATGAATTTTGTCTTACAAAAAGTGACTGGAGCTTATAGATTATCTATGGTGGATGGATTTTCAGGGTATAACCAGGTGGCTGTGGAGAAAGAAGATCAGAATAAAATTGCCTTCACTACGCCCTGGGGAACATTCATGTACGTCAGGATGCCATTTGGCCTGATGAATGCGGGGGCCACATTCCAAAGAGCGATGGATATTGCATTCGTAGGTGATCAGTTTGTGGTGGTTTATTTAAATGATGTCACAATTTTCTCAAATTCCGATGAAGAGCATTTACAACATTTGCAGAAAGCTTTCCTGAAGTGTAGAAAGTATGGATTGTCGTTGAATCCTAAAAAATCTCTGTTTTCCCTGGAAGAAGGAAAACTGTTGGGCCATATTGTTTCAAAGCAAGGTGTGAAGATTGATCCAACAAGAGTTGAAGCAATACAGTCTATCCCACTGCCCCAAAGCAAAAAAGATATTCAGAGATTTCTTGGAAAAATTAATTTTCTAAGAAGATTCGTTCCCAATTACGCAGAAATCGTCAAGAAGATAACAGACATGTTGAAAAAAGATGCCAAAGTGAAGTGGGACAAAGAAGCCAGAGAGTCTTTTCAAAGGATTAAAGAAGCTTTAAAGGAAGCGCCTGTTCTCATTAGTCCAGATTATTTGAAGCCATTTCAAATTTTCTCGTTTGCATCTCCTTCAACAATTGCTGCTTTGTTATTACAGAGAAATGAAGAAAAGCATGAACAACCTATAGCATATTTTATTAAAGTTCTTCGAGATGCATAATTAAAATATAATATATTGTAGAAACAAGTATACGTTTTGGTGAAAGCACTAAAAGCTTTCAGAACTTATATCCTTCATTCTCAAATCTTAGCATACGTTCCCAATTTAGCTGTAAAAGATGTACTAGTACAGAGCGATGTGGAAGGTAAAAGGGGAAAATGGATCGCTAAAATCCAAGAATATGACTTGGATGTAAAACCAACCAAACTGGTTAAAGGATGGGATTGGCCAAATTATTGACAGAGTCCAATTTCCAAGCATTGGGAATCAATTTGTTGGCCCCTGTAGAGGAAGTCGATGGAGAAACAGGTGATAATCAATCGAAGACACCAATTAAGTATAAATTTCTCTGCTCAGATAGGTATAAGGATATTGTCCATTATTTATGCTTTCTTTCTTGTCCCCCTTCAATAAATAGAGCTAAATACAGAGCTTTAAAACTTAAGGCTCAGCCTTATGTCATAATTGAAGCAAAATTATATTGGAAGGACCCTGCTGGTGTGTTGTTGTTATGTCTGACAGAGGAATAAATTTCAGAAGTGATCAAAGAATATCATGAATGCTTGTGCGGAGGTCATTACAGATGGAAGGTAACTGCTCATAAAATATTCAAATCAGGTTTTTATTGGCCATCTGTGTTTGCTAATGTTTATAAAACAATCAAAAGTTGTCAGAAATGCCAATTATTTGCAGAAAAGAAAAAGCTAGCTCCATTACCTCTCCTCCTTGTTTTTGTTGAAGAACCTTTTAGATAATGGGGATTGGATTTCATTGGGAAAATTAATCCACCATCCAGTGGGAAATTTAAGTGGATACTTACTGCTACAGACTACTTTACAAAGTGGGTGGAGGCAATCCCCACCAGGAAGGCAAATGATTTGGTTGTTATGAAGTTTCTAGAGGAGAATATCTTTAGCAGGTTTGGATGTCCAGTGAAGATTGTGACAGATAATGCCCAAGTTTTCAGCTCACTCGGATTTATTAATTTTTGTTAGACTTATAATGTGATATTGTCTCATTCTACATCTTATCATCCACAGGGAAACGAATTGACGGAATATTCCAACAAAACATTGGTAAAATTTTTGAAGAAGACAATCAGTGAAAATCAGAAGAATTGGGATACAAAGTTAGTTTTTTCTCTATGGGAAACAAGAATAACCACTAGGAGGTCTACTGGCAAGTCTCCTTATGAGCTCGTATATGGCACTCAAGCATTGTTTCCCACACAGTTGGTAAAACCTGTGATTTCTTTCCTCCAAGATGCTCAAGCAGAACTGAATGCCATGATCAGAAGAATGAACAATGTGATGGAGCTAAGTGAAAACAGAAATCAAGTTCGGGACAACTTGCTCATTTATCAGCAGAAGATGAAGGCAATATTTGACAGGAAAGCAAAATAAATCATGTTTCAGAAGGGAGACTTAGTTTTGAGATGGGATACACGAAGAGAAGACAAAGGGAAACACGAAAAATTTGATCCCTTGTGGTATGGCCCATTCCAAATTAATGAAGTCAAGATGAATAACACTTTCATGATGGAAAATCTTGAAGGAGAAGTATTAGATATGCCTATGAATGGGCAATATCTAAAGCATTATTTCCGGCACTAAGAAGCAGTTTCATCATCATTGTATATACCCGGTGTGATCATTGTACATTTTCCATCAAGCAATATGTGACTCCATGCCCGAAGTGAAGGCACTGATCTACGGGTTCTTAGTGTTTCGTGGTAGAAACACTATCCCCAGGTGGAGCCAGATGTTGTAGATCATATCTGCATATCCTTTTCAATTTTTATTTTGAATATAAAAAATACAAAAAAAATTAGAAAATCAAAAAATCATATGTTATAGTATAAATTTTTTATACTATATCATAAAAGAAGCATTTCAAATCTCGATGAATATTAACCTTATTGAAATATATGTTTTGATTTAAGCTTAAGCTCCGAGCAATTTCTTGAGCGGAAGCGGTGATCACAGAAAAGTGCTTTTGGATAAGTTATTGCGGGGGGAGAAGTAGCTCGTTGTTTATCAAATCCCGACCCCCCGTAGTTGACTAGTCAAAATCTTGGATGAGCCGTGATCAACAGCATGGATTCATTACGGGGGGTATAGGTTGAATTTTTCCGCCGTACTCCAGGACCCCCCGCAGTGACGTCATCGGGCGAAGTGGAAAAAAACTGTCATCCTCTCTCAACGATTTGTCCACATCATGTCAGCATTTATTACGGATTCCCGTAGCTTATTAACGAGTTCTTTAGTCCCGTTTTGTCCATGTGTGACTGTCTTTCCCCTTTTGAATCATGTTCTTGCCACCTTTGCATTTTCTGTTACCCCGCGAATTGTTTTCAGTTCCTGTTAGTCATGGAAAAACGCATATCCTTTATCTGGTTCATCAAGCCTCAGTCCCCTCCTGGATAGTGAAAAGGACATCCAGGATACCGCGTCGTCCATCAATCATCCCTTATTGCATTACCAAGTAACCCTAAACACTGATAAATCCCCGGTATTGTCTGCTATGAAAAGTTCTGGTGTGCTATCCACCTGTGTTCCGAAAAATCACTTCTTCCCCGAGTTCATCTCATGGTTAGTCTCATCAATGTACCCTGGTAAATGTTTCGTCATGAATTCTCAGGGAGAAAATGTCCTGCAGGTATCAACACAATTAATTCGCCAAGCATTGTGCTTTCCAGAAGATAAGTCTCCGTTACAATTCTTCGAAGATTCATTGGTTCAGTATTTTGAAGACCTTTCAAACGAAGAGTTCAGTCATTGTATGTCATTTTTGAAATCAAATCCAGAAAAAACTCAATTTGAAGGAGAAGAGTTCAGTTTGGAGGCGTTCAATGTTCAGTATAGGCCAGTTCGTAGCTGCATTACGGAGATTTTGGGGAAAGACGATGACCACAAAGTTGATAAATCAGTCTTGGGGATGTTTGCACTGATGATGAAACCAGGGGTGGTCCTTGACATTCCGTCTTTTTGGCAGGAAATAGTAAATTCCCAATTGATAGCTTTTCCTCTAACAGGTTTCTTCAGATTTCCATCATTGGTTGTTTACTTATTTTTGTATCAAAATTTTGAAGAGTTCATGAGTTTGGGTTTAAATATAGTTGATAGTAATAAGAATAAGCAATCAGTTTTATTCTGGACCGACATGATTAGAAAAGAAGAGAATGAAGCAGGTCTGTTTGAATTTGCTAATCATTTCATGTCTATTGCTTATAAAATTTTGAGTGGAACTCTTCCTCCATGCTTTCTACCAAAAGCCCGGAAGTTCCTACAGATAGGACCCAATTGAAAATTTGGAGATTGGTTTGTATTCGAAGATTACTCAGAGATAAGTCTGTATGGAGTTAGCATTGAGCCCTATAGGCTCCCAACTTTTGTACCCATGCGACTTTTCGCCCTGGAATTCATAAGGAAAAGTCTTAATGTAGACCAAGTCCACTTTCTTCCCATGAATAAAGGTTTGATGTACAAATTGCCTATGAGTGTGGGACCTTTTGTGGTCAACACAAGACAAGCTTTTGATGAAGTCTAAAAAATGTTGGAAGGGACACAGTTGTTGTTGGGAGAAAAATGGCCTTATGATCCGCATGGAATAATTTCTCAGAAAAGGGTTGAGAATGGGTATGCTGCATTGTCCCATTTAAGCAAGCCTGATATAGAGAAGCTGGCAAATCCAAGTGAAACAAGTTCCTCAAAAACCAGCATCCAAACACCTGCCATTATGGAAAGGGAAAGAAAAAGAATTAGAGAAGATGTTATTGAAATAGATAATGAGGAACCTAGAGAAGAAAAGAGAACCAAACTAGCAGAAGATCGTTCTCCCAATTTGCCTGGTTTTACCCTTCATATCAATGAAGAATCAAGTGTTCCCTCTTCTCCTAGAAGACATGAACTTTACTCAGAAAGGATGCCGGCAATCAAGCAAGTATTCGCGCAAATTGAAGAAAGAAATCAGAGGATAAAAGCCAATGTAGAAGCGCAAGCAGAACATCACACAGCTGCTGATCAGACCAGATTATTGACTATAATGGATATTGAAAAAGATCAATTTAGAATGGCTCTGTCACATCCAAAGGGAATGTCCCTTGGGTCTTAGGGTAGCTTTAATGAGGTAAACATAATCATGGATGTTAAAAAGATCACATTGTGCGACAAAATGAATCTTCATATGCAGACCGGGCAGTTGATTGTAAATGATTTGAGCAAGACTAATGCCACAGAAGTCAAGACTGAAAACATGCTTGCAAAGGTCATCAAACAATGTAAAATGGAGAATGCTAATTCAAGGGCATTAACAACTCAAAACGAAGAGTTGAAGAAGATCATTATGAAAATTGGTGTGGATCCAAATGATAAAGCTGCAATTCAAAAACTCATGAAAAGTGCAGAAGTAGAAATATCCTCACTAAGGAAAAAGTTAAAATTACCAGCTACAGAGCACTCAATGGCTACAGAAGTAGTTGAGGTGGAAAAATAAAAGGAAGAGTTACATTTTCAATTGTTACAAAAAGATGAAGAGTTGTCCAAAGTGAAGCAGACTGTTATATCTCTGCAGAATCAAATTCAAAACCATACTTGCACTTTTGTTGTTCCTACAGGTGACAGTGATGCGGATCCTCAAACCCAAATTGTTCAGCTCAGCACAAAACTGAATATAGCTGAAGGTGATCTTAAGCGGGGTCAGTTAGATTTGGAAACAACTACTAAGATAATGAGAGGATGGGAAAATAAAGCAAATGAAAATAAGCAGCAATTACAAAAGGCTGAGGATGAAATTAAGGAGCTCAAGGAGAAGCTAAAAGGTAACATCTCACTTTTAAGAGCTAAAGATATTATTTGGACTGAAATTATATCTGAAATGAAGTCAAATTGGGATTCCTTCAGTATAATTGCTATAGAGAAACGCCTCATCTCAGACCATGAAGAGGAGATATCATCAGAAAAACAAACGCTCATTAAAAGAGCAAATTGGGCTAGGAGGTTTTTAAATTTTATCAATTCCAAATGAGATGAAGAGCTAGAAGAAATTGAGATACAAGACAGATACTTTTATGCTGAAGAAGTCAATAAAATGATAATTAAGAATGATCTACGAAAAGTTGCAAAGAAAAGGTTACTGAGAATTAAGGAGGCGGTAAAGAAGTTTGATATAACTTTTGATAAATTGATCCGAACAGGTTTGCCTTCATGCTGGACAGAAAAGGGAAATATTTTGACATGGAAGTTTTATGAAGATGCATTAACACTGGCAAAGAGCAGAGCAGATAGCAGACATGAAAAGACACAAGTTTTAAAGGGAGAGACAGTGTTTAACTTTTTACAGAGGCACTTCAATTTGCTATGGATGGTAAAGGAACTCTTCACAGAAAGGCTCACTCACAATCAGGCAGTTGCATTTAGATTGGAATATCTCAGCTATAGGAATGCTCCTACAACTCAAAGTGAACTTTGGAAAAAATGCAAAATCTTCTCCATTGACACAGTAAAGAAGATTCCAACGGATAAATCAAAAGTAGCTGTTGATTCCGTAGCTACTTCAGGACCAGTTGTTCCTTTAGATTAAAAGTTCTAAAAATTCTCATTATGTCATTTCCTAGGATTATGCAAATGTAATAGAACTTTTCTTGAGGCATGTACCTCCATAACAGTTAATAGTTTAGGCAATTAGAGTCAGTTAGAGAAGTTAGAATCAGTTTCCTTACTGGAAACTGTTTTGTGATAATGTATTTAAAGACAATTTGAAGAAGGAGTGAGGTTTCGAGTTTTGGACCTTGGAGCCTAATTTTGTACTGAAAAATATTGAATCAATGAAAAGTTTTGCAAGTTTCCTTTATTCTATCTATGTTGAATAGTTTTCCAGTTTTCATTTTGTTTCCATATCTATGAATAAAATAGAGTGATTTGAGTTGCAGGTCTCTTGATATCTGTGTATCTAAGAGTTAAACATCCTTAATGGGCGCTCCTCTATTTTAACTTTATTGTTGCTCACTTCTTCAGGGTTTTATAATGGTAGATTCTGTTTTAAGCAGCATATCAAATTGAAATCCTTTTCTTTCTTTTTCTTCCATTCATTCACTTCAACATAAAGAGAACATGGCATTGGAGAACTTGTAGGGGTTTGATATTTGGAGATTATATTATTAATATTTGAAGGTTTAATAAACAGAGACAAATATACACTTGTTTGTGACATAATCTTTAATGTCTTGAGCACGGATTCCTTTACACAGCAAGGAATTGTTTCTCAAGGAACAGCAGGTCTTATGATGGATTATTTTTAAGATGTGTTTATGAATGAACTACTTCTAAGCTTCTATCAGTCTCTCATGGTTTTACACTAGGAGGTTTCCACATCAATGGACACTTTGCAACAAATCAACTGCACAAAAAAATTTAATGTTCGATTTTTACTGGCCTACTATTTTTGCAGACTGGTATAAATATATACAAAGCTACAAAGAATGTAAACAAGCATCTAGAAGAGAGAAATTTCATGCTATGCCTCTTTGCCTTGTTATCCCAGAATTTCCTTTTGCTAAATGGGTTTTAGATTTTATTGGACCTATCAATCCCACTTCATCAGCTAGTCATATTTTTATACTTATATCTATTGATCATTTTACTAGGTGGGTTGAAGGTTTTCCTTTAAAGAATGCTTGTGATGCACAGGTAATTGAATTATTAGAAAATATTATTTTTTCAAATTTTGGACTGCACTTGGAATTTATTTCAGATAATGGACTTTCTTTTATATATTCTCATTTTACCCACTTATATTATCAATAAAATATCAAGCATTCAACGTCTTCAACTTATTACCTGTAGGGTAACATACTAAATGAGTCTACTAATAAAAAACTCATTCAAATTTTGAAAAGTATCATTAATGACAAGTCTCATATTTGGCATACTTTATTGAATTTTTCACTATGGGCAGATCGTACTACTTTCAAATCTAGTACGGGTGCCTCACCCTTCCAGCTTGTATATGGACAAGATTCTATATTACATGCTCAATTAGAACTCTTGTGGCTTTGCCAATAATCGTACAATTTGGGGAACTTACCTTATGTTCCACAAAGAGTTTTACCATTGCTGGCTCAAGAGGAACAATAGAACCATTCCCTTGAAAACATTCAACACAAGATGAAAACAATGAAAAATTATTTTGACAAAAATCCAAGAATGTTAATTTCAAGGTTGACCAAAATGTTATTCTTTGGGACTTAGCTCATGCTGAAAATTTTTAAAAATTGTGGATCGGTCCTTTTAAAATTTATGCTGTCATTGGACCAAACACATATATGCTTAAAGATAAGACTAATCATGTTACGCCATAAATCACTAATGGCTCCCATTTGAAGCCATTTGTGGAAGAAAACACTGGATAAATATTCATCTTCTCCTTGAAATTATTGTACATAAATTTTTCTTTTAATTATTGTTTCATCCTTTTTGATACTACCAACATATAGGGGATCTCCCCGATGTGAGGTCCCAATTAGACCTAACACAATTTTGTGGCTTCCCATCCAACTATATGGTCTAGCCACCATTGCAATGGTTTTAGAGGTACACCTTGGTTACAACATATACACAAGAGATCACAAACACATCTTTGGGCAACAAGTACATGAGCTTTGTGTGACACCAAATGTAGAATACATAGAGAACTTCCATGGATGATAAAGGGAAATGAGCCTCAGGTCAGGGAAGTAATAGTACTATCCTAAGAGATACCCACAAGTGGAGGAGAGAGACTTATTGGTTTAACTGCAAATTAGTTCACAAGATAAAAAAAGCAATCGTAAAATCATAACAACACTCATTTAATGATATCCATATCTAAGAAATGAATAGTTCATTAATATTAGTATGTATTACCCCAACATATACCACAAACATGTCAAGGATAGTCTTGCTACGTTCACGATACATTCATGAAGAAGCATTGGCTCGAAGATCTTATGATCATTAATGAAAGGTTCCAAGTACACTGTTACATAGGTGAAACATTAGATCTAGTAGTGGAACATGAAGCCAAAACTTGCCTCTCCAAAGAATGATTTACCTCCTATGCAATACAAGAGAAGCCAAGGAAAAAAATATAAGAATCTAATCCCTTTACTTGAGTTATGAGGATATATTTATAACAAATGACAATGACTTTTGAAATTCCTCATAAATATTCAACTTCTATCACCTATGGGCTTCCATACAACCTTTCACATTTTATACATGACCTTTTACATTCCACATGTGTTTCTTGGACTTCATTATATTTAACTTATTACAAAAGAAAAAATACATATAAGATGATGGATATATAAGACAAAACTACTAATAGGAAAAAAATGATTTCAAATAGATAAATAATTTGCTTCTTCATGGAGCTCATTAGTAATGTATGTATGCCATGCTCTAAATTTTGTAGCAATGACTTTGACTCGTACTAGAAAATCTACTGCAAACCGCATATTCACCTCCAATTCTTCTGTCAATATATATTTGGAGCTAGATTTCACATTATTCTAGAACCATGACGGTTTCATGTGAGCTTTGGATTTCACAATGGAATATTGTAGAATAATTTACTTAGTGATCTCTAAGCCTTCTTGTTCTGATATTTTTTTAAATTTTACTCGATGTATTGCTTCACTTCTTGAGAGATGATATCCCTGCCTCTTGTCTCTCCAAGTGATTCCATTAAAGGCATCCCGTGCTTCTATGTCAAGGACTCCAAACCATTGTGCAGTCGACTATAAGAAACTATGGTGTTAGTAAACGGTTCGTTGAGATAGATGTAGTTATGACCGTGGAATCTCAACTGTGTTAGTTTTTGTAGCATTGGATGGTGTTCTAGTCTTGACAGTTGCCAGAGAGGCTAAGAAACAATATAAGTCCATAACCTAGAAAAGGTTTAAGGAAAATACACCTAGAAGTGACTTAATTAAGTTAATTAATTCGTAATTAAATTTTTCCTAAGTCTAACTTAGGAAAAATGATTAATTAACAAGAATTAATTGAGGAAGGTGAGATTTCTATAGAAACTCAGTGCATGGATCGACTAGGAAATAATATCAGCCATTAATTAAGTTTTAATATTGTTCATTGGAGTCCCAATTGGATGTTATAATAATAAGTCGATGGGTAGATGGAGGAACACACTTGAGATTGATTTTCCTAGGGAAATTCGATTTTCCAGAGAGCAGCAGCAGTTTCTGGAAGAGTTTGAGCCAGAGAAGGGAAGTAGAGACAAAGAGGTGCAGAGAAAATGATTCTGGAGGAACTCTTCTAGTTTCAGAGAGTCAGTTACAAGAGGGTCGAGTTTCCTCAGTGAGGTTGTGTAGTATTGACACAAAATATCTAGAGGCAAAGTTCAATTTGGTTGGACAGAGGGTTGATTAAGATGTTGGAGGCCGGGAGAATTACTAGAAGGGGCCAATGAGTCATTCTCAGAGGTTGGATTGGAAAAACAGCTTGATCAGTTATAGTTCTAGTAATAGCATACAAGTGATTTCATAGATTTGATGCAAAGGTTGATACATGGGTGTTGTGGAGCCCATTTGGAGTCAGTTTTGGAGCTAGATTAGTGTCAGGTGAGACAAAATTTGTCTCACTAATTTTTGTGGCTAGTTTTTCTATAGTGGATTGCTAGTTTGGGCATTCAACTATACTCAGAATTTTCTCATTATTTCTTAATAATAATAAACCTCAGCTGCTACACCGATTTTCCCAAGTTGGGTTTTTCCGGGGACTATTGTCCAAAAATAACAGTGTCATTATGTGTTTGTGCCAATAATTTCTTAGTTTCCAGTTTATCTTCTACAATTTTTTTTTTAATTTGTGAATATTGTGGTGTGATTAATTCATGGTTTCCATAACAATAAACTGCTAAATTAATTTACAGTTAGAATAATTAATTCCAGTTGATTCAATAGAATTTTAGTGGTGAAATTTTCACATGGTGTCATAGAAATTTCGATCAGATGGGGGTGATCAGAAGTGGAGAAGAAAATTTGATGTTCATAGGGAGAAACTGGACAAATTTCCTAGGTGCTGCGCAGTGCCTACCTAGGAAGTGCAAATTGTTGGGCAATTTGATTTTTTTAGTGTAGTTTGGTAGAAAAATGCGACTTGCTAGATGTAGTGATTCTAGCAAGAAGAAGGAGAAACAATAGCTCATATTTTCGTTGAGAATATTTCTTGTTTGGGCATAGAAGGGTTTTGTAGCAGTAGAATTAACCATGGGTGGAAGAGAAAGTGCACACACAGAGGGAATTTCTCTCAAAGGATTTCTAGCCTAAAAATTGAAATTTACAGTTTTAGACAGTGGTAGTTGCACGCATATTTTTTCACTTTAGAAGGAGGTGCGAGTAGCAGATTAAAAAACTGAGCAGGTGAAAGAGGTATTTTCCATTTCATATTCAGTTATGGCCACAATTGGGCTTAGAGATCAGAACAGGTTGGAGGGATCCTCCAAATATGTCATCTGGAAGGCTAGGATGTCCTTCTTGCTAAATGAACATGGCCTAAATACTTTTGCATAGAAAGTTGTGGAAGTGTTGAATGATGCAAATCAGCTGAAGGAATAGATGAAAGAGATGGAAAAGGCAAATAAAATGATCTTGGATGGAGTTTGATACCATATAGTTTCATATATATATGGTAAGAACAATGCCAAGGAGATGTGGGATGCTCTTACCCAACTATATCAGAATGCTTCCGAGAAATGAAATATGTTCCTACAGGAGAAGCTGAGAAACATCAGGATGCAGAAGAATCAAGGCATTTATCCCTTTCTCACCATTATTTAGGAAATATGGGATCAACCTTAAATAGTTGGGGAGGTGCCTCAACCTACAAAACTAGTACATTTTTACCTAAACAATGTCTCATAGGAATGGGAAGTATTTGTCAAAAGCATCTTGGGACAAGACATATTACTAGTGTGGGAATGAATGTGGTCAGACCTATAAAAGTAGGAGATGAGGTGGGATCTAGTAAATAGCTCCATCAGTAGAAGCAACAGTAAGGGTTTAAAAGGTGAGAAAGAGGAACAGAATGTGGCCCTTACATCAAAGGGTTCCAATCAGGGATAGGGGGAGAAGAAGAAAACGAAGGACCTATCTATGGTCAAGTGCTTCAGCTGTGGCAAGTTGGAAACTACAGTACTCAATGTCTTCAAATGAAGAAGGAAAAGTAGGAGAAGTAGGACCAAGCAGAAACATCTGCAAATATAAACAAATTTTCCTCCAGGTTAGAGGAATACTTCACCATGTGCACAGTTATACCTCTAGGAGTGAGGTGGGGCAATATGGAGCTATAGTCCTAGAGCATCGTAGAGGATTGGGTAGGAACCATTGAGGTGTCTTCCTCATGGATCATTACCTTGCTACAGGAGGTCATAGTATTCAATAGCAGGATAGATCAGTGTCAATTAATGCAGTCAAATTTTGAAGTGACAGTTGTAGACAAGTGTTAATGAGTGCAAAGTAGTGTTGATAGAAAAACATAAGCCTTAGTAGTAGAGTAAGCAATAATGCATATTATTCAGTGGATAGTGTAAAGGTTAGTATCAATCATATTCTTAGGGGAGAGATGCAACACAAAGACACAATTGATTTATTATTTTAGATGCTTCTCAGTTGCAGTAGCAACAAGAACAATTGAGAGGGAGTTGCAGTGCATATGGAGACTTGGAAGTAGTATATGAATGTCAGAAATGACACATATGCAACATGAGAGTTTCACAGTAGTTGGTGGTAAGTGGAAGGAAGTCACATTGGCCAAAAATCAGCAATGTATTGAGGGTGATGTAGAGACATGGTGTTCGAGTAGTTTAACACTAGACCACCTTCGTCATTAAGAGGGAATGTTATTTTTTGTAGCATCAAATGGTGTTCTAGTCTTGATAGTTGTCACAGGGGCTAAGAAACACTATAACTCCATCACTGTTGTAGGTCAATTTGGGCATCATCCCCCATGACTTGGTAAAACTGGACATCATCCCCAGGACCAATGAAATAGGGTCTATCATCCCCTTTCATTTAAGTTTCTATATGACCTAAGAGAAGAAAAAATCATTCGTGGCTTCTATTGTGAGATTTCCAAGGTTTGAAGTATATGTTATATCACCTATTGGCTCACCAACGCAACCTATAAAGGGACTAACTGCATTTCATATGCAACCTCCTCCATTCAAGGGTGCACTGCAATGCACTTCCCGACATTCAAGAGTGTGTTGGTCTCCTAGGAGTGGAATTCTAATTTTTTCAGGAATCTCCACATGGCCAGTGCCTTCTATAAGAGTCCATATGTGTCAAAATTTGAATCCAAGTGTCCATATAACACCTCTGAACTTGGGAACATGTATTTCCTATTATTAGAAAGTCATTCATTTAGAAACTACCACCATTTTCCCTATAAATTGAGAACAAATCCTATTGCTAGGGAAGGAAGAATTTTGGTAAAGAAATGTTGTTGTATTCTCATTGGAGAGAGTGAAAGTATTGATATGATGTTGGTGTGATGTTGGATGTTATGGGCTGAGATGAAGTTGGAGCTAGTGACATCAAATCGATCATTGGTTGTAACCTCCCCCTTCTACTCTTTAATAAATATTTCTATTCATTTTCCCATATATGTATGTTTATGTTTCTATTTCTCATGCAATTGAATTTTGAATGATATATATGTTTCATGTTTAATTAATTTAAGTGATTAATATAAATAGGCATATTTATATTTCGATTTGTTTGTTGTTCTTTGTTTATACTTGCAGGAAACAATCTAGTGATCTGAGCTGGATTGAAAGTGACAACAAAAGCGTAAGAAGGAGAAGAAGTGCTTGGATCACAAGTAGGTTATTCTATCATTATATGTGTCTATTTATGTTAGATAAAGTGATAGAAAATTCTTTGATCTACTGTTCTAAGTTCCTAGCACAACACTTAGGGAATTTGATTTATCTGTAAATCATAATTCTACATAACAAATTGACAACTCCGTTGGGGATCTTCCTATCATTCCTGGTGTTTTTTCCTCTATTAATCCTCATTAGTAGCATCTAATTTAAGTTATTAGACTTTTGAATGAAATAATTGCATTATAAGTTTGTTATGTGGCTTGCATTTTCAATCACTGTTGTGCCCAACGCACTATTGGTCAAGACACAGTGCAATGTAGTGCACTGTCTCCCACTCAAGGGTGCACTGCAATGCACTGTCTCCCCTTAGAGACTGCGTTTCTCCCTCAGCCAACCAAATTCCATTCAAATTTTTCATTTCCATCATTCTTAGCCATTTGTTTGCTATGTTTTCAATTATCTGATACCTCTTAGAGACCAGTGAACTTTCCAGATCCTTCCTCCTTTTAAAAGTAATTTTTTTCAATGCCTCTTTAAGTGTTTTTATTTATCATTGGAAAATCAAATTCAAAGTATTATCTTTCTACATTAGATCCATTTGTTTTCGTAAAGGAAATTTTCGTTAAATTCTTCGTTTCTTGTAGGAAAAATTGTAGTTCCATTCTTAATTTTTCCTAAAGGAGAAATTGTTGTTAAATTCCTCGTTTCTCAAAGATTTTTTTTTTTTTTTGGGTTCATTTGATGCATACAGTTTCCTTTATTGCATTCACATTAAGGGATATGAAAAGAGAAACATGCATTTTCATATAGTGGATTGTGTGTTTTGCATAGGAACAAGTTAGGAAAGATGCATTTTAGTTTGTGCTCTTTGTTGTTTGTTCTAAAACTGATTGCTCTTTCCCTTAGTAGATAGGAATTTCATTGAAAAGGATAAAATTGAAAAGTTTTCTTATCATTTTAGTTTGGATTTTTAGGAATTTCCATGACATCACGCGGTGAACCTCAAAATGAAATTTTTAAAATAAGATCAACTTAAAATTTACATCAATTTACCTAAGAAAGCATTGGAAACATAACGATAACATTTAGAAGGTCTAGGCTAGAGACGTGTTCCAGCATCGTTAGCTGTCGTTGACTTGTATGTGATACATTCTGAGTGTGATACCTCACTCCACGTACGTAAGTATATCAGAGCTCATCCACATACCTACGGGCATATCAGGCAATGTTCTAGTATGAAAAGTATAAGGGGGTGCTCTCACTGTACAATTTTACATTAGACAATGCTAATATGGACTTGGGCCTCCATGTAGCTTCAGGTATATTTGGGAGGAAAAATTTAGGTTGCTATCCATCCATAGTGAACCAAGTTGGCCACCTTGTAACTTATGACACATCAAACACATCATTCGGGGAGATTGCATGCCCATACTTCTTGGTTTACCAGGAGGTATTCTGCAGTTCACAATTACTTGGTAAACCTTTTGCCTATAATAAACCCTTTTGTTTTTTTTATTTGTTTTTGGTCATAAAATAAATTAGTCGTCGTGGAAGAATAACACCCCTTTCCCCATAGTTTGCGTAGAATAGAATTGAAACCACCTTTACCACCAGAAGCCACTTCTGGTCAGCGAAGGAAACATCGCTCTACTGAAACTAGTACTATCAGTACCTTTGGTGTGACATCATCCTCACATATACTAGAGTTGGCACAAGTTGTTTCTACAAATCCTGGTTCATATACTCTTGTCAAGATGAAGTCCTCACAGCTACCCATTGTCATGATCCATCCAATTAGTGAGACCATACCTCCCGAACCCGACGTTGTTCAACTGGAAGTTGATCCGGATCTTATTACTTTTTTTCCAGAACATTTGAATCTTGAAGTTGAATGATCGGAAGTTTTTCATTTATTGGTCACCCCACAATATATTGTAGCCATTGAGTCTCCCATATCACGCAGTAAACCTCCTGAAACATAATTTAGGCCTCATGGTGAAATCCTTCCACCTGGTTTAATTTCGATTGAAGAAATACCACAAGAGGAAACACCTTTAACTCCAAGTCATATTGGGGCAGAGCTTTACCTATACGAGTCTTTTCCTTAATCACCTACCTCTTCTTTTGTCGATCCTGTGTTTATTAGAGTTCCCATAGATCCAATAGGGTATAAATTTGGTTGAAAAACCCTACCTGAGCCAACATCTTCAGTTAGACCATCTATTCTAGTTGCGATAGCACCTGCTCTTGCTAACTCGTCGATGTTCAAAACTTCATGAGAGTCACATTTATATGGTGGCCCTTTCATCCCACCTAGTTTCCAATCTTTATCAGGAACCTTCTCTGGTGCATCCTCAAACCCATGGACTTCACCGATGTCATCGTCTAGTGTTATAACTAGTAAATCTATAGAAAGTACTGAATGGATTGATCCTTTATATACATCATCAAGGCAATATAAAGTTGGTCCATCTGGGTATATTCCATCTAGTACAATTTCAACTGGACTCCCTGCATTTGGAGAACAATATTTTCCATCTTATTATACTCCTCATGCTGGGGGGAAACCTTTGGTCACCAATTTTGACAGTACTCCGTTGTTATTTGGTCATCCTAATGTTAGAATGACTGTTTTTCAGTGGTAGCCCACTCTACCCATCCAACCACAAACGGTTGTGCATTCGTATCAATTGGTTCAACTTGTTGCACCCACATCAACTCTGCTTGTTAATACATATTTACCCCTATTAAAGACTCAAACTATTGTACCTCAACCATCTTAGGTGGGTCCTTTAACCCAATACCCTCAAGTATTGGGCCCTTAGACTCCAACTCCTTCGGCTGGTTTACACCAGCCATTTGTATCCGGAATCATTTATTCACAAGCTGGATTACCATATTATGGGATGTCACAGCCGCAACCAAGTTATACCTATTCGCAACCAAATCCAAGATATCCTAGTTTGTGTTATAATATTGGTGGACATACCCCTTGGTAGCCACAAGTGCAAATACCACAACCTTCATTTCAACAAGTAGCATACCCACGTTTTGGTCAACAGAATCCTCAAGCGTTTGATTTTCAAAACAAACCCTATCTGGGTTACCAACAACAGATTCCTTACGCTAGTGCTCAAAGGCCTTTTTCCCAAGCAATTCCATCATACCCTAGCTATGCTCAACCTAACCTTAATCGACAGTTTCCCTTTGTTGCAACTTTAGAGTTACTGAATTTAAAATAGCTCACCAATTATCCAATTAATTATGCCCCTTGGTGGATTGTGATACCTCATAAATTACCCTTGGGTATTCGTAAGTTCAATGGAAACCCTGGGGAAGAATCGTCGACGCATGTCATGACTTATCATTTGTGGTGTTCATCTAACACCCTAAATTATGACTCCATTCGGCTACGTCTTTTCCTGCGTATGCTTACTTGTCCGGCTGAGAAATGGTGCATTGAGTTACCAAGAGCTTCATTTGATAATTTGACTACCCTAGATATTGTATTTTTGACCCTTCTAGTTACCCATACGATATGAAAATGGAATGGTAATCTTGACCAATTTTAAACAGACTAATGCTACTCACATTTCTAATCATATTCATGAGTGGTGTTGTTGTCGTAGAATGGTTAAGACATTTGTTCCTGATCAGCTCCTTGCTGAATGATTCATTAAGTCCCTGTTACCACCTATAACTAAGGATGTGGGTAAGAGTGGTATCATCACTGAAGAGAAATTCATTTCTCATGCCTAGTTTTTAGACTTGATTTACACTCAGTATGGCATGCTCTATGAGAAAATTCCCAACGCGTCGCGATCTAATTTTACTGTTCCTCCTCCATATAAGGACTCTCATGCCCCAGATGGTATGATTGGTACTGCAAGAACACATCACTCTACTGCATTTGATCCTGTGGCTTATTACGAAATCCATGTCATATCATCTGACAAAGGAAAAAGTGACTACCAACCCGTAAGTAAGAAAAAGGGGAAATCAAAGAAAAAAAAACTTATACCCCGCAGGAAAGATCATCTGATCAATCGAATGGAAATCAGAAACCTTGTTACCCTTACATAATATGTAATGAGGAACAATTTTTTCATGACTTTCCTCACCGCGCTGAAGTCTCAAAATTGGTTAAGACTTTGCATATATTCACAGTGTTGACAGATCCATTTTCGAATCCGGACACAAATTTGGTTGCTACAGATCCATCTTCTAGTTCACAAGTGCTTATGCTATCTGTCACAAAGCCATTGACTGATGTTTTGATGTCAATGCATAATAAATATTACTATAGTCAAACTACTGATCAACCTACCACCTCGACCACAAATCCGTCTATGGAATCGATATTGCCAACTGTTATTCCTGAATTGAAAATCAAGCCACTGAAGGGAGTCATTCATAAATCAACATTTAATCCTCAAGCTCGAGCTGCTCAAAATTATAATATAGCTGAAGATTTGGCTCAATCCCCTTCATCTATGTCAGTGCTTGAAGTGCTTCAAAATTTTCCCTCCCAGAAGCAGGCCTTTTTGTTGGCAATTGGTGGAATTGAATTGACAGATTCCAATCTCGTAGTCTTTAATCATACGGGATATGTGCTGAAATTACCAGCGAAATTGGCATTATCCATCCAAGTAAATGTTCTCAAACACCTTGTTCATTGTACTATTCTTTATGAGGGAGCATCTACGTGAATTATGTCTCTAAAATGTTGGAATTCACTTGGCTACCCATGCCTATCTCAATATCCTACAACATTGAAAGCTTTTGACGGACGTACATATAAGCCTTGTGGTATTATCAATAACCTACATGTTGAACTAGAGGTAAAAACAGTGAATGTTGAAGTTGAGGTCCTTGACAGACCTCTTTATTAAAAAAATTTACTCTAAAGGCCACGGGTATACGCTATGAATGTGATCGTTTCTACATATTTTAGAATGATCGCCTTTTCACATAAAGGTGTCGTCACAGTCATCAATCGGCTATCCTTCTTTGCCTCTAGTTCCCAGGTAACCAGAATCATTCTGTTAGTTCATGCACCCCAAATCACACTTCATAACATTGGTTTGGGACTCTTAAAGGATTCCACTCTCATGGATACCTTTGCATTACTGCTGCCTATGATGTCAGCAGAAATCGCAAGTATAGAGACCTGCTACATGATATATTCCACTCAATATATCTTAAGGAATATTGCGGGTGATTCTGAAGTTGTTACGTTGGATGAGTTCTTGCCACCTAGCCCAATTGAGTTGGCATAGCAATCAATCTACATGGTTTGGGCGGTGAATCCAAAATCATCATCGCCGGTAATTTGGGTTGATCGTTCATTAGATTATGGTACTCCATCTAATCCTTTTTCCTCAACTTTCTTGACATATGAGAATATTCTGGAAACCATGATGTTAGAAGGAGAACCATGGGAAGATCATCATCATCATTCCCATATTCAAGATTAAAAAGAAGATAATCTTAGTGAACTATATCATCCATTGATCAAAACATTCTTTTAAAATTATTTTCCTATTAATGCAATCAATTTTGAGTGAAATTTATCAAATATTGAAGAAACCATTTCTATCGATATTTTGACCAAACCTGGCATTGTAGAAAACATTCATGTCGGCGTGTCTCGTTATTCATCAGAACTCGAACATATCACTCTCTCTTTCATGAATTTCGTGATGTATTTGCTTGGTATTACGAGGAAATGGTAGACATAGATACTAGTATCGTTGAAAACACTATTAATATGTACCCTGATGTCAAGCCGGTACGTCAACGCCTTCATCATGTCCATCCGAAGAAGGTCGCTGCCATTAAACCAGAAATTAAAAAAAAATTGCATGCTAGTTTCATTTACCCTATTCCACTAACTGAGTGGGTTTCCAGCATCGTTCTTGTTATGAAAAAACAAGGAACCATCAGAGTGTGCATTGATTATCGGGATGTCAATCTTGCTTATCCAAAAGACAACTATCCTACTCCCTTTATCGATTAGATTATTGAAAATTGTGCTAGATGTGAAATATTTTCGTTCATGGATGGATTTTATGGCTACAATCAAATCAATATCTACCAAGGGGACCAATATAAGACAACATTCATCAGTCCCTGGGGCACATTCTCTTATCAGAAACCCCCTTTTGGTTTAAATAACATTGGGGAAACTTTTCAGAGAGCTGTGGATTATGATTTCAATGACATCAAGCACATTGTTCAACCCTATCTAGACGATTTACCCACGCATTCACGAAACTGGACTGATCACCCAATTCATCTGAGAGTTATCTTTCTATGCTATTGACACTACAAAATATGCCTAAATCCACATAAATGTGTGTTTTTTGTTGGTTCTAGTCATTTTTTCAGATTAGTCGTATCAAAAGAAGGAATGCGAATTGACCCACTAAAGGTCCGAGCCATTCTTGATTTTCCTTCGCCATCAAATTTTCTTCAGTTACAGAAACTTCAAGGAAAGGCTAACTTCCTAAGGAGGTTCATACCCAACTACGTCGAAATGGGTAAAGGATTTACTCGGCTCTTGAAAAAGGGGATTCCCTTCCATTGGATAAGGTTGTGCAATCTTCTTTTGATGCTGTGAAGGATACTCTTGTCCGGGCGTCATTAATGTATCCCCCCAATTATTAGAGTGATTATTTCTTATATATCATTGTGGCTGATACGACCAATTGTATGGCATTGGTCCAAGTAGAAAATGGGATAGAACATGTGATCTATTATTTGAGTCGCAATCTCAATGATACGGAAGTGAAGTATTCATATGTATAAAAGTTTGCCTTGGTGGTTGTTCAAGCTGTCCAAATATTTCTCCACTATATCCTATTCTGGAAGACCATTGTCATTTCAGATTGCAACCCCATGACTTATATCTTATCACGTCAATTTTTGGGGGGAAAGTATTCAAAATGGATTGTCATTTTACGGGAATTTGATTTCGAATTCATCAAATCCAAGTCAAAGAATTATTTATTTTTGGTTGAGCTTCTCTGTGACCTTCCCTCTGATAGTACTGCTACTACATCGACACCATATATTCCTGATGAGTCTCTGTTTCTGATCGAATCATCCGATCCTTGGTATGGGGATTTTATAATTTATCTCTAGACCCAGACTTTTTGGCCCGATACCTCTTGCTCTGACCAACGACTTAATCGATACCAAGCCAAATATTATCTGATTGTCAGAAATACACTTTATCATCATGGTGGTGATACATTTTAAGAAGGCGCCTCACTCATGAGGATGCCGAAAAGGTTTTAAATTATTGTCATGCTAGGGCTTGTGGTGGAAACTTGTTTGGATATGCTATCGCGTAGAAGATAATTTGTGTCGGTTACTTTTGGTCTATCATATTTCGCGACTTCATCCTCGCGATTAGAAGTTTTCATGTGTTCCAGATATTTGATCGTAAAATCCACAAACTGCCAGTAACAGTGCATCTTGTTGTCTCTGTGGGACCATTTTCATTGCATTGACTTCATGATGTGTAACCCTCGTTCGTTTGTGGGGCATGGTTATATTATTATCGTAGTATATTACTTTACCAAGTGCGCCAAAGGGATGCCTACATTCAACAACACAGGACAAAAAATGCATTGTTTTTATTTAATCATGTCATTTCACGGTTTGGGGTCCCACAAGCTATAATTATAGATCATGGATCGCATTTTCGCAATCATATGATGAATGATTTGACTGCCAAATTAGGACTATCGCATGATAGTTCTTCTCCTTATTATCCACAATCAAATGAACAAGTTGAGGCTATTAACAAGATTCTTAAACGAATGCTTCAACAAATGATAGGAGTTCATAAACGGAATTGGCATTTGATCTTGTACTCAACCTTGTGGGTGTACCGAAACTCGGTGAGAAACGCAACCGGATTTACCCCCTTTCAATTGGTGTATGGTCTGGAAGTTATCTTGCCAATCCAATGTGAAATACCGTCATTAAAACTCGCAATCAACTTGTTACCTGACACCTTTGCTGAAGAAGCATGTCTTTTTAACCTCATCCATCTTGATGAAACACGTCGTGAAGCCCAATTGGCCAACGAAGCGCATAAGATACGTATACATGCACAATACAACAAGCATGTCTAGCCTCACATTTTTTCAGAGGGTGACCTAGTCCTTCTTTATGATCAGGAAGCTGATGTAATAGGTATAGAGAAATTTGAGCCATTATGGCATGGCCCCTATATTTTCAAAAGAGTTCTTGCTTATGAGTTGGTATATTACGATGGAATTCCATTGGCGCAGCCCCAAAATGGGTTGTATCTGAAACGTTACTATGCTTAATCATGAGCGTAGTAATTTTTTATATTATATTGTATATATGTTGTTGATTTGCATTTACTGTCTTAGTTTGCTTTTCTAGAGTTTTATTGAAGTTAGTAATCCGCTTTGCATTTCATCATAGATGTCTGAATATTTGGAACCATTTGTTGGGTACGCTGATGGTGCTAGTCGTAGTATGCAGAATCTATCCTCTGCAGCATGGGCCATTTTTGCTCTGAAGGACGAGTTAGTGATTTTTAAAGGGATTTGTATTAGTCGATCTACAAACAATATTGTTGAGTATAGCGCATTGATCGAACTTCTCTCTGATTCCATTTCATTTGGTATTAACCGCATCATAATTAGGTTAGACTCGCAACTTGTGGTATTACAACTTACTAGTGTTTATACTGTCAGAAATCCAACACTGCATCGTATGTTCCTAAGAGTTCTACTTTTGGAAAGACGTTTTGATTTCATTCAATATCAACACATTTATGGAAACTTGAACACATTAATTTATTCTTTAGAAAATTATGTTATAAATAGACATTTGCGACACATGTGAAAGATACATTCACATAATTGAACAGGATTGCACAATAAACATAGGAAAACACTGAAATAAAATAGTTATATAGTTATAAGTTTTTACAAAAATTGTGCCCAAGACACATTGGTCATCTGACCTCAAAATGCATGCAACATGTCAAAAGTAAACTAGTGGTTCCCATGATAACATGCTACTGATCTAGCTATCCTACCCAGTAACTGCATCCAATGGTTAGGAATGCCAATAGTATGGCACTGCAGTCGCATCGGTAAATCTTCGATCCAACAATCTAGAATCCTGAAGGTCAACCCCTATATGTGTTGTTGAAGCTCAATAAGAGTCTCAGGCATATCCAAATCCTGAAGAAATGATCTCCCAACAACCCTCTCTGTTGGCTCATCTACTCCATGCTCTGGCTCTCCCACTGGTCGAATTCGACCCACACCTGCATACATGAAAACTTTAGTTTGGTCTTGGGAAAACATCAAAATACAAAAAAATGTATAAACCTTAGAAAAATAGTAAAACATGGTCAAAACATTCTTACTAATTTCACCCCATGAAGTGCCTTCTGGTAAAACTAATTCTGGATCTCCTCGGAAGTCAATGCCTACATATGCATAGTCATCGATGGAGATAATGCAGTTAGAACACGATGGTCAATTGACCAACATTTCTAGCCATTAGTTCTACCCATCTCTTCATCCTTGGACCTCTATGGTTGGATATACCTAGTGTCACATACTGAGGATGCATCAGTGGAATCCGCTCTAAGGAAAAATAAATGAGGATCAAACCATAGTTGAAATTTTTCTTCCTTCCTCCCTTTTCCTTGCTCAGTTGTTCTTTCATTAGAGAGAGTACAGATTCAGTCGAATTGAAAAATGTTGGTTCCATGCACTCTAATGCATATTCCATATAATATATGTTTGCTACATGGAGTGTAGTGGTACCAACAAGGTTTTTGATCGTGAATAATATGGTTATCAATGGAAAATCATGAACATCACAGATTTTTATTTTCCCATGCTTGCTAGGATCTACCCTTGGATTGCAATACTGCAATATATAGTCTCTCATTGTCTCTCCTCTAAGAGCAGACCCTAAGAGAGAAATGGGTAGGCCTCTCCTCGATAATCCTGTCAGAAAATAAACATCCTCCACTAAAATTGGGACCACATTGTTCCCAATATGAAATGCCTAAATCATTGGATCCCATGCACAAACGATGAACTCCAAAAGTTCTATTTGTTGCCTCATACCAGATAATATGAAGTACTTCAACAACCCACAGTCTTTGAAGGCTCTTATAGTACCCTGATCATTTAGGGAAATCATGTTTTGTTCCTCATGTTCTCTTTCCCTCCAAGTAATTGTCATTTTGGTCCATTGAATCCCTGAAACATAACCATAAGACTAATTAGGACCCATTTCATGAAAAAAATTAGGAAAAATATGAGCACACTACAAAGGAAAAAAATGTGAAATGCACCCAATGCACCCTTGGTCAAGGGAAAATGCATTGCAAGTGCACCTGGCCTTCAATTCCAGTGCACTACAATGCACCTTTCGACATTCAAGGGTGTGTTGCCCTGCTTGAAAAATAAATTTACCCTAAGGGGCCCAAATCTCTAAAAAATTGAAATGAAATGAAAAAAAAAGACTACTGAAGGAAAGAGGAGGTTTATGGCACCAATCTGGATCAAACGACGAGGAAAACCATCCAAAGAATCGATCTCAATCAACAACTAAAGTTCGGGGGAAAAAACAGGTTCAAAGCTCCAAAATGAAAATGGTAAGTTTCAAATGGTAAAAATGAATAGTACAACTCTTTTAATTAGTCATTTGATTATTTTCAAATCATATTTATTGTTGTGACTATGGTTTTTATTCATTTTTTTATCATGAAACATGTAATTTTAATCCATTTGATGATGTTCTAAACAGGTTTGCAACTTATAGTAGATTAGTCGTGCACATTTATTTTGAGAATGATTTGACCACAAAGCATAATTTTATCCTTATTTTTTGAGCTTTGATAAAAACGAAAAAGGACTTTAAGCGCACTTTTATCTCTTTTTCGAGCTTCGATAGCGGTGAAAAAGGAGCTCATGGAGTCTTCTTTTAGCTCTTTTCAGACTTCGATAATGTGAAAATATTGTCGAGTACTTGTCTTTTTGAGCTCGTAAAAGTAAATGAAATGAAATATATTCAGTATAAGTTTAACCTTTTTCCGGACTGAGATAGATTATTTATGAAAAAAGGAAAACCTTAAGTCAAACATGGCTGGGAGGTTCTCTCAGATATTATTTTACACTTTTTTGGATATGAGCGACAAATTTACGAAAAAGGACTCATGGAGTTTTTTTTTCCTCTTTTTCAAACTCTCTAAATATGAAAAATGGTCAGGTTGTCACTGTCATTAGGCTCATTAAAACATGAAATAGCAACGAGCTTGTTGATCATGGAAAGAATCAAGTTTCATTTATCGTTAGACTCATTAAATTATTAAATAGAGATGAATATTCACCCGAAGGGTTTAATTAAAGATCAAGCATATGTTATCCTCCTCAAGCTTGTTAAAAAATAAAGAGGTACTGGTCGAAAAATGACTGGGGAAAATTTGGGAAAGTGAATAGAAATTTTACGGTATCAGGTCACTCTTGAACATGAAACTTCACTCCATCATTGTGACTGTTTTGGTTGGGTAATGTTCTTAACGGTTCATTCATACCTATGGTTCATCATACCTTCACTTCGGTTTTGGTTCAATGCTGCCAACTCATCTCAATGTCACTGATATTTTCAAGAGAAGTCATCCAGTGAATACTCATCCTTCTACAATACTCATAAACCTTCATTCTCATGAAAGTCATACCTGAAAATTGCTATATCAAGTCACATTTTGCCTCTAAAATCAGTAATTCCCGTTTGGCAATAAAGTGGCTTCCTATCGACATCAAATCATCATCCAGGAAGTTTACTTAGAAACATCATCTTCCAGTACCATGAGGCTTGTTACATCATCGACAAGATCCTCGCTTCTGGAACTTTGACAGAAAGATTTTGTTTTCCGTTGGACATCAAATCGTCTATTCATGCCTTAAAAAATGTACTACAGTAAATTGAGAGCCATTAACATCAAATGGTATCTCTCTCGCATTTTTTAACAACTCACATCATTAGTTGGTAATCAAACGATGTATTACCATGTTCGACTACAAATCATATATTTGCATGGCTAGAATTGTACCCAAATGATCATGTCAATGAGATAAGAAGACCCTAGATCTAGTTTCAGCCATTTGGGCTGTGATTTAAGGATTGTTGTACACATCCTCTTTATGGTGACCTTACATACAGATCGCCATTCGAACATGGGCCTATATCTGTAGGCATGTTTTTATTGGGAAACATTCCAATGTAGATGAATTTCTGCACTATGTACATGTTATTAGATAGTTTATGTGCTGAGCATGGGAATGAATCCCTCTTCATTCCATGAAAAAGATGAAAATATCTTGATGTAATGTATTGTAATATTGATGTAGGTCACCACTCCGCTTCAGTTCCACCTCATCACATTGTAAAGCATCTCATTCAAAAATATTGTTCTTATTTTGACTTCATTCTTTAGGTGTCAGCTGTTATAGGCCAATTTGGGCATCATCCCCCATGACTTGGTCAAATTGGACATCATCCCGAGGACCAATGAAATAGGATCTATCATCCCCTTATATTTCAGTTTCTATATGCCCTAAGAGAAGGAAAAATCATTCATGGCTTCTATTGTGAGATTTCCAAGGTTTGAAGTATATGTTATATCACCTATTGACTCACCAACATAGCCTCTAAAGGGACTAAATGCATTGCATATGCAAAATTATCCATTCAAGGGTGCACTGAAATGCACTTCCCGACATTCAAGAGCGCGTTGGTCTCCTAGGAGCGGAATTCTCATTGTTCCAGGAATCTCCACATGGTCAGTGCCTTCTAGAAGAGTCCATATGTGTCAAACTTCGAATCCAAGTGTCCATCTAACACCTTTGAACTTGGGAACATGTCTTGCCTGTTATTAGAAAATCATTCATTGAGAAACTACCATCAGTTTCCCTATAAATTGAGCACAGATCCTAGTGCTAAGGAAGGAAGAATTTTGGTAAAGAAATGCTATTGGATTCTCATTGGAGAGAGCGAAAGTACTGATATGCTGCTGGTGTGATGTTGGATGTGATGAGGCTGGGATGAAGTTAGAGCTGGTGACATCAAATCGACCATTGGTTGTAACCTCCCCCTTCTACTCTTTAATAAATATTGATGTTCATTTTCCCATATATGTGTCTGTTTATGTTTCTATATCTCATGCAATGGACTCTTTAATGAAATATATGTTTCATGTTTAATTGATTTAAGTGATTAATATAAATAGGCATCTATATATTGTGATCAGTTTGTTGTTCTCTATTTATACTTGCAAGAAACAACATGGTGATTTGAGTTGGATTGAAGGTGACAACAAAAGCGATAGAAGGAGAAGAAGAAGCGCTTGGATCAAAAGTAGGTTCTTATATCATTCTGTGTGTCTATTTATGTTAGAGAAAGTGATATAAAAGTCTTTCATATAGTGTTCTAAGTGCCTAGCACCACACTTAGGGAATTTGATTTATCTGTAGATCATAATTTTGCATAACAATAACCCAGAATTTTTTTGGAAAATCCACATAGAAGTGACTTAATTAAGTTAATTAATCAATAATTAAAATTTTCCTAAGTCTAACTAAGGAAAAATGATTAATTAATGTGAATTAATTGCGGAAGGTGATATTTCTCTAGTAACTCACATGGATCGACCAAGAAATAATATCAGCTATTAATTAAGTTTTAATATTGTCTGTTGGAGTCCCAGCTGGAGGTTATAAGAATTTAATGGGTAGATGGAGGAACACACTTGAGATCGATTTTCCTTTGGAATTTCGATTTTCCAGAGAGTAACAATATTTTATAGAAGAGTTCGAGCCAGATAAGGGAATTAGAGATAGATAAGGGAAGAGATAGTGAGTTTGGAGGAAGTATTCTAGTTCCAAAGAGTCAACTATAGGAGGTCCTAGTTTCCTCAGTGAGGTTACACAGTGATGTCACAGAAGATTCAGAGGAAGAGTTCGATTTGGCTAGACAAAGGGTCAATTCAGTTGCTGGAGTCTGGGAGAATTTTTGGAAGGGGACAACGGGTCATTATCAGAGGCTGGACTGGGCAGAAGGCTTGATCAATTTTAGTTCTAGGAAGAGTGTACAATTGCATGCAAAAATTTGACGAAAATGCTGACACAAGGGTTTCGTGGATCCCATTTGGAGTTGGATCAGTGTTGGGTGAGATAAAATTTGTCTCACTAATTTTTGTGGCCAATTTTTCTATAGTGGATTTCTAGTTTAAGCATCCAGTTGTACTCAAAATTTTCTCACTACTGCTTAATAATAAAAACCCTCAGTTGTTGCACCTATTTTCCCAAGTTGGGTTTTTCTGGGGACTTTTGTCCCAAAATAACGGTGTCATATTTTATGTGTATGTGCTAGCATTTTCTCATTTTCTATTTCATTTTCCGCAATATTTTTGTTTGTGAATATTGCAATGTTATTAATTTGTTGTTGTCGTAGAAAGAAACTGTTAAATTAATTTACAGTTAGAAGAATTAATTCTAGTTGTTGCAATAGAATTTTAGTGGTGAAATTTTCACAAACTGTACCTTATCTACTTTAGCGACAATCATTTCCTTTCTAACCAAATATTGTAGAACATCTAGATATTTGACAACCAATTCTTATATTTGATCAAAAACTCAGTTTTCCACCTTTAGGAGCTTTAGGAATTCTTGCAATTTCTTTTGTATACTAACTAGGGCCACTAATGCTTCATGTAAAAGTGTCATTTCATCATACAAATACATCATTGTATCCTCCATTGGCCCAAATTCCTCCTGTATGGTTGACTGCCATTCTGTTGTGTTGAAGCTATGGGAAGATAGTCATTGATTTTTTGCAGCGAGGTGTTCCGCTTGTTTCTTTACTACAACCAAATATTTCCTCAGTCGTGCATCCTCATTCAAAAGATACTCTGAGTTATCCTGTATTGCAGTAGAAAAAACAACATTAGCTTCCATGATTTCCCGAGGATTCCTCCTAGTATTTGTAGTTATCACCTTTTCAGTGGATAGAAAGAGTGGATTCTGAGAATCATTTAAGAAGAATATTCACCTTTGTTGCATCATCCTTTTCTCTAGTTGTTGAAATGTAACATTACATATGTCCATGAATTTGTCTTCTGGTGGAGGTGTGATTCCCATCTCATCAAATGGGAGGTGGACACCTATAAGAGGAGGTTATGCCGGAGAACCTAGTTCATAATCTATGGGCTAGATGGCATCATATTCATCCAATTCTTCTTTTATTTCCTGAGTCATCTATTCTTCTTTTAGCCCCTATGTTGCTTCCTCCTCCTGTGATTGCATTTGTTGTTTTTATTCCACTCTCTTTCTTTCCTCTTCTTTTTTCCACATCTTTGCCTCCAATTATCTCTTTTCCTATTCAACTTCAATAGTTCCCTTATTCAACGGGTCAACTTTCCATTTTCTACTACTTTTTTTTTGGATCATATTTGATCCTTTTCCTAGGAACTACACTACTAGGCTTGAGTTGTTGTTGCTTGTGATGCCTCTCATGTCTGTACATATTGAGTTTGTGGAACATGGGGGGAACCAAATTCAATTTGTAGATGTGTCTTTCTTTGCCTTTTCATCCTCGGTATTAGTCCTTGATGTATATATGCAAGTGAAGCCAATCTTGTCACAAAGTTGCTTGCACACTTTCCTGGGTCATACTCATGGAAGTCCCTGAATAAAAAGTGCAAGCGGTCTAACTCTTTCATTTCAACTTCTCCTGCCTTGTGGATCTTAAGCTCATACATTCCAATCCTCAAATGGAAGGTAGGCCAAGGGGTGTTCTTCCTTCCATGAAGAATTCCTGAAAAATCATTTATTGAAATGATAGGAAACTTCTTGCAGTACCACCTTTTTAGTCACATAACATGGCATAATGTGAGGAAAAATTTGGCATCTAAAACATTTGATATAGGTATATTCTAGTGCAACAAACCAATCTGTGATATCATGCCATTCCTATTTCACTTGGTTGGTCATGCAAGGAAGACCAATCTCATAAATCATCTAAAATATGACTGCAAAGAAATGCTCTGCCAATTTGTCATATGCCCCTATGAAACTAAACTCTGATAACACCTTGCAATGGAAGTAGATTGGAAAATTTTCTTTCCAAGTCCAATTCCAATACATCCCTAGGAATGCATATTGGGCATAGATTCCATCTAATAGAAATTTTGACATACATAATTCTAGGGCTTGGTTTGCCTTTAGAGATTATTTTTCCTGCCCAATAAGTTGCTGCAAATCAAACGAAAGTATATCTACCCAATTGAATATTTTTCCATGAGTAACAACCAATTTGAGCATAAATATTCAATTCTCTTCAAATAATTCTACATTCTTTCACCCATGAAACCTACAACACATAGCAATAAGATATTGATACACTTCTCTCAAAATCCTAGTCAAGTAAACTGCACTTGGGCGGTGTCAGAACTTAGTAGTCTATTGACACCAAGACTTGATGATACCACTTGTGTTGATATTGGACGATCTGGTGTAGAATATATTATTGGAATACTTTATGGAAATATTTTAATAAATGTGCATGTCCTCTCCATGGTAGGTGGAAATATGAACACCACTTTCACTACGAAGCATCAGATTTGAATCATCCTTGTGTGATAGAATCCACTCAATTTCCTTTACATAAGGTATGAATGGGAACTTGCATGCAATCCTATGTATCTTGGATGGCTTGATGTTGATGTATACTTGCTTGTATTCCAAATTCATAGGGAACTGTTTTTTCATTAAAGTGTATTTAATATCCTTCCACGTGACCTTGGTACATTTGTCTATAAAAAATTGTGTGTCTATATGAATAGAGATGGTAGGATTTGTAACTTCCACTACTTCTTTAGTGCTTAGTTCTGGAAATTATTTTGAGGAAACTCGACGAGTAGTGGGAGGAATTGTTCCAACGGATGATGATAGAGTAATAATACTAGTAGTTGGAACACCTACATGTGGAAGCACACTCGTGCAAAAAATGATTAGCTTAAAGAAATACTTTATCTATTATAATAAATAACTTTACAAATCGCATTCAGAAAGCCATCATGATTAGCTAAGAGTGTAGGACTATCAAAGACAAGATATGGTTACTTGTATAAGTAAGAAATCTACATTAAAACAAGGAGGGTGCATTGTTAGAGCACGAAGGGAATTTCAAGGCTCATATGGGGCTTGATGGTGTGCTCAAGAAAGAGAGATAAAGTGCATTAAGGGTGTAGGGTGCATTCTCGAAACATGAAGGAAAGTCACTCAAGGATCTGGGGTGCACTCATCTGCTCAAGGAGGCTAATAGGGCGTAAGGGTGTATGCTGAAGGGTCGAAGGGGTTAGGCTTCAAGCCTTCCTAGTGTGATAATGTGTTCAATTGCAAGGAACACAAATGAATCACAAAGGGAAAACATTTGTTGATTCAGGGTGCGCTCATGCGTTCAAGGAGGGCATAGTTCTTCGAGTCGAAGGAGCGCACTAATGAGGAAAACTTGATTTTTTGGGCGCATTTTTCTGAGATAGTAAAGCCTTCATTTCCGGAAGTGTGATCTAACTTTAAATGGATCAAGAAAATGTTCATAAGCAAGATAAAATGATTTAAAATGCTAAGAGGAATAATTTACAATTTTTATATATTTTGTTGCAATCATGACCAGAATGTGAAGAGTCACAACCTGCGACAAGAAATTGACTCTTGTACTAGAAAGAATAGACTGAAACACCAAAAAAGGAAATAAAAAGAAGTGAAATGCAAAAATATAAATCATGATATACAAAAAAATATCAAAGGTAAGAAATAGAATCAACTTGCAAAACTTACATGGAATGAAGAGCTCCTTGATCCAAAGAAGTGCGCTTAGCCCATATGAGAATGCTTATGTGAAAGAATGATTAACTGGGTTGATTATAAAGAGATTAAATTTAAATACATTCCATGCATGCTCGCCCCTTGTCGACAAATGAATGAGTTAGTTAACTGAAGTGAAGTGGGGATCATATTTTATAGGAGTGTTGCCACATGCCACAAAAGCACATGCATGAAGTTTGAAAAAGGTGCATTTCTTCGTGCTAAAGGAGTGCACTCAACTGGAGGGAACACTCATTGATCCTGATGGAGTGCACTCCACTAGGGTGCAATTTCCAAGCCTAAAGGATTGCACTCAAGGAGAGTGCAATTATTCATCATCCCTGGGTGCGCTTTTTCTCAAGGAAGGTGCAATTTCTTCCAAGAGTGCCTCTTCTAACTGTTGTACAAAATAATGAACTTTTTCTCGCTTTTGTGTGTGTGATGCATGGTGAAAAAACTGAGTTACTAAGTCAAGAAAAGATATGCCTACCCCTATCCTTGGATAAGATAGCACAAAGTGATTCTAAAGGTAGGGTGACGACACTTAGAAAACATTAACTTAGGAGGAAATGAAACTTAGAGAAAACACCAAAACAAATAATCAAACAATGAGACGACACTAAATAGCTTGGAACAACAGTTCACGTAGGCTCCAAAATTGAGTTAGGAAAAATATTTGGAGGGTTGTTGTTGCAGCGACAATAAGCCTCTACTTTCTGTTCTTTCTTCCCCATTTTCTTGAAGTTCTTTGTTGATCTTTCTACATTTTATAATGCTTGCTTTTCTCTTTATTCCTTATTATTGTTGATTACTATTGCTTCATCTGTGCAAGAGAAAGGGAATATTGGAAACAACTCCTTCCACAAGTATAAATTCTTATGGATATTGTTTTTTTGAACATTATAAGCTGATATTATAACTTTATACAACAATAATCCTTTACAAGAAGTGAGAGCATGTGATCCTTATCTTCAAATGGGTCATTTTGGTTATGTTCAAACCTTATTAATAATTGCATACATACACCTTAAGGTGTGCTATCTCCATCCCGCTTCTTGCATCCCATGCTTACTGTCCTCATGATAAACTATATCATTATTCTTCTATAATGAAAATTATATTTATTTCAACCAAAGATGTTTTGTTATGACTTTCCTTCAACAAATATCCCTGTGGAGTCACCAATGTTGACCGTTGTAAATGTTTATTAACTTCCACAAACCATTGTGGTTATGCATAACTAATACTCCCCTAATGACTAAAAAGTTAATAAGATGGACCTAGTAGGTGGGACCCTTTTCGATCCTAAAGAGAATCCCTTAATATTTTGAAGAGAGTACACAATGGCCAAAACAAGATTGCATATTAAATTATGTTACCTAGATTATACAAAATATTTATATGTTATTTAAGAGTTAGAAGTCTCTTTATGCTACAACAATTTGAGCCTTAAATATATATGTATTATATACATGAGTCACAAAAATGATAACACGTAGAGGGTTTTATACACATTGCTATATATCTATATAGTTAGCCAAATGATTTATGTGCTAGATAGTGCTTTGGTCATACATCTCATGCATATATTTATGTATGTTAAATGAGGCTTATTCACGTGGAGGCTTGGATCATGGTTATAAAGGTTCGTGATATATGGTGTACATGTGGTATATATGCATGCTATTATTGAGCTCGGTAATTCGCAACACTTGACATGTGGTATAAATCAAATATTTAAGTTTAAATGGACATGGACATAGAATGATTGTTAAATTAATGCATTGTATAGTTCAAATATGCACATCCATAAAGTTTTATAAGACTCATAGGTCTGCATTACATAAAGTTTGGCAATGGAAAATATATATATATATATATATATGCGATGTTAACTGTATATGATATAATGTTTGAAGTTCAATAGTCTAATGCTAGATATGTCCTCTCATTGCATATAAGCGACTTGGCAGTTGCTAGAAACTAGTAATTGTTGCTTTTCTTTGGATTATGGATATTAAATGACTAGTGATCTCCATGAGATTTGGCCCGCAACTTAATATGTTTCATTCATCGTAGAAAATGATGTTTAATGTTGTAACAATTCTAGTTGATACACTGGTGATGATCTGACAGTAATTATGTCCTCCACCGTACAGTCCTATTGGCTCGATCCACATTGTTTTAAGGTGACTCACCTCCCATGTATGATGTATGAACTACTGTTTGAAAGGCGTAGTTTCCTATTGGCATGCTTTTATTGGTGCATGTGTTATTTTCCGAATAAATTGACATATGGGTCCTTACATCGAGTTTTGAGCTTGTTACTACACCAATTCCGGTATCTACTGTTTCATTTACTGATCCTCATTCCCACCACCTCGAGCCATGCACTCCCTTATTTGATTTTATCAAACCCTAAGAGAGTTTTCAACCCTTCCAGTTTACGAATTCAATCCCCCTGTAATCAAAATTTGATAAATAACTACTTCCAAGACCTGGAAAGAAGAGGCATAACGCCGTTTTTTTAACACAACAATTGGATTCTCCTTTTCAAGCACTTTTTATTGTCAAGTATGCTTGAAGTCGTTTTCTTTCTTTGAAAAATAAAAAAATTTCCGAGTTTCTTTACCATTCATACCTTGTTCCTTATTCGGTGTGGGTTTCGCATTAATATAATTGTTTTCAGTCTAGAATACGGTATAATTGTTTTCAGTCTAGAATACGGTGTCAATGTCTCATTCTTGTTAGTCAGTAAAAAGAAGAAGCCACACTTCATGTTATATGCTTACAAAAGCTATTTCTTGTGTGAAATCTGTGTATGCTTTTTGGATCTATTGTTTGTTTTTTTTTTTTTTGTTGGGTGAATGACCATGTGCGCAATGGTGCAATTCTCTCAAGGAAAACCTCATACATATAACATAGGGCATCACTTTTCTCTAACCTCGTACATGTTATAGTTTATCATGTCAATCCATACATTTATGCCAAGTTTATGTTTCATTGTAAACCTAAATTCTATAGTTTTTATTGTCATATTCTCTTTTGGAACTCATGATTATTCTTGGTCGTGTGATATATGGTTTGGGTAACCATTGCAATTTCGTTGGCAATAACAATTTTTATTTTTTATTTTTATCACCGTTTAAACGCTAATAAATGAACATGGTTAACGTGTTTTTGATAAATTTCAGTGAAAACCTAACTTAGTTCTGAACTAATGGACATTAACGCTCGTGGGAGACCTAGAAGTCATGAAGCTTTGGGAAAAAAACCATGGCAAAGGCCATGCACAGTGGTTATTGTCCCTTCCCTTTGTGATAAAGATAAAATATCCTATCAAACTCCCATTATGTTTCTCAAATTATTGGGTGCATATTTGACAACATTGTTTCAAATTGTATGGTATTTTTTAATTGCCCCCTCACTATGATCATATTGGTTTTGTATTCGTAATATATTTTCTACTATTTTCACTCGTAAATTTCCTTGAAATACCATATTTGTGTATCGACAAGTTTACTATGTCTGCCAATCATACTCTCTCTCTCTCTCTCTCTCTATATATATATATATATATATATGTGTGTGTGTGTGTGTGTGTGTGTGTTTGTGTATGCGTGTGTGTGTGTGCATATTATTGGCTAGCCTATCCCCTATATTTATGTTGTCTGTCTCTTTTCATTTTGGTTCAAATTTGGTCCTTATCAATTTTATGTGGGCTCACATAGGTTGTTAATATATATCAACACTATCCCTTTTTCGCTATTCAATTTTGTTTCCTATTATGAAGCTGCAAACTCACATTACTATTCATTTGTTGATGATAAAATCCATATCTTTCATTACCTACTAGTAATTCCTTGAATTTGTTTTAGTATGAGCTTCTTCAATAGGAAAAAAGGCAGGGGCAGAAGTAGGGGAGGAGGAAATAGAGATCGGAACTTGGGTGTGAGAAGAGATAAAAGGCTGAGGGTCTCAATACATTTTGATGTCGATTCACAAGAATTAAGAAAACTAGTACACATTGGTGTGGTGATCCTATTAGGTCAACTAAAGCCTCAATCCGTGGTGCATCCAAAATGATAGTAGCCCCATATTCCTCATCCACATAACATTGGTATTCTTGTCCCACCACATGCACAAGACCCTCTTGTTTTCCCAAATAATGATGGTTGGGATGATGCCATTCTTTCTCAACCTTTGTGTTTAGTAGGAGGTTGGACCATAATCTATTTTCCTCCTCCTCTTGAGGCACATGTTTCTCATTTGCATTATGCTACTTCACATATAGTTCACTCTCCCCATGCAGCACCACAACACTCTACACTTGCCAACCAACATCCTCATTATACTCATCATTCCTCTAAACAACCTATTGTGCATGTTGGCCCCATTGGTCAGTCATTCCCAAACCTCTTGTCAGTGACCAAAGACAGAAAGCACAGGTCACTCTTTCAGACTCTTTGCATGGTTCATTGCAATCTGTTACGTCTCATCCTTGCCAGGAATAGCAACAAATAGAATCTTCTCCATCTCACAGGAAGGGACATTAGTTTATGGTGTTTGTAGTATGTTTTTGGGAACTTATAAGATTTTGTTGTTGAAAAACTTATTCATGATGGCGATGTTGCTTCAATTTTGATTGGGTACTTTACATTACAGTTATGTGTGGATATTTATGATCATCTATTTTTGGTATGGGTTTTGTTTGAAGGGAATAATTCATGATTATGCATAAAAAATATTTGTTCATTTAGAACACTTTATTTATTAAGGTGGAACAATTGATATGCATGAATTATTAAAATGAAGATACAAGGATGATGAGAGGCACAAGGTTTAATCTTTCATGTGCTAGTTTGTGATTGGTGTTATATGTGGGGAATTTTTTAATGATTTGGAATCTATTTCGGTTGGTTGCACACCCAACATGGATATATAGTTTATAATGTTTATACTATTATAGTTTCGATTGAGAGTTATATGAGGCATAATTTTTGGTTACGTGGTTTATTTACTCATGTATTTTAAATAAAATAAAAACAAATCGAATATAAGAATGAGGGTCCCACGTCCTACTAGAGTCAAAATTTAAAAGTAAAAAGGAGATTTCACAAAATAGTTTATTAACTATTTCCTTTAGAATATCCCTCATATTTTCTAATTAATAGGATTGGAAATAAAACTAAATACAAACTTTAAAACAAGGGAACTCTCCATCTATTTTGGAGCCCTTTATAAGGAGGAAGGATTTATGAAGGTAGAGAAAAAAATGTGAAGAGAGGCATGCTATAGAATTTCTAGTTGTCATTCTCGTCTAATTTTAATTTCTTATAAGTTATAGGTTAATCTTGATGGCGAAAACATTCTTGTTTCACCAAGGGGAGAAAAATTAGGGTGACTCCATTGATATTTCCAAGGAAATTTGTAGGCATCTTATGCCTTTCTGATTTATTTACTATTGTTTGAAGGTTTGATTACTTTTTACCAGTGCTAACAACTATCTTTTTGTAGAAAACAAGTTTCCCATATTCACATCTGCACGAAGGATTTCAATTTTCTTTCATTCTTGCTTGCTCCTGATCTAATGTATATGATTTGATTTACATTGTAGTAGTTTGTGATAAGATTGGTCAAAAGCTTTCACAAAAGCTTGCCTTTTCAAGATTTTTCCTGTATTTTTTTATCATTAATAAAATCAACCATGGTTTTCACAACTTTATTATTTAGCATATATTTGTTTTACTATATAAGTTAATTCCCAAGTTTCTCTTTGTATCTTGTTATCTATTGCAGGGTCTCTAAGCCCAAATTCTGACTAGCTCGTTGCTTCAGTTGAATATGATTTATATTTTATGTTTCTTTTTTTTGCATATTTATCATGTGCCTACTATAAATGATGTATTTATGATGTTTATATTTCTATTTTGTTTGCTGATGTAAATTCTCCTTTATATATATCTAAATTATAAAACATGAAAAATTTACAAAACCTAAGAAAACATAAACCTGTAGTTATAAATTATAAGCGCATTGTCTCATTATCTCGTTGTGATAATGAGGTTCGAGGAGTTGTTCTGTTAAAGTATAATAAACTTAAACAATCATCCACATCTTTGTGCGCGTTGATGGTGAATGGTTTTCCGTCCTTGATGAGTTGATACTAGTTAGCTTTTCGCATGAATATTTCAACTCACATGTACATGTAAGGACTCCCAAACATGACTCCATATACATCAAGGGGGACCACATATAGTTCTACTTCATTAATAAAATCAAAATTAATGGAAAACCTAATTTTTCATTGTTTCGTTACCTTGAGCTTTGCATCCTTATTTACGCATCCCAGTGGATATGGGCTTGTATGATCACGAAATTCCAATCCCAATTTCTTGATCAGATATGATACAATGAGATTCACTTGCGATCCTGAGTCAAACATAACATCAATATTAGTCTTCTTGACTTGTAACTTTATATGGAAATGTTTGGTCATTTCTTTCTCTTCCTGTTACTAAAGTCTACTTAGATTCACCTCCTTCTGCATTGATGTACATACAATATTATTAAACATGTCCGAGTTGTTTTCAACTTGGTTGCTCCAATCAATGGTCATGATATTCTTCTTCTTATTATTTGTCTTTTTTTTCGGGTTAAGCTCTATATGCAACTTCCAACACTTCCCCTCTATATGGAAATTAATGTTGTAGTGGTTACTAGGACCTTTTTAGTGGTGTGTTGTGGTTGCCATCTTTTATCTTTTCACATTTTCTGCTTCTTCTTCCCATCCTTAGAAGCACCATGTTTCTCCTTCTACTTCGATCCACTTGATTGTGCTTTCTTCAGGCCTATGTTCTCTAGGTCTTGTGCCTATACACAATCCACATCCACCTATTTAGGCTTGATCAACATCGCTTTCTCTCGTAGATGGAGGTGTAGAGTCCCAAAATACTTGAGGAGTACATATGAGATTTTTGGGGAGATACCCAACATTATAGCCATGTTTTTAAACTCTGTGGTATACTCCTGCATAGTTTTACCTAGATTTTTATTGAAGTGGTGCCACTAGATCCATTGATCCTATACATATACAATAGTGTAAAACTATGAATTAATTATGGTTTTAAATTCCTTCCACTTGGCCATTGTAGGTTATCCCTTCAACCTTAAGGTTTCTGTGTGGATTTCCCACTAATTCAGGGCATGAGCCTCTAATTTCAACCGTGCAAATAAAATATTTTGTTCTTCCTAAAATTTGATGGACACTAAAATACACTTATGACTGTTGCAAAAATGATTTAGATTCATAGAGTCAATCTCACCATGGTACGACTTGATATTGACCTTTTATTCCATTTTAAATAGGGGTTGTGATTGATTCATGACACTCGAATTGGGTTGATCTATTTTAGGACCCTTCTTTGGATGGTTCTCAATTTCTTCCCACTCTCTTGATCCCCCTTCTGATTGTTCCTTTGCATTAGAACCCTCATATTTTCTGAATATTCTGAGCTTATTACTCAGGGCTACCATGATGAGATTTACATTATGATTTATATATGTAACTTGTTGTTCTAGCCACAAAAAAATCTCCTCTACAGGATCACAATGGTTATTCATATATTGTTCGAACATGATTAGGGTTTTACAAATCTCCACAATATACCAAAATGAACTTTCTCTGATACCAATATGATCTGTAAAATTCAATGGATATTGCACCAGACATTTCATCACAATTGATCTGATAAAATTTTATTTAAAATATGAAATTATACAATATTACAATTCTATTTATTTCTAATTTTTGGATATGTAGAAAATTATTAATAGTGCATGCATTCAAATTAAAAAGTATTCGAAAAATAGAGAATGATGAAATAAAATCTCAAATACACATTTGACACAAGATATGATCTGGGAAACCATTTCGGGAGAAAAACTCAGCTAGAAGGTGATGCCACTTTTCTCTCTTTCTCTTAATAGGAAATGCATGTAAGTACAAAGAAGTATGGCCTATGGCTTGTGGGACATTACAATGCACAAATCCTCTCTGTCTTCTCTATCTCATATCTCTCTTGGTTATTTTTGCTCAACGATGGAACAAATGCACTCAAAATAATGGAACCCCTTTTCCTCCTAGTGACCTGGTTATAACAAAATCCAATAGCCTACTAGTGGTTAGGTTCTAATGCCTCAACTCTTAACCATAGTTACAATGTAGAAAATTCTAGAGTATTCTTCATCATAATCATGTGGCTAGCCTATTTTCCATGACTAATCAGGGCTGGCGTGACATCCTCTTGAATTATGGTGGTGAAACCAGGAAGGAAAAATTTTGAGTAGCATAACATAAGAGAAATTTTGAGGTCTAAAATGGGCCTCAAAACAAAAATGTACAACCAAAATAAAATTTATAAGAACCAATAGGATTCAAAATAATGATGTCAACCATGGGGGATGATTCATCATTTTTGGAGTAAAAAAGTAAAATGATAAAAATAAAAATAAAAATAAAATACCACTTTTCAACTCATATTTTCAACTTATCTCCCTATGGTTTTACTCAAATTTCAAGCAGGATCACTCGTTGGATGTGGAATTTAGTTCCTCATCCAAGGAGTATCCATGTTGCATACTTTCGATAAACCTTGCTACATGAAAAATGAGAAATACATGAAAATGCATGATTGCAATTTTTTGTGTAGTAGGGTCCATCAAAATTATGTAACATGGGTACTCCATGAATGAGGAATTAAATCGAGTGCTCCCGCTCAAAATTTGAGTAAAAACCTAGGAAGATAAGTTGACAATACGAGTTGAAAAAGTAGTTTTTTATTTTTTTTCCTCAAAATTTTGATGATGTAATTTAATCTAATTTTATTATTTCTGCTATTATTTTATAATATTCCTTAGAAGGCCCATTTTAGACTTCAAAATTTCTCTTATGCATTCACATACAAACTCTGATCGATGTGATTTTTTCACCATTGGAAAGGTATTTTTGTGTAGAATAGGAAAAGAGGTGGTGTGTTAAAGCCACAAAGTTTTAACTCCAAAAAATGTCATTTCATGCCTCAAAATGCTCCCAAAAGGTTTTAGACCCGAATTTTCCAAACTGGGTCCCGCCGGTAGAAATGGTTCTAAGAGATGGTTTCTCCACTCTAAAAGCATTAACATGGATGATAAACAATATAATGATCCAATCTGGATCAAAAAACTTGCAGTAAAATCTAGCTATAACAATCTACATAAATTGTAATATTCGAAGAAACAAACTTCAAGGATTGGTAGTATTTGAGATGTGTTGAAGTTAGGAGATTAAGGAATTTATTGATTAATTAAATTTCTTTAGATCTGTGATGTCCCCACAATCCATTACTGATCATTAGAGAAAATTTGAGGTAAAAAATGGGCCTCAAAGAAAAAATGTACAACCAAAATCAACGTTATAAGAACCAATGGGATTCAAGATGACAATGTCACCATGGGGGATGATTCACCATTTTTGGAGTGAAAAAATAAAAATATAAAAAAAACTACGTTTTCAACTCGTATTTTCAACTATCTCCCTATAATTTTAATCAAATTTCGAGCCAGAGTACTAGTTATATGCAAAATTTAAGTCCTCATCCAAGGAGTACCCATGTTGCATACTTTTGATGGTCCTTGCTACAAGAAAAATGAGAAATACATGAAAAAAATGATTTTAATCACGTTTTTTCATGTATTTTTCCTTTTTTGTGTAGCAAGGTCCATCAAAAGTATGCAACATGGGTACTCATTGGATAAGGAATTATATTTTGCATCCAATGAGTGCTCCTACTCGAATTTGAGTAAAACTATGGAGATATAAGTTGAAAATATAAGTTGAAAAAGTAGTTTTTGCTTTTTTCCCTCTAAACTTTGATGATGTAATGTAATATTATTTTATTATTTCCACTACTATTTCATAATATTCCTTATGAGGCCCATTTTAGACTTCAAAATTTCTATAATGTCTGTAATTTTGATGGACTGACTGCATTCAGAGATGCCAATAAACCCTTTGTTTTGTGATTTTAATGCTCTGAAGTGGATTGAGAGACACTTGTAAACCTTCTGATTTATTGCAACTATAGATTGATGGAATTGTCTATTCTCCATGATGAAATATAAAATTCAGATTCCTTCCAATATTATACTAGAAGAATCAACAGAAAAGTGAAAAAAAATGAGAAAGTAAATATTTTTTCTCGTTAGACTCCATGCCTATGCGTAGAACTGTCTTTTGGAATTTTCATTGGAGAAACCTCAAATAAAGTGACTTGGACCACTGTGTAAGTGGGTTGTGTCATTCATTAAATCAAAGAACATCAAGTGGGAAGCACATAAACACCTTGTTTTCAAAGCTATTTGGGAGCATGCTAGAAAATAAAATTAGCAAGTGGGTGGAAGAAATAAATGAATGTGCTAAAGGGATAGTAAGTTTCAAACCTTAACATTCCATGGTTGGTCATGATATAAATTTAAGGCACATAATTGAAAAAAATTGGGTAAAAAGGAAGGAAGTTGTTTGTTGTTTGGGGTTCCGTGTAATATTCCAAAATTTGCATGCAGCAAATTGGAATATTAAATTTTGCTAATGTCACTTAGGAGATGAATAAATGGGTAAGGAGCCCCATACATTTCAGAAATAAGGATAAAATCCCTCATAGTGTGAAAAGAGATCATAATGCCAGCTGGATTTTACACTCTCATGTGTGAACAGGGACATTTTGCATGTGGCCAAAGTCAAGTTTGACCAAGTCAACAACATAAATGTAGGAGGAGTGGATCAAAAAATAAAAGAACTCAATGTGAATGAGGTTCAGCCTAGATAGCTATATGTGAGCTGGATTGAAGACCCTTAGGTGTGAAAAGGGCTGAAGCAAGTTGAAGAGGTCAACCTTGACCAAATCAAACATCGTAGTTTAGAGGAGTGGCTCTAATGAAGGCACAACACAGTTTTGGAGGGAGATTGTTTGAGTGATGGTGGAAAACCTATTGAGTGGGACCCAAGGTGAGAAATATCACTTTGTTTATAAGGAATAGGATGGTATCCATTTAGAGGTTAGCTTATGAATTATATTTTTATGTCTGCTTAGAGTTTTTCTCTCTTTAGTTGTTTAGCTAAGATTGCCAATGTTGTTTAGCACTAAGGTATTCCTGTTCAGGAATTCCTTCTCTTCCCCTCGAGTAGCTCTTGGGAGAGACCTGATATTTCATTCCACACATTCGGCATTGGTGCCAAGCTTCAGTCTTTAGTTTCAGCGCAGTTTCTGCAGGAGGTTGTGTTGAGTTGCAGGGTGTTGCAATGGAGGGTTGAGAAACCCACTTTCTGAGTTGGTTTTACATAGGAGGGAAGTTTCCTTCCATTGGAGGATCAGTTTGGAGAATTATTTGGTTGATATTAGATCTTTGGAAATATGCCAACACATTACCATCCCCAACAGCATTATTCCATCCTGGAATTGTGTTATTTCTACAAGGCAGTTTCAGCAGTGTCTTTTGTGGCTCTTTCGAGGCGTTTCCCTGTGATTGGAGGGTTTATTCTTCCATGGGGGAAGAAATTTGATCAGATATACATTTGATCTATATTCCTACAGCCTTCTATACTCCTGTGCTTCAGTTTTCAGTGATGATTCATTCATATTGCTGAAGATCACTATTTGTATTCAAGGTGTATTCCTAGAAACCCTCTCTGGGTTCTCTAGCATTTTGTATAAAGGAGACTAGATCTCATTTTTATGAGCCATATTGATTAATAAATATTAGATATATTTTTCTCTACAACTTATGTGTACAAACCCTTAGTAGACTGCACAGTCACTTTTATGCAGAAATTCTTGTGTTGCAGTGTTTGGGGTTTTAGTCCTTTTTAGCAATACGAGGTGTGGGAGGCCTGTTTAACCCACCTAGTTTGATTTGTTTTAGCTCTATTCTTGGATTTAGGTTGTATATTGATATATCTATGAGAACCAAGAGATGATTTCATTATTTATAACATCCATTTCTGAAAATGCGTTTTTTATGCATGCATGGTTGAGCAGTACCTATTTGGGAATATTATATTCTGTGGTAGCTTAGAGCACTTATTCATAGGATGTATGAAGAGGTAAAAGTAAAAATAAAAACTTTAGATGGCATCTACAAAATTTTTAGGAGTGATATCAGGGTGAAGAGAGGGTGCCCATTATGTAAGAACCACACCCAAATTATCACATTAGGGTGGCTACTACTGCTAAACCAACTCCTCTTGTATTGTACAAAGAATGGGATAAATATTTTTTTTGGTTTTTTATATTCATTTTACTTATAAATTCCCCTTCAAGGGTTTTAATTCATTCAATTAAGCTTATGGTTCCCCGTTTTCATCTGAGCATCAGACTTAGACATTCATCTCTTCACTTTATTTACTTATGAGAAATTCTAACATGTATATATATATATTCTTGTAAACCAATATTATTTATATGATGTTATAAACATATATAATCCTATATGCATATATAAATTTATAAATTCCTGGCTATCGCCATTGGTAGTCTCTATGCATTTGGTGGCCCCCAAGCCACATGTTCACCCCTGATGCCAATATAAAACAACCATGTCACTTGGCTTGATGGTCCCTGCCAAATTCACATAACAAACATGTAGGTTCTGAGTGGATCCCCGCACGTTCAACGATGGAGCCATGGCATTTTGATTTTGGTAGGGTAATGTGTGAGAAGTTTACGAGAGAGGTCACCCCTCAAAATGGAGGTAGTGGAAACCATCGATTGCTAAATCAATGACTCACAATTATTTCAACGAGTCAAATCCTTTTTCCAAAATCTGCCATAGGCACCCCCCAAAGGTAGTTTCCGGTACTGACGAAACCTCTAATGGGTGCATAACGACAAAATGGGGCCCATACTTTCCACCTCCTCCGTCGACCAATAGTAACCTGCCCAGAATACCGCACTTGGGTCCCACCAACGACCATCCACCACATCATCTTGGTTCCATTATCTCGACATTATCGTGATTTATTTTCCGTGCATATCCAGGTGGAACCTACGGGCCATGTGGAGGATGTGGGTCATCGCTCCACACTCCATTACATCTAGTTGGACCACGAGGTGGCGGTGCAAGGTCACCCCACACCTAATCTTCCTAGCCCTTTCTGACTGGTCCCCCTTTCATGAATACGGGGTGGGAACCATTGAGACATTTCATTTCATCCCCATTCCTCCCCAATGCAAATAACATTTTTCCATATCGCGCCGTTGTGAAGCTCTGGTGGTCTCGCCATCCACTTGTCTCTGGCGCGAATAGAAATTGTCCATGTTTCCAAGCTCTTCAGACCTCACCATCCGTTAATAGATCCAATGGTGAGGATCGTGAACGATAGATCAAAAACTTGCACGGAGAGTACTCCTCCTCGCTGACGTGAGAAGCGGGGGGGAGTGTGCCAAGATCTGAACCTTTTATCACAAAAATTATATTGAAAAATTACACGGGGGGTTTCCCCTCTTGCTGATGTAATGGAGTAGGGGACATGCACACCGTAGGATCAATGGGTGATAAATATCCACCATCTGAACTACAATGGTCCCAGCCAACACCACATTTTGTGAGTGACACTAACAATTAAATATTTAACCATATGATATATAGTCTTCATCATCCACACTCTAGATCAACGGAAGTGTACGAGAAACATGTTGGGATGTTAATCTGTGCATAATTAAAATGTGCCTCCATTTCTCTAACTAAAATACCATGTTGTCCCAACGCCAACATCCCAACGTCCGACCTCACCTTCTCCCTATGTCACAAATACACACCACTAGGAGGGGACCTCTAGGACATGCCATCCCGACCCCTCCACCATAGAAACATTTATATAATTGTACATATATATATATTTATATACTCTTACAAAGAGAATGATTATAGAAGGATTGGTTTGGCTTAGTTTTGTGCTATTCAACAACCCCCAATTATTTGTGAGTAGATGTCTTAGAAAATAATGGGGACCCTTTTAAAATTTTTAGATTAAGATAGTAAAACACTTTTTGACTTATAAGATAGGAATTTTTATTTCAAATATTAAAGTCATATCTTATTATCCAATCCCTTAAGCAGAGAATTCGTTTAAAACCCTCATTGCAAATCGAAAATCACAAATTCAATAGGTAGGAATAAAGCACTCCATCTAAAAATTATGATGCGATATTTCCGAAGGCATAAAGCACGCAAAGGCTTTCAAAAGAGGAAAAATATATAACAAAGGAAAATTCTCTCGACGAGTTATATTTCATGAAAGAGGCATTGGTGGGACCCGCTCATTGCCACGTCATCCATCGCATAATCACAAATTGAAAATTATTTTCACAACCATTTACTTCTCCCACTTTCAAACTCCTGATGCGATATATTGGATCACACTTCCACTGAGCTTCATCTTACTTCTGTCGTTCATTCTTGCCAGGATTGCGATTGCGATATGAATATCGCATCGCAAAACTGTCATCGCTCTTCACCCCCGCCAACTTTTAAATAACATTTAAAACCTCAATAAGTGTGTTAAAAGCATTATTTAGAAAGTAAATCCTAATTTCATATCGACGAAACAAATGTGTTGCAATTTTTAAAGACTTGCCCCCCATACAAAACTGTGATGTGAGATTTTGATTTAAAAAAAACTTAAGTGTACATGTCAGGCACGTGAACCCATGTTTTCATAATTTCTCATCCATAACAATACAACGAATTAGAGCCTCCAAAATGATTTGATTGCTAGTTAATTAATGTTTTGGTTTTATTCGCATTCAAAACTGTATTTTCCATCATTTCGGTTTTATTGTTAAACAATCCTAGATTTTCAGTATTGTTTTTCATTCCCTGTTTTCTCTTATTTGCTGGCTAGTCCAAAAAAATAAAATTACTCCGAAATGTCTAAAGCTACAAAAAAAACAAAGAAACCCATGGCTCCTCCAAATCCCGCACCTCCCGCTTCAGAAGTAACATAGATGCCAACATTATTTTCAAATAATACATGCGCTATGGAAAGTGGTTCTTACTCATGGGAATCAATGTAAAGAATTTTCGAAGATGAGAAATCCAGGGCAGTCTAGCCTGAGTAGCCACAACTGAAATTATTCAAAAGATACTATCACTCATGTTGATAACTCTTTCCTTCACGAAATTTCCACGTGCCCAGAGATTCTACCATACACTGATATGGTAAAATGGGTAATTGATAATCTCAATAGTGGCGACAGGACATCTATGACCTAAAGAGATATAGTGATAGGGTCGTTCAGGGTAGAGGATTTAAAGAAAATGTATCATATACCTGACCCGCATAAGGTATATGACAAGGCTTTCCACGAGAAATTTGCAAAGGAGAACAAGCTGCAATCAAACCCGATAAAGAAATGGAGGCATAACCCTAACAAACACAAGCATGCTGAAATGGGTGTGTATTATACCACCTCTCTCATTGGACCCTACTGCTATGTTGCTACTATGATCTATAGGATTTTTGGTTCCAACACTACAAGTAATTTTTCAATTGAATGGGTCCCTCTCATGGAGGCTGCATCAGAATTGTATATTATGGATTAGGGCACCATTTTATCAAACAATATTTCTTCTCAGATCCTTGACTATAGAAAGAATCGATCCTTTACCTCCAAGATAGTATCCCCCATTTTTATGAGTGATTATATCATGGATGATGTGTGTTTCACTTCTGATTTTCCAACCATGGGTTGGAAATGGACCATCCAAGACCCCACTCCCATTCATGTTTACCATAATATTCTCTGGGAATCCAAGTATGACTCTAGTTTCTATAGAATTTGTCACGGAGTCATTCTGCCACTCTATCAAGTTGTTTTTAATGAGAAGTCCCTAATATTGTCCAAAGAAGCCCAAGATGATTTCAAATCCATAGGAAAGTGGTTTGGGAAAGAAATATTTACTTAGGTAAAAGTTTATGGAAGCTTATCCAAACCCCATGTCCTCCCATTATATGTACCAGACAAGCTCCTCGCAAGGGAAATTTCTTACCAGAAAGTAGGACATGGATTTACACAAGCCTTAAAAGAGTCTAAGAAAGCTTCTTGGCTTACTTTTCCCATTCATTGTGGTGTTTATGCATTGGAAAACTACAAGCATGTTGGATTGGATATAGATCAAATCCAATGTTTAAAGTTATTTACAGTTCCTAATAAAAAATTTGATCCAAACAAAATTTCCCAAAATGTTATAACTCAGGTAAAGATCAGACAATTCATTCATGAAAGTTATCATTACGATGATCTGTTTGAAATTGATAAGAACTATTTACAGATTGAAAGATTAGAAGAATTCAATCTTAGTCCTGAACAACTAACCCAATTTAAAGAATACAGGAACAAAAGGTTAGAAATCATTCCTCTTGACATATTAAAGGTGTCCCAACCTATTTCTCAAAAAGAATAGAAGTTGGAACAACCTCAAAAGGATAATGATGTCCTATTGGAAACAGAGGAAGTCAAATCATCTCAAGTACAAACTTGTGACCCAGTGGTCAAAAATGACTTAGATAAATTCAGGGATCAATTTAACCAACAACTTAAAGGACAACAAGAGGTAATAATCATCGATCCTTAAGAGACAATCGAAATGCCTTACGACAAAGGTCAAAACCCTTTCACTGATGGATCTACTGACAAGGCTGTCAACACAGAAGGAGTTGAATTCATCTCGGTCTTCCCGACATCTAAAATTGTGTTAAAAATATAATATATTCCTCCTTTAGACATCTTTTATAGCCCCAAACATAAGGTTGTAATGAGAAAACATAGAAAAAGGAGGAGAATTGATAAAACTTTAGCCTATGGCGATATATCCATGGAAGGATCCATAAGAAAATGCATCTGAGGATTTGACAAGGATGACATAGTTCGCAGGTGCTTATGCATCTACTACGATTGATAAAGATACATAGGTCCAACAACTAGTTAAAGAAAAGGATGAAAGAATCCTTCAGTTAAAGCTACAACATCAATTTGACATTGGTGTCAAAGATGCTCAAATTCATGAGCTAAAATTTACAGTTGGAAAAGTAAAAGATAATACAAAGGTAAATGATTTCAAGAAAGAGGATCTAGAACTAAACACCTTTGTGGATCAATAACAAGTATTTTTTTGTCAAAATATGACAATAATCAATGTTCTGTGCGACAAAAGTGATTCCCTGATGAATCAATTGTCCGGTCCAAGGAAAAGCTTCAATGACATTGATGAAAAATTACTGAACATATCACTTGGCAGGATAGTGCAAAAGGCTGAAAAGAAAATCTTCCTAGGATTGAGGATTCCAAAAAAGGAATACTATTTATTGATTGGTACATACAACTGAAACATGCAAAGAGGGAAATATATAAAGCAAGAGATTTGGCTGGCAATATTTTTGAAACTGTTAGTAATAATCTCTTTGCTGCCAACTCGATTGATAAATGCCCACTTTATTCTCTCCCTAATGTGAAAGATTTAATGAAACAATGTTAGGAGATCTCAAAATCAAAGGAGGAAAACATTATAAAATTGGAAAATTTCAATTGGGAGAAGTACTAGTAATACTTAGTCAAGCCATGCAGTCAATGGCTAATGCTGTGCTACCTAATTAACACTTCATCTCACATGAAACCTCCACTTTCAGATGTGGTCTACATAGGGAAAATGCATCAGGCCAGGTCAACCTCTAGAAGTTCAACCCATGTTAAATATCTTTCAGCTCATGCAACGAATGACAACAGAGACAACACCACACTCTTGAAGTGAGTCACCCAACAAACTCTATTTCTGTCTTATTTCACTTTTTTTAAGGATAGTTGTTTAAAACTCCTCAGTACTTCATGTATTTTCTATTTTTATACTTTTATTTACTTTATAAACCCTTTCATTTCTATTAAGAAAGGGTCCTGAAATTTTGTAAAGAAGGCTTTAGAGAAGTTGCACTTTTGTACTCCTGAAGTTATCTTAATAGCCTAAAGACTGGACCAAAGACTATTTTCCCATGAGGAGAGTCAAGATATAGATGGTACTTCTATATTTATATTGTTTTTATGTCCTATGTGATTGATAGTTAAATTCCTTTTTACTATTTTTTCGTATGTATCTTTTTAATACAATCTAGCATTAATTCACTATTGAACATGCATAGATTGCCATCTTTCACTATATATACAAGACATACATTTATTTGATGTGACATAGGCTTAATCAATTAATTTGTTTAACTATTTAATCAATTAATTTGATTAACTATTTAATCAAATTAATTAACTTAAATTTTTTTTCATTTCTATAAGTGCTTGATAATATTCATTCTCATTCACTTAAGATTATCTATCAAGATCGCATATAAAAGATATAATTAATCCCAAGATAGAGATAGGTATATATACTCCTTTAGCTTGTTGTCACTCCCATTCACCCAAGTCATAGTTAGTTATAAAAAACACACATACATCCAATTATATTTATTGGGAAAATGGTCCCATCATCCCCAGGCGGAGCCACCATTCCAAACAGAAAAGGGACGGTTTCAAGTCCCTGACCGAGTGGTTATCCCATGATGTTGTGCAACGATTTTCTAGGTATCAAATTTTTTTTCCCTAGAAGGAGGGCCAATAGACTATGAATGGCATTAAGGTCCAATCCTAAATCTAAAGGCCATCAAAAGATTCAATATCCCTCTAAATATCCTACAACTTTAAGACCACACTTAAAGTCTCCTACCTATAGATCTAAAGTTTTTCAATCATCTCTTAAATCTCCTAGTTCAATTCCTAAGGAGCTTTCCCCTGATTATACTCCATAATCACCAGAAGTATAGACTTTGATAAATAAATTAGAAGAAATTTCTATTTCAGCAGAGAAGCATGTGCTTTCTGAAATCTCTGAAGGAAGTGTAATCTCCATCCTACAAGGGACTAGTGTGTTAACTCGTTCTCGAAGTATAAAACTTGGGATAACTCCATTTTAGTTTCCTATTCATTCCCATCGAAGGAATAATCCTACGTCATAAAATCAAACATAAGATAGTGATATTATATCATCTTCTACTCCACAAACCCCATCATTCATTCCTCTATCATTTCCTTCTTCCCAACCAATTTCCTCATCTATTCATATATCTTCATCACAATCAACTAGTGTTGCCTCAAGTAGTACTATTTTGGTGATTTTTCCTTCTACCACTACATCAACCTCTGGAACCACTACAACATCTTCAAATCCTACAGGTCATACAATGGAAAATAGGCCATGAATAATCCTTGAGCTGTTCAATTGGCTGGATGTATTCATGATTTACCTAAGCACACAGAAAAATGGTTTCCTAAGCATAATCCCGATGATGGAATCCTTGCTGAAGTGCACCTACATAATTTCATGCTTTCCATGAACCTCAATGTAGTATTTGAAGAAGATTTTGTAGTTAGATTATTTCCTTATATTTTCCAAGGATTAGTAGGATCATGGTACTTTTCACTACCATCAGGAACTATAACTAGTTGGGACATTTTTGAATAAAATTTTTTAGCCAAATTTGGTGATAACCGCACTACTTCTACTCTTATAAATTATGTTTCTAATCTCAAAGGTAATTCGGGAGAAAAGATCAAAGAATTTAATAGTAGATTTAATAAATTGTTAAACAAAATCCCAACTACATCTAAGCCTCGTGTTGATGTATAGATTGAATGGTACATATCCTCTCTTCCTTCTAATATTGAATTTTTTGTAGATAGAGCCAACAAAGAAACTTTAGTTGAGAACATGAAAGAAGAACTGTTAGTTGAAAAGAGAATAATTTCATTAGAGAAGAAAATCAATCAAGAAGATATGAAATCAAAGAAGGTTACATTTAAGGATGAGCCACAAAAGAAAACTCCTAAAGATCCTTTTGATCTTGAAGGATTACAAAAAGTCCTTAAATATATGTATAATGAGAAGGTAGAAATCAAGAATTGGGTAGTTGAGTCTTCTTCTAAGAAACCTTTTATAGATTTCAATAAATCTCAAACATCTAATCCTCAACCACCTAATATTATATCCAACGTTGAATCTGATCAAGATGAGGATGAAGATGAAACATTATTATCTGTTGAAGAATATCAAGATGAGGAACTTGTCGAAGTACATGGATTATGGGATTTCATATTGCCTGCTTCTGATAATGAAGATGATCATGAAGCCTTACTTGTTAGCACCAGAAGTAAAGTTCCTATTGATTCATCACATCCAATCTAGAAACAGAAACCCGAGTCTCCTGCTGCTAAAAATAAAGTTGATAGTAAAAAATATCCTTCCACATCATCTCAATTAATCCCATCTTCTTCATATTATCCTTCTACATTGAATACCTTGGTATTCTCAGACATAATTGGATACAATATAGTTGAATATATGAATAAAATTAATGAAAATACCTCCCTATATGAGGTAGCTAAATTGACACAACAACATAAATTTCTACTAAAAGAATTAAATGCAGTCCCCGCTTCTCCTTTATCTACTCTTGTCTACTCCTGTTACATCCAAAGCCTCTAAAGGAATAGGTAAAACTCCAAATGATACATATGAAAAGATTGATTCCTCTGATGCCATTTTAATTAGAGATAGATCCAATTCACATACTCCTCCTTTCCTTCTGACTTTTGAAGTTTTCAATAAAAATGTGCACAATTTCCTGATAGACTTTGGGGCTTCTTCAAATATAATGCGATATTCTGTTTGTTTGAAGTTAAACATATCACCCCAAAATTCTGTTTTTCAATGTTTTCAATTAGATAGAACCAAATTCAAGGTTTTAGGAGAAATGAAGTATGTCCTCATTAGACTTGCTTCTAATTCAAAATTTCATCAAGTAATTGGCATTCTAGTTGTTAATATCCCTGAATTTTATGGTTTAATGCTTAGCAGAGATTGGACTAAAAATCTTCATGGATATTTTGCCACATACTTGTCTCATATGTGGCTTCCTTATAATGGTAAGACAAATCAAATTCGAGTTGACCATGAAAAACACTTGAAATACTGTTAGGTCCCTATATTACTAGTATAATCCCTTATTGTTGTTAGTGTAACCCTCTTATTATTGTTGTTGTACCCCTGTAACCCCCATATTGTTATTATTGTGCCCTTACATTATTATTGTTAGGTTGGCTAGGATTACAATGTGGCCCCATGGAATCCTATTTATAGAAAGGAGGTTTGGTCATTTGTATGATTCAACAATTGTTCATTTATGTAATGTATTGGAGGTTTCCCCCTTGAAGTGGCTGATTTCTAAGGCGTTGATCTCTCTTTTTTTCTATTTTTGGAGCTAGTTTCATAACATTTTGTATTAGAGGCTTTGGATTCTAGGGTTTCGCTACTCCAAATAGGTCATCGTAAAATTTTTGCTATAACTTGTTTTCTACGAAGGTTGATAAGCTGAAATTTTCAAAGAGCGAATCTGAAATCCCAAGGAACCTCCTGTAAAAATTTCAAATCTTGGTTCGCAATATTTTTGGAGATATGATCTGTGGAAGTTAGGGATTTTTCAGGCTCCCGAATTTCACCTCAAACAGGTCATCGTGGAATTATCACTATAAATTTCTATATACGAAGGTTCATAAGCTGAAATTTTTACAGAGTGAAGTTGAAATCCCGAGGAACCTCCTATAAAAAATTCAGATCTTGGTTCGCAATATTTTTGGAGCTATGATCTGTGAAAGTTAGGGTTGTTTCAGGATCCTGAATTTCATCTCAAAGAGGTGACCATGGTAAAATCATCATAACGCTCTCTCTAAGCATCAGATTGGAATTATGTAAAAAGTGGCTTCAAGTACACATAATTTAGTGTCATTTGTATCAATTTTAGAGCCAAAGGAGAAAAAAGTGACACATGGCATGCCGTACAAGTTCACTCTACTGAACCAGTCCATAATTAGGTCATTGTGGGAGATTGGGCATAACTTTGCCTTGAAGAATCCAAATCAGGTTAGACCTATGGAATTTAAAAGAAGCTTTAGAGGGCTACAACAGGGCATAATTTCAGATATTTAGGATCCACAATTATAGAGATAATTCAATCTCAATATCGAGCTCCTCAAAGCAAGAAAAAGGTGTGTATTTTTTTTTTCTGAATTGCATAAGTCTTGTTTGAAGAATCAAGTTGAATTGATTCCAAGGGCATATTGTAGAATAGATATCAGTATTGGGTTCTAAAATTTCCCCTAAAAATAATTCAACACCCATTAAGCCTTTATAAGGCTCTACTATGACTCATGAAGATGAAGAATGGCAACATGACATATTAAAATTACAAGATCAAGTGCAACAAATTTCACTCTCGCAAAGAGCAACAAAAAATGACATGGAAGTTTTGAAGAAAAGTGTGGAAACTAAGATGGATGGTTTGAAGAAAGGCGTGGAATCTAAGATGGATGGTTTGAAGAATGGCATGGAAGCTAAGATGGATGGCATGGAAGCTAGCATGGAATCTAAGATGGATGACATGGAAGCTAAGATTGATGAAAAAATGGAAAACATGAAGAATGATCTAAAAGCAGACATGGGAGGTTTGATAAAGTTGATACAAGAAATGTTTCTTAATGGTGAAAATATAGTAGAGGAAACTCATGATGAGAACAAAATAAATGATAATCGTGATTTCATAAACTCTAATGTTGGAGGGAGGAACCACCATATTCCAAAAATGGATATGAGGAATTTTGATGGAAAGGGTCTCGTAACATGGATACTATAGATGGAGCAATATTTTGATCTCAATAATGTGCAAAACACACAAAAATTACGCATTGCAACTTTACATTTAGAACAAAATACATTTGTATGGTATCGATGGCTTTTCTCCCATAAAATAATTGTCATTTGGTCAATTTTTACCGAGGAAATGATAGCACATTATGCGAATAGAAAGAGAAACACCTTATTTAGCCAATTGATAAATCTCAAACAAAAGGGTTCAGTGGGTGAGAACATTGAGGACTTCCAAAAATTGAATACAAGGGTAAATGATATTCCAAAGGAACACAGGGTTTATGTCTTCATAGGGAAGTTTAAAGGATAGCATCCAACATGAAGTTCACGTTTGAGAACCTGATTCATTGGAGAAGGCATTCAGGTTGGCAAGAAAAAATGAATGTAAAATTATGGTGACAAGGAAGCCTACCACTCACATCTATAAAGATGGAAGTGTTGCTACTCCTAGATTTCCACAACCTACAAGGTTGACACCACAACAATTGAAAGAAAAAAGAGAAAAAGGGCTTTGCTACAGTTGTGATAGCAAATACACTAAAGGTCATAAGTGTACTAAGAAGAAATTATTTTACATAGATTGTGAAGAGGAGGAAGAAAATGAAAAAGAAACTTCAAAAGAAGAGAATATACACTAGGAACCAACCCTAGAAGAAGAAGAAATGAGTCTGACCATATCGTGTAATTCATTGGCAGGAATTACCACTTCTCGAACTCTCAAGATAGAAGGACATATCAAGAAGAAAAAGGTAATAGTGTTGATTGATTTGGGTAGTACCCATAATTTTATTCATTGTAAGGTAGCCAAGGAATTGAATTGTTTCTGAGTACCCAAACACTCCTAATGTCAAGTGATGGTTGCAAATGGAGGAACTTAAATTGCCCCGGAAAATGCCATAATATCAAGCTAGCCATGGGAGAACATTATTGAATAGTCCAAATGATTTCCATTCCAATGGGAGGTATTGATGTTGTACTAGAGCATGGGAAAAATTTAGGGGTTTGTATTTTACAGTGGGCTAATTTTCCATGATTTTTTCAAAAAAAAGGTTCGCCAATTTCCATTTTTTTTGTAAAAATGATTTGTCGAAATTTTACAATATAAAATTACTTTACCTTAAAAATAGCCAGTATTATATAGAGACTATATATAAAATCATTATAAATTTGTATAATTTTACAAACATATCAATAAAATTTTATAGTTCACATATTAGGGACTAGTGAAATTTGCCAATGTTTTAAACTTCAAGATAATTTTCCATCCTTAAAATTATCCCTGACTAGGAATACAATGGTTACAATCTTTGGGGATGATAGCTTTTAATTTTCAAGAACTTTTCTTGAATTTTTTTTCGAAAGGAAAGGAAATCTGTTGTGTAACCAGCTCCAAAAATAGAAGAAAAGAGATATCAACGCCTTAGAAATAAGCCACTTCGAGGGGGCAACCTCCAATACATTACATAAATGAACAATTCTTGGATGATACAATTTACAAAACCTCCTTTCTATATATAGGAGTCCATGTGGCCATAATGTAATCCTAGTGGGCCACAATGTAATCCTATCCGACCTAACAATAATAATTTAAGGGCACAATAATAACAAAATGGGGGTTACAAGGGTACAATAATAACAATAAGGGGGTTACACTAATGACAATAAGGGACTATACTAGTAATATAGGGACCTAACATGCCCCTCTCCTTCAAAAAAGTGTTGTCCTCAATGCTTGAGTAGCTCTGGGTGCTTTTGTATAAACTTCTCATCCTCCCATGTAGAATCTTCAGTGGGTAAGTTCTTCCACTTGATGAGATACTCTGAAATTGATCGATTCCGTAGCTGTCGAGTTCTTGTTTCCGTGACCGCTTCAGGTTCCAATATGATTTTTCCTTCCTCATCAAATTCTGGAAATATTGTTTGAATTGAAATATTTTCACCTATAACCTTCTTTAAGCATGAAACATGGAAAACTGGATGCACTTGTGAAGAAGCGGGAAGCTCCAATTTGTATGCCATAGTACCAATCTTTTGCAACACCTTGTAAGGACCATAGTACTTTGGCGATAATTTATTATCCTTCTTAGCTTTCTTGAGGGACATTTGTTTATATGGTTGTAGCCGTAAAAATACCCATTCTCCTACATCAAAATTTCTCTCGCTGCGATGTTGATTTTCCTGTTGTTTCATTTGATTTTGTGCCAAATTCAGGTTATCCTTTAAGAGTTGGAGAACTTCTTGCTGATGCTCGATGTGATCTTCCACTGCTTGAACCTTTGAATTTTCCCTCAAAGATGATGTGATGGATGGTGGATGATATCCATAAAGTGCCATAAATGGGGTCATTTTTGCTGCAGTATGGAAGGAAGTGTTATACCACCATTCGGCGAGAGGTAACCACTTGACCCATTGTGTTTGTTTATCAGATACAAAACAACGAAGATATCCTTCCAAAAATTTATTTACTATCTCGGTTTGACCATCAGATTGAGGATGATAAGATGAGCTATGAGCTAATTGAGTACCCAAACAAGAAAATAACTCCGTCCAAAAATTTCCGGTAAAAATGGGATCTCTGTCGCTCACAATAACCCTTGGGCTTCCATGTAGCTTTTGAATTCTGTCCATAAATGTAGTAGCAACTGTACTTGCTTTAAATGGATAAGATAATGCACAAAAGTGTGCATACTTGGTAAGTCTATCAACTACCACCATGATGACACTCTTTCCTTCGGACTTAGGTAAACCTGTGATAAAATCCATTGAAATCTCCTCCCAACGTTGACTTGGAATGGATAAAGGTTGTAGAAGTCCCGGGGTCTTAATTATCTCAACTTTATTTTGCTGGCAAACCAAAAATTCCGCCACAAACTTTTGAATATCAGATTTAAAGCCATCCCAAAAAAAATTCTTTCTTCACCCTGTGGTAAGTTTTTAAAAATCCTGAGTGTCCTCCTAAAGGATAAGTGTGCAATTCGAGAAGAATCTTTTGTTTTAGTTGGGAATTCTTACAAAGATATAAGCGATCTTTGTACCATAAGGAATCATTTTTCCAACTAAATGTATAAGATGTACTAGGATCTTGCTGCAAATTTTGAATGAGTGTCCATACATCTTTGTCCTTCTTCCATTCCTCTCTTGCTTCGGTTATCCAATCTGGTTGGATAATAGAAATGGCACAAAGCAATGCTTCCACCTCTTCATTCTTTCTTGAGAGTGAATATGCAACAACATTAAGCTTTCCTTTTTTGTAGATTATTTCAAAGTCATAACCCAACATCTTTGTGACCCATTTTTTCTGCTCTTCTGAAGATAGTCTTTGTTCCAAAAAGTGTTTAAGACTATCATGATCAGTTTTTACCTTGAAGTGTCTTCCCATTAGGTAAGTTCGCCATTTCTTTAGTGCATGCAGTATTGCTAACATTTCCTTCTCATAAACAGGTTTTTGTAAATACTTTCCTTTGATTGGACGACTTTCAAAAGCAATGGGTCTTCCTTCCTGCATTAAAACTGCACCAATTCCATTTCCTGAGGCATCACATTCCACAATAAGGGTTTTTGTGAAGTCTGGTGTAGCTAAGACCGGTGCTAGGCACATTGCCTCTTTAAGACGTTCAAAGGCCTTAGTTGCTTCAGGAGTCCATGAAAATGTATCTTTCTTCAATAATGTTGTTAGAGGTGCTGCTATTCTCCCATAATTCTTAACAAACTTGCGATAATACCCTGTTAACCCGAGAAATCCTCACAACTACTTTATGGTTGTGGGGACTTTCCATTCCTTAATGGATTTAATTTTGTTAGGGTCTACCTTAACACCCTCGTGAGATACAATATGACCCAGATATTCCACCTCTTGTACTCCAAGGAAACATTTGGATGTTTTTGCATATAATTGTTTCTCCTGCAATAGTTTGAGCACCCTGTCAACATGTTGAACATGATCCTTCCAAGACCTGTTGTAGATTAGTATATCATCAAAAAATACTAGCACAAATTTTCTAAGGAAGGGTTTGAAAATGGAATTCATCAAGCCTTGAAATGTAGAAGGTGCATTGGTAAGGCCAAGGCATGACCAAAAATTCATAATGACCCTCATGAATTCGAAATGTTGTTTTCAGAATATCTTCAGTCTTCATTCTAATTTGATGATATCCTGAACGAAGATCCAACTTGGTAAAATAAATTTCTCCATGTAATTCATCCAATAATTCATCAATCACAGGAATTGGAAATTTATCTTTAATGGTGAGCTTATTGAGCTCCCTATAATCCGAACACATTCGCCATGATCCATCCTTCTTGTGTACGAATACTACGGGAGCATAGAAAGAACTTTGACTAGGTTGAATTATACCCGCCTCTAACATTTCTGCAATCATACGTTCAATTTCGCTCTTTTGGACGTAAGGATATCTATAAGGCTTGATGTTTGGAGGAACACTTCCTGGAATCAAATGAATAGCATGATCATGATCACGAATAAGTGGGAGTCCTTTGGGAGTTTCAAACACCTTGGAATGATTGTCCAAGACTTGTTGGAGATCTGCAGAAATAGATGCTTTTGATGTTGGAACTTCTAGTGAGCATAATTGTGCAATGACGCCTCTTTGTTCTTTTTTTAGAAGCTTTTTCATGACATTAGAGCTTATTATCTTTCCCGGCTCCCCCGCAATACCCCGTAATTCAACTTCCTTTCCTTTTGAAAAAAAATTCAAGAAAAGTTCTTGAAAATTAAAAGCCACCGTCCCCAAAGATTGTAACCATTTTACTCCTAGTACAACATCAGAACCTCCCGTAGGAATGGAAAGCATTGGACTAGTCAATACATATTCCCCCATGGCTAGCTTGATATTATGGCATTTTCCAGAGCAATTTATAGTTCCTCCATTTGCAACCATCACTTAACATTCTGGTGCTGGGTATAGGAAACAATTTAATTCCTTGGCTACCTTATAATGAATAAAATTATAGGTGATACCTGAATCAATAAACACTATTACCTTTTTCTTCTTGATATGTCCTTCTATCTTGAGAGTTTAAGGAGTAGTAATTCCTGCCAGTGCATTACACGATATGGTCGGATTCATTTCTTCCTCTTCTAGAGTTGGTTCCTGGTGTATATCCTCTTCTTGTTCATTTTCTTCTTCCTCTTCACAATCTATGTAAAATAATTTCTTCTCAGCACACTTATGACCTTTAGTGTATTTTCTATCACAACTGTAGCAAAGCCCTTTTTCTCTTTGTTCTTCCAATTGTTGTGGTGTCAACCTTGTAGGTTGTGGAAATCTAGGCGTAGCAACACTTCCTTCTTTATAGAATTGAGTGGTAGGCTTCCTTGTTGCCATTATTTTACATTAAACTTTTCTTGCCAACCTGAATGCCTTCTCCAATGAATCCAGTTCCAAAACACGAACTTCATGTTGGATGTTATCCTTTAAAGTGCCTATGAAGAGATCGATCTTGTGTTCCTCTGGAATATCAGTTACCCTTATATTCAATTTTTGGAAGTCCTCAATGTGTTGCCCCACTAAACCCTTTTGTTTGAGATTTATCAATTGGCTAAAGAAGGTTTTTCTCTTTGTATCCTCATAATGTGCTATCATTTCTTCCGTAAAAATTGACCAAGTGACAATTTTTTTACGGGAGCAAAGCCATCGATACCATACAAATGTCTTTTGTTCTAAATGTAAAGTTGCAATGCGTACCTTTTGTGTGTTTTGCACGTTATGGAGATCAAAATATTGCTCCATCTGTAGTATCCATGTTACAGGATCCTTTCCATCAAACTTCCTCATATCCATTTTTGGAATATGGTGGTTCTTCCCGCCAACATTAGAGTTTATGAAATCGCGATTAACATTTATGTTGTTCTCATCATGAGGTTCTTCTACTATCTTTTCACCATTAGGAAACATTTCTTGTATCAAATTTGTCAAACCTTCTATGTCTACTTCCACGCCTTTCTTCAAAACTTCCATTTCATTTTTTGTTGCTCTTTGCGAGAGTGAAATTTTTTGCACTTGCTCTTGTAATTTTGATAGATCATGTTGCAATTCTTCATCTTCATGAGTCATAGTAGAGCCTTCTTAAGGCTTAATGGGTGTTGAATTATTTTTACGGGGCATATTTTAGAACCCAATACTGATATCTATTCTACAATATGCCCTTGGAATAAATTCAAATTGATTCTTCAAACAAGACTTATGTAATTCGGAAAAAAAACACACCTTTTTCTTGCTTTTGAGGAGCTCGATATTGAAATTGGATTATCTTTGTGATTGCGGCTCTTCAATATTTGAAATTAAGCACTGAAGTATACCTCTAAATTATATTTTGAATGCCATAGGCCTCACCTGATTTGTATTCTCCAAGACAAAGTTCTGTCCAATCTCCCACAATGACCTAATTATGGACTGGTTCAGTAGAGCGAACCTGTACGACTTGACACGTGTCACTGTTTCATCCTTCGCCTCTGAAATTTATAGCCACAAAACTACAGTCTGTGTACTTGCGACCACTTTTTACGGCACTCCAATCCGATGCTCAGAGAGAGAGTTATTGAACTTTTCCCGCGATCACGTATTTGTGATGAAATTCGGGAGCCTGAAAAAGCACTACCTTCCACAGATCATATCTCCAAAAATATTGCTAACCAAGCTCTGAAATTTTGTGACGAGTTTCCTCAGGATTTCAGCTTCGTACCCTAAAAATTTCAGATTCTGAAACTTCGTAGAAACAAATTTATAGCGAAAATTCCATGATGACCTGTTTAGGATCCTGAAAAAAGACCTAATTTCCACATATCATATCTCCAAAAATATTGCGAACCAAGCCATGAAATTTTTAGAAAATATTCCTCAAAATTTCGGCTTCACACCCTAAATATTTCAGCTTCTGAAACTTCATAGAAAAAATTTATAGCAAAAATTACACGATGACCTGTTTGGAGCAGCGAAACCATAGAATCCAAAGCTCTAATACCAAATGTTGTGTAACCAGCTCCAAAAATAGAAGAAAAGAGATATCAACGCCTTAGAAATAAGCCACTTCGAGGGGGAAACCTCCAATACATTACATAAATGAACAATTATTGGATGATACAATTTTCAAAACCTCCTTTCTATATATAGGAGTCCATGTGGCCATAATGTAATCCTAGCCGACCTAACAATAATAATTTAAGGGCACAATAATAACAAAATGGGGGTTACAAGGGTACAATAATAACAATAAGGGGGTTACACTAATGAAAATAAGGGACTATACTAGTAATATAGGGACCTAACAAAATCGAATTACGGGGTATCACAGGGAAGCCAGGAAAGATAATAAGCTCTAATGTCATGACAAAGCTTCTGAAGAAAGAACAACGAGGCATGATTGCACAATTATGCTCACTAGAAGTTCTAACATCAAAATCATCTATTTCTCCAGATCTCCAAAAAGTCTTAGACAATCATTCCAAGCTGTTTGAAACTCCCAAAGGACTTCCACCTATTCATGATCATGGTCATGTTATTCATTTGATTCCAGGAAATTTTCCTCCAAACATCAGGCCTTACAGATATCCTTATGTCCAAAAGAGCGAAATTGAACGTATGATTGCATAAATGTTAGAGGCTGGTATAATTTAACCTAGTCAAAGTTCTTTCTCTGCTCCAGTAGTATTGGTGCACAAGAAGGATGGATCATGGCGCATGTGTTTGGATTATAGGGAGCTCAATAAGCTCATTATTAAAGATAAATTTCTCATTCCTATGATTGATGAATTATTGGATAAATTACATGGAGAAATTTATTTTATTAAGTTGGATCTTCGTTTAGGATATCATCAAATTAGAATGAAGACTGAAGATATTTTGAAAACAACATTTCAAACTCATGAGGGTCATTATGAATTTTTGGTCATGCGTTTTGGCCTTACCAATGCACCTTCTACATTTCAAGGGTTGATGAATTCCATTTTCAAACCCCTTCCTTAGAAAATTTGTGCTAGTATTGTTTGATGATATACTAATCTACAACAGGTCTTGGAAGGGTCATGTTCTGTTGACAGGGTGCTCAAACTATTGGAGGAGAAACAATTATATGAAAAATCATCCAAATGTGTATTTGGAGTATAAGAGGTGGAATATCTGGGTCATATTGTATGTCATGAGGGTGTTAAAGTAGACCCTAACAAAACTAAAGCCATTCAGGAATGGAAATTCCCCACAACCATAAAGCAGTTGCGTGGATTTCTCGGGTTAACAAGGTATTATCGCAAGGTTGTTAATAATTCTAACAACATTATTGAATAAAGATGCATTTTCATGGAGTACTGAAGCAACTAAGGCCTTTGAACATCTTAAAGAAGCAATGTGCCTAGCACCAGTCTTAGCTACTCCAGACTTCACATAAAACTTTATTGTGGAATGTGATGCCTCAGGAAATGGAATTGGTGCCGTTTTAACACAAGAAGGAAGACCCATTGCTTTTTAAAGTCATCTAATCAAAGGAAAATATTTAAAAATGGCTATTTATGAGAAGGAAATGTTGGCAATACTACATGCACTAAATACATGGCGACCTTACCTAATGGGAAGACACTTCAAGGTAAAAACTGATCATGATAGTCTTAAACACTTTTTGGAACAAAGACTATCTTTAAAAGAGTAGCAAAAATGGGTCACAAAGATGTTGGGTTACGACTTTGAAATCATCTACAAAAAAGGGAAGCTAAATGTTGTTGCAGATGCACTCTCAAGAAAGGATGAAGAGGTGGAAGCATTTCTTTCTTTCATTTCTATTATCCAACCAGATTGGATAACCGAAGCAAGGGATGAATGGAAGAAGGACAAAGAAGTGTGGACACTCATTCAAAAGTTGCAGCAAGATCCAAGTACATCTGATACATTTAGTTGGAAAAATGATTCCTTATGGTACAAATATCACTTATATATTTTCAAGAATTCCCAACTAAAACAAAAGATTCTTTTGGAATTGCACACTTCTCCTTTAGGAGGACACTCGAGATTTTAAAAAACTTACCACAGGGTGAAGAAATATTTTTTTTGGGATGGCCTAAAATCTGATATTCAAAATTTTGAGGCGGAATGTTTGGTTTGCCAGCAAAATAAATTTGAAACAATTAAGACCTCAGATCTTCTACAACCTTTATCCATTCCAAGTCAACATTGGGAGGATATTTCAATTGATTTTATCACGGGTTTACCTAAGTCTGAAGGAAAGAGTGTCATCACGGTGGTAGTTGATAGAATTAGCAAGTATGCACACTTTTGTGTGTTATCTCATCCATTTAAAGTAAGTACAATTGCTAGTGCATTTATGGAAACAATTAAAAAGCTACATGGAAACCCAAAGATTATTGTAAGTGACAGAGATCCCATTTTTATAGGAAATTTTTGGATGGATTTATTTTCTTATTTGGGTACTCAACTAGCTCATAGCTCATATTATCATCCTCAATCTGATGGTCAAACTGAGATAGTGAATAAATTTTTGGAAGGATATCTTCGTTGTTTTGTATCTGATAAGCAAGAACAATGGGTCAAGTGGTTACCTCTCGCTGAATGGTGGTATAACACTTCCTTCCATACTACAGCAAAAATGACCCCATTTATGGCACTTTATGGATATCATCCATCGTCCATCACATCTTCTTTAAGGGAAAATTATAGGGTTCAATCAGTGGAAGATCACATTGGGCATCAACAAGAAGTTCTCCAACTCTTAAAGGATAACCTAAATTTGGTACAAAATCGAATGAAACAACAGGCAGATCAACATCGCATCGAGAGAATTTTTGATGTAGGAGACTGGTTATTTTTACGGCTACAACCATACAAACAAATGTCCCTCAAGCAAGCTAATAAGGAGAATAATTTATCGCCAAAGTACTATGGTCCTTACAAGGTGTTGCAAAATATTGGTACTATGGCATACAAATTGGAGCTTCCTGCTTCTTCGTGAGTGCATCCAGTTTTCCATGTTTGATGCTTAAAGAAGGTTATAGGGGACAACCTTCTAGGTCAAAAAATATTTCCAGAACTTGATGAGGAAGGAAAAACCATATTGGAACCTGAAGCAGTCATAAAAACAAGAACTCAACAGCTACGAAATCAATCAATTTCAGAGTATCTCATCAAATGGAAGAACTTACCCACAGAAGATTCTACATGGGAGGATGAGAATTTTATACAGAAGCACCCATAGCTACTCTAGTGTTGAGGACAACACTTTTTTGAAGGAGAGGAGCATGTTAGGTCCCTATATTACTAGTATGGTCCCTTATTGTTGTTAGTGTAACCCCCTTATTGTTATTTTTGTACCCCTGTAACCCCCATATTATTATTATTGTGCCCTTACATTATTATTGTTAGGTCGGATAGGATTAAATTGTGGCCCCATGGACTCCTATATATAGAAAGGAGGTTTGGTCATTTGTATGATTCAACAATTGTTCATTTATGTAATGTATTGGAGGTTTCCCCCTTGAGGTGGTTGATTTCTGAGGCGTTGATCTCTCTTTTCTTCTATTTTTGGTGTTGGTTTTAACAAATACTCAGTAACTATTTTTTAGGATGAAAATGAACCAATGGCCTTTACTAATAACATCCTTGGGAACTACTCTACTAAATCATTCTTAGGTAATTTCAAATCACAACAATCTCCATTTACAATCAATTTGGTTACTTCTCAAATCAAAAACTTTTCACAATCAGATTCTTCTAAATGTGTAAATATTGTAAAAAAACCTTTTGTTAATTATTTATTTTGGAATCTATATTTTGATGGATCTATATCTAACGATGGTGCAAGATCAGGTTATATAATAATCAGTCCAGAAGGAGAAAAAAATATGCTAGCATGTAGATTAGAGTTTGAGTTCACAAATAATATTGCTAAATATGAGGCACTGGTCCAAGGATTATATAAAGAAATAAATTTAAAAGTCAAATATTTGCAAGTATTCAGATATTTTGAAATTATTGTGAAGCAAGTAAGAAACACCATTCATTGTGTTTCTGTCCATTTAAAACATTATCAATCTCTGGTTCAAACCCTTACTTCTCATTTCTTGGAATTTAACATCTCTCCTATCCCAAGACTTCAAAACATCAGCGCTGATCTTCTGGCCAATGTAGCATCTAGACTTATACCATCTAAATATTATAGTCCAGATAGATTTTCCATTGAATTAATTTTTTGACCATCTATTCTTGACAATGTCACCAATTTGAATGCATTCAATGATGATGAAGATATTTTAACCTTTCTAACATCTGAAGCATCATATGATGATCAAATAGTTTATGAGGATGAAAATGAGGCATAGTTAAAACAAAAAAGCTAAAGAAAATGCTTTACCTAAATTTGTAGTCAAGTTTGAAGATATCTATGATTTGAAAGACAGATTTAAGAAGGTTACTAATTCCAAACTTCAAAGTTCAACTTTGAGGTTTGAGTTAGTAAACCTTGGAACTGATCTCAAACCCCAAAGCATCAATCTAAGTCTAGGTCTCCCATCAGATGAGATATTAGCCTTCATTCATTTATTAAAAAGATACAAGAATGTTTTCACTTGGAGCTATGATGATCTTAGAACATATGAAACCTCCATTATCCAACACACTATCACAATGACATTTGATGACAAACCTGTACAACACAAATTAAGGAAAATTCACCCCAACCTTCAAAGTCAAATCAAATCTGAGATGAATAAACTCCTTAAAGCAAAAATAAATTTTCCTACTAGACATTACAAATAGGTATCAAATTTAGTGTCAGTTAGGAAGAAAAATGGTGACATACACATTTGTATAGATTTTAGAAAACTTAATAAAGCTTGTCAAAAGGATGATTTCCCATTACCACCCATGGAAGTCTTTTTACAATCAATTGCAGGTTCTGAGCTCATGTGCTTTCTTGATGGTTTTTCAGGATACAATTAGATCCTAGTTCATGTAGATGATAGATTAAATACTATGTTTAGAACCAAATGGGGGTCTTATGCTTATCATAAAATTCCTTTTGGTCTAATAAACGTAGGAGAAAACTTCCAAAGAGCTATGGACATAGCTTTTAGAAGTCCAATAAAAACGACAATTGTTTTTTACTTGGATGATATAAAAAACTACTCCAAGAAAAGAAACATATATTTCCATGATCTAAAGTAGATATTTGAACATTGTAAGACATATGGGATTTCATTAAATCCAAAAAATGTCTTATTTTTATCTTAGTGAAGGAAAACTTTTAGGATTCATTGTATCCAAAGAAGGCATTTGCATTGATCCTAAAAGGATTAAAGAAATCTCTAAAATTTCTTTACCCCATAACAAGAAATCCATGCAATCCTTTCTAGGATAGATAAATTTTGTCAAGAGTTTTGTTCTTGACTTTTCTCAAATTGTTATTCCATTACAAGCCATGATCAAGAAAATTTTATTCTTTAAGTGGGGCCACAATGAAATAGAAGCTTTCAATTCAATCAAACAAGCCATTACAAATGTTCCCTCTTTAACTACCCCACATTTCTCTGATCATTTTATTTTATATACTTTTGCTTCTAAAACATCATATGTTTTTGTTTTAACACAACTTAATGATTAGAAAATTGAGGCACCCATCTCGTTCTTTACTTCAAGTTTTCAAGGTGTTGAACTAAATTACTCTGAGGTGGATAATTTTTTATTTATTTTTTAATTTATTTTTTTAAATCCATAAAGCACTTCAGGCCTTTTCTTCTAAAAACACATACTAAAGTAATAGTCCCATTCTCGGCAGTGAGACAGTTTCTTGTCCAAAAGGAACTAGGAGAAAAATGGAAAATTGGGTCACAACTCTGCAAGATTATGATATTGATATTAAACCAACTATAATTGTCAGAGGACAAAGTTTTTTCAAATTTATGACTAGAGCTTCCAACATACCAATTGATGAGGATTTAGGTAATATTGTACACATTTGTGACGTAAGCTCGATTAACTCTAAATCCCAATATGTTGATCTTATCTTTTACTTAAAGAATGGGTATGCTCCTACTGAACTTAATTACAAAAGAAAAATAGCTTTAAGGTTAAAATCCAGTTGATATGAAATCATTAATGATGTGTTATTCAGAAAAAAACTATGAATATGTATTATTAATATGCCTTGAAAATTCTGAAGCACAAAAGTTTTTGCAGGAACTCCACGATGGACTAGCTAGTGGACACTTCAGAGGAGATACCACTGCACATAAAATCCTACATGCAGGGTACTATTGGCCAATTTTTTTCAAAGATACCAATGCATACGTAAGGAAATGAAAGGTTTGTAATACTACTGTAGGAAGACAAAAAATACCGGCCTTACCTCTTCAACCGGTCAACATTGAAAAACCCTTTGAACAATGGGGACTCAACATCATAGGAGAGATTGTTCCAAACTCTTCCAAACAACATAAATACATCCTTACTGAAATAGGATACTTTACTAAGTGGGTGGGATAAATTCCACTAAAGGTAGCCAATTTCGATGCCATTATTGAATTCATCGATCAGTGCATTACTACCAGGTTTGGCTTACCAAATGCACTTATGTTCAACAATGCTTCTTACTTTTCTAGAAATAATATGATCGATTTTTCTCTTAAGAGAGGTATTAAGCTCAAATATTATGCTAATCACTATCCCCAAGGAAACGGTCTAATAGAGTCAACTAATAAAAACTTCATAGGGATTATAAAAAAAACTATTGATTAGAGGCAAAAGAATTGGCATAATTTTTTTACATTTGCTCTATGGGATGATCGAATAACCCAGAAGGCCTCTATAAGCACTTCTCCCTTCAATCTAGTATATGGAAAATAGGTTGTCATTCCTTCAAATCTAGCCCTTCCTCACTAGCGTTGAAGAAATACCTTCCTCTTATTTACAACCAAGAATGTATCAAATCCTTAAACCAGAAGAAGAAAGGGGAAAATACAAACTTACACATGCTCGACATTAGCAGATTGTTAAATATTATTTTGATGCAAGTTCAGTTGCCAAAAAATCTTTTCACATTAGGGGAATTTTTAGGTCTAAAATAGGCCTCCTAAGGAAATTATAAAATAATAGTGGAAATAATAAAATAAGATTTGATTACATCATCAAATTTAGAGGGAAAAAAGAAAAAACTAGTTTTTCAACTCGTATTTTCAACTTATCTCCCAAAGTTTTTACTCAAAGTTCGAGTGGGAGTACTCGTTTGATGAAAATTTTAATTCCTCATCCAAGGAGTACCAATGTTGCATAATTTTGATGGACCCTGCTACACGGAAAATTATAAATACATGAAAAACGTGATTGTAATAACATTTTTCATGTATTTCTCATTTTTCTTGTAAAAGGATCCATCAAAAGTATGAAACATAGGTATTCCTTGGATGAGGAATTAAATTTTGCACCCAACGAGTACTCCAACTCGAAATTTCAGTAAAAACGTTCGGAGATAAATTGAAAATACGAGTTGAAAAAGTAGTTTTATTATTTTATTATTTTTTAACTTTTTACCCTTTTACTTAAAAATTGGTGAGTCATCCCCCATGGTTGACATCATCATCTTGAATCCTATTGGTTCTTATAATTTTTTTTTTTGTTGTACATTTTTCTTAGAGGCCCATTTTATACATCATCATTCCCCTAATGAATTGGAAATCATGTTCTTAAATGGGACAAGGCACATGAGGAAAAAGGTAATCATACCAAATTCCAAAGAATGTGGCTTGGAACATTTCAAATTGCGGAACAAGTAGGCCCATCAACCTTCATATTGCAAGATCTAAAAGGGAAGAGGGATTCTCTTCTTGTCAATGGGCTTATTTAAAAAAAATTGTTTTCTTAGAAGAACATTTCTTTTGATGTAATATATTTGTATTTAGATATTTAGTTTTGTAGAAAATAATGTTAAATAACATACTTTTGGCTTTTTATCAATATCTCTGAATCTTTTATGATTTTTGTTTTTACTTTGAAAAGTAGGGATTTTTAAAGAAATGATTTCAAAATTGAAAAAGTGGATAATTATCATAGAACTCTGAAATATTTTTCCATTGAAATTGTAAATTCTTTCAAAACCTCAAACTTTACAAAGTCTTTTCATCTTATTATCAGTTAGAAAATGTTCACTTTTACAAATAAAATAATATTTGTTACTAAGAATCTTTAACTCTAAATTGTCATCCAAAACCCTTAAGGAGTCAATGATTCTCCCCAGCCATTAATTATACTTTTTTTAGAGTGAAATTAAAAAATATATTAAACTTAAAAGATAAGAGGTCTCATCATGAACCTGCTTACCATGATCATAGGGAAATAATAGGCTAACATTACCACTACTGAATACCAAAACATGGTAATGGATTATGATTATTTTAACTAGAAGGCAAAGGGTCTCATCATTAGCTAGCTTGTTTAGCTCAATTATAACCAATGAATGGCATTGTCACTATTTGGTCACCAAACTAGGACAATGGATTTTTAAGAATAAAAATAATAAAAACTAATACAACATATACATACATATACATACATACACACACACACACACACACACACACACACACATATATATATAATCTTTCGAATTTATCTTTAAATATTGCAATGATAAATGGATGGGATACTAGATCATTGATTGGTTGAAAGGTAACCCTATCGAGGCTATGAATGCCCGCTGGCAACATTGGCTCTACCTATGACAAAATGAGTATATCAAAAGGCTAAGTTTAAAAAAATCCCTGCTTTATCTTTATAACTAATTAATGGAGGATATAGGAAAATAAAGATTTTCATCTGTAAAAGGTTTTTGAAAAGGATCACAATAAGGTGATTTTTATTATTATTAAGTGTAACTTTACTTATCCAAATATTTCCAAAAAAGTTTGCATTTCTTTAATCTTTTCACCTATTAAAAGTTTCAAAAATTTCATATAAATCAGACATAACTGGTTCTTCCATTGAATCACCATTTATTGTGCTATTCAACATCCCCCCATTATTTGTGAGTAGATGTCCTAGAAAACAATGGGGACCCGTTTAGACTTTTTATATTAATATAATAAAACACTTTGTGACTTATAAGATAGGAATTTGTATTTCAAAGATTAAAGTCGTATCTTATTGGCCAATCCCTTAAGCAGAAAATTCATTTAAAATCCTCATCGAAAATTTCAAATTGCAAATGCAACAGGCAGGCATAAAAAACTCCATCTAAAATTGCGATGCGATATTTCCGAAGGCATAAAGCATGTAAGGGATTTCAAAAAAGGAAAAAGTGATAACACAAGAAAAGGATCTTGACGAGTTATATTTCATGAAAGAGCCATTAGCGGGGCCTGCTCATTGCCACGTCATCCATGCATAATCACAAATCGCAAATTATTTTCACAACCATTTACTGCGCCCACTTTCAAACTCCCGATGTGATATATGACATCGCACTTCCACAGAGCATCATCTTACTTCTACCTTTCATTCTTGCCGAGATTCCAATTGCGATATGAATATCTCATCGCAAAACTACCATCACTCTTCCCCCCTTGCCAAATTTCCAATAGCATTTAAAACATTGATAAGTGTGTTAAAATAATTATTTAGAAAGTAAATCGTGATCACATATCAGTGCAACAAATGTGTTGCAAGTTTTAAATATTGGCCCCCATACAAAACTACGATGTGAGATTTTGATTTAAAAAATCTTAAGTGTCCATGTAAGGCACGTGAACCCACGTTTTCATAATTTTTCAGCCATAACGGTGTGATAGCTTCGATCCTACAAAATTGTTTGATGGCTGGTTAATTAATGTTTTGGATTTATTAGCATTAAAACCTTTATTCGCCATCATTTAAGTTTTATTGTTAAAATCTCCCGCATTTTCGGTATTGTTCTTCATTCCCTGTTTTCCCTTATTTACATACTAGTACAGAAAACAAAATTCCTCCATAATGTCGAAGGCTACAAAGAAACCCATGGCTCCTCCTAATCCCACACCTCTCGCTTTAGAAGTAACAAATATGCCACCATTATTTTCATATACTACATGCGCTATGGAAAGTGGTTCTTCTTCATGGGAATCAATGTACAAGATTTTCGAAGATGAGAAAACCATGGAAGTCTAGAGAGTAGCCACAACTGATGCCCATAATTCTTCAAAAGTTACTATCACTAATGTTTCCATCTCTTTCCTTCATTTAATTTTCACACGTCCAAATATTATACCATATACTGATATGGTAAAATGGGTAATTTATAATCTCAATATCGGTGACAGGACATTTATGACCTCAAGAGATACAGTGATAGGGTCATTCAGGGCATAGGATTTAAATAAAATGTATCATATACCTAACCCACAAAAGGTATATGATAAGGCTTTTCTTGAGAAATTTGCGAAGGAAAACAAGCTACAATCAGACCCAATAAATCAATGGAGGCATAACCCTAACAAACACAATCATGATGAAAAGGGTATGTATTCTACTACCTCTCTCGCTGGTCCCTACTGCTATGTTGCTACTATGATATGTAGGCTTTTTGGTTCCCCCAATACATGTAAATTTTCAATTAAATGGGTCCCTCTCATGGAGGCTGCATCAAAATCATATATTATGGTTTGGGGAACCATTTTATCAAACAATATTTCTTGTTAGATCCTTGACTATATAAAGAATCACTCTTTTACCTCCAAGATAGTCCTCCCATTTTTTATGAGTTATTATATCATGGAAGATGTGTGTTTCACTTCTGATTTTCAAACCATGGGTTAGAAATGGACCATTCAAGACCCCACTCCCATTCATGTTTACCATAATATTCTCTGGAAATCCAAGTATGAGTCTAGTTTCTACAGAATTTTTCACAAAGTCATTCTGCCACTCTATCAAGCTGTTTTTAATGAGAAAGCCCCATGATTGTCCAAAAAAGCCCAAGCTCATTTCACATCCATAGGAAAGTGGTTTGGGGTAGAAATATTTACTTATGTATGAGTTTATGGAAGCTTAGCTAAACCCCAAGTCCTCCCATTGTATGTACTAGAAAAGCTCCTCACAAGGGAAATTGCTTACCAGACAGTAGGGCATGGATTGACTAAAGCCTTGAAAGTGGCTAAGAGATATTCCTAGCCTACTTTCCCCATTCATTATGGTGTTTATGCATTGGATAACTATAAGCATGCTGGATTGGAAATAGATAAAATACAATGTTTAATTTTATTTACAATTCCTAATAGACAATTTGATCCAAACAAAAATTCCCAAAATGTTACAACTCAATTAAAGATTAGGAAATTCATTCATGAAAATGATCATTACGATGATCTATTTGAAACTACTGAGAACTATTTACAGGTTGAAATACTAGCAGAAATCCACCTTAGTCATGAACAACTAAACACTTTAAATAATACATGAACAAAAGGTTATAAATCATTCCTCCTGATTAAAGTTAATTCGGTCCGTTTTGGACAAAACCCATGTTTTAGATTTTCCATATTCTTCTCCATTTTCCCAAACCATCCAATGCAAAACTGTGAGTTCTTATTCCAGCGAATTTCTGAGTTGGTATATTTAATGATGAGCTGGAGATCAAATCTGCAATCTGGAAAATATCTTGGAGGCTAAAATGGTGAGTGATGTTACAAAAAATTTATTAATAAACCATCATTGATAAAATCATGCATAATAATCATCAATTTATTAAAAATAAAGGAGAATAAATAATATTTATCCATAAGAGCATAAATAATTATAAAATGGAATTATATGATAAACCATGATAAATGACGTGATAAAGAATGGTAGAAATGGATGAAATAGGTGTTAAAAAGTGATAATAATAATGACAAACTAGCGGCCCAACATACCCCCAAACTGAATATATTGCATGTCCTCATGCAACCCAAAGCCTCTTTATTAACCAAGCAATAATACAAAAATTGTTCATCCCAACTCATGAAATGGATGGAACAAATGAATTCTTCCTCAAATAATGAATATTCAATTTTAGCAATCTTGATGAAGGCGTAACAATTTTTACATTTGACGTTCAACTATATGTATATGAAGTTGCAGCAAAATATGATATAAGTAACAACAAACTTCATTAACCATTTTCTCAAAAACTAGATTTCTACTATATTAATGCTTCTATGTTCAAAAAATCAGATCGTTTTGATGCACGGATCATGAGATATAAACAAAATGGCTGTAGGTGATAGTGCATGATTTTTGAAATTTTATGAACTAATTTAGCATGAAATTATCTGGGTTTTTGTATTTTAATGATACCTCTTTGTTATCCAGAAATCACAAGAATTCAGTTCATAGTTTTAAAGATATATGCAAATCAATTTCTGCATTGTATAAAAATGAAATTGTATGCCTTAAATGAGAAAGAAAGTAGAAAACATCCATCATGTATAGCAATGCCTCCCCCAAACTGAAGAATTAGCATGCCCTCATGCAATGCTAGAAAACAAATAGAGGTGGTTGCTACAATTTGTTGAAATCTATGCTTGGTGTAAAACAACATGGAAGAAGGGAGGTGTTGAGAATGAATAAGATGGTCATAATAAATAAATAAATGAAAGGAACACTCCCCCAAACTTGGCATGAAATTCTCCTAAATTCGTAATAAATCAGAAAAGTATGCTATTTTACCTCAAGTTTTACCCCTGAAAAAAAAAAAAATATGTGGAATGACATGTATGGACTGACATTTTTTGAAGCTGATGTAGGCTGAGCAGATACTGAAAGTGATGCAAAATGTGGAAGCCATGCAAGCACATCATGTCTGAAAAATTGTGCGTGTTCACAAGTTGCGCGAGCCTTTGTGGCCTTGCTGCGAATATAATCTCCCCCATACTTGTTGTTCTCCTGTAACAAGTCACTATTTTGCATGGAAATTTATTGAATCCACAGTTTGAGTTTTGAATAGCAACAGATAAGATGCATGCAAAAAATTTTAATCAGAAAAAACTTTTATATAAATGTAGTACTAATATTTTGTCAAATCATCAAGTTATTGCAGAGTGCAGTGATTATATCACACGCTATCCCATAATGCATACATTCCCCTCTCCAATTGGAAAAGGGATTTCATGACCATAAAGCATATGAAAAGTGTTGTGCTGACGACAAGGAAAGGGAGTGATCAATACGGTAGTAAATGAAGCAAAGTACACATATCAATGATAGGACAGTAAGATGTATGGTCATAATGAGAGTAGAGTGTGTAAAAATAGTTATGAATAAGAGATAGGACGCTTTGGATTGATGATAAGTTATGAAAAAGAAAAGGACAACAATATTCCAAAAAGATGCTTTTCTGACAATATTCTTGCCGAAAATGATGCGATTGATAGGAAAACAATTTCTAATGTGTAAAGGTTCAAAACAGGGAAAAATTAAGGAAATAACTTCTCCGATAAAAAAATAATAAGAAAAGGGTATTTATAGAAATAATTGACGATAAGATATAAATTCAATACCATAAGTAGAGTCTTTGCTGCCAGAAGGGGTCCATAGCCTCGACATAGTTGCTTTTCAACCCGCATGAGCCAGGATCCTCAATTTATAAATGGAGAGTTCTAGTGCTATTCTACAGAAGAGATCAGTGTTCTGGCATGGTAACCAGATAACCACACTACCATTCACTGAGATCATGTAGCAAAAGTGATCAGGCCGGCTCATGATGAGACCTCCTATTCCAAGGATATTTTGGCTATCCAATGGATCATAACCCTGGTGTGGTGGTCATAATGGGAATGTCACTTTGTTACAGCCTTATGAACATGGTAGGCTAGCTCGTAATGAGACCCCCCATCCTCCATCTGCAAACAAAATTTTGTTGTGATTACAAAATTTTATAATAAAAATAGGGAGGCTCAGTACTTCTTAAGAGTAGGGATAGTGGAAGAAATTGAACATGTCAATAGAGAAAAAAAATACCCATAATCTCATTTATTACAGATAGAGAAGATTATAACCAGGAAGGGTGGAACCAACATGGTATTAAGATGATCAATAAGTATCATGTACAACAAAAAACAATGTAGTAAAGTAGTATATAAATAATTGTGTCCTTTTTCTTAAAAAGAATCTCTCATCCAGAAGCTGTCATGTTAAAGATCAGAATGTTAATGCTATTCTCCTTCTTCAATAGAATCCATAATTCTTGTCCTCATAGAAGTATTGTATTTCATGTCATGAAAGGGAATTCGAAAAATGGGGCTGAAAATGAGCTAGTGTTTGAGAAAATATATAACAAGGGTACTGTTCAAAACACACAAAAAATATGCAAGAAAAAACAAAAGAGAGTGTTGTTCTTTGAAAGGAATAGCGAAAGAGAAAAAAAAAACCACACAAAAAGTGATGTTCCTTAAAGGGAACAGCAAAAAAATACGCAAAAAAATGTGTTGTTCATTATAGGGAACAACAAGAGAAGACGCACGCAAAAATTGTTGTTCCTTATAGGGAACAACAATTGTTCCCTGTAAGGAACAACAAAGCAAGCTACACACAAAAATTGTTGTTCCTTGTAGGGAACAATAAGAAAAAGTGCACGCCAAAATTGTTGTTCCTTAGAGGGAACAACAGTTGTTTCCTCTAGGGAACAACAAAACAAAATTTACACGAAAATTGTTGTTCCCTGTAGGGAACAACAAAGCAAAATACACACAAAAATTGTTGTTCCTTGTAAGGAACAACAGTTGTTCCCTGTAGGGAACAACAAAGCAAAATGTACGCAGAAATTGTTGTTCCCTGTAGGGAACAACAAAGCAAAATGTACGCAGAAATTGTTGTTCCCTGTAGGGAACAACAATTGTTCCTTGTAAGGAACAACAAAGAAAAATGCACGCAGAAATCACTGTTCCCTGTAGGGAAAAACAACTTTTCCCTGTAAGGAACAACAAAGAAAAATGCACGCAGAAATTGCTGTTCCATGTAGGGAACAACAACTGTTCCCTATAAGGAACAACAAGAGAAAATACAGAGAGAGAAAAAAAACAATCATCCCTCCTGCTCTAAACAACAGAAGAGCGATGATATATAAAGAAGAAAAATAGAAAAAACAGAGAAAAAATGATTGTATGTACAGATCTAAATAAAAGTAACTTTTTACAGAATTGGTGCTGTCGAAGAATTGCCTTCTGCAACTGAAACTTGCATGGTGGGGTCCTCATTGTTCAATCGCCAATGGAGCGGAAAATACAATTTGAAGGAAGCAACACCTAAAACACAAAAACATAAAAGAAATCAGAAAAGAAACAACACTTTATTTAGAAAGTAAATAAATAAATAAGTTAAGTTACAACAACAATGATGTTATTTCCTAAGGGAATATCAATTTGTCAATGGAAAAAGAAATGATCTCTTGGAAAAATGTTTTGGCAGCAGTAACATGAATCTTCGAATGGGAATCAATTCTTCATTTTTTTCTATTATGAATCCATTAGGTAATGAATTGGATGAAATGTCCTTGTTTCATTAAAATTTCTTTCAAGAATCGCTCGTCCATAATTTGACCTTTTTTATTCTCCTAAGACCTGCAAAAAAGCGAGTGCCTACTTGCAATAAAACATTAAATCATGGAGAAAGAGAGAGGTGATCGGGCTCCCCTAATCCAAGAAATATGCAAAAAAAAAAAGTAGCTACTCTGCAAAACAAATCCATAGAAAAATAAAACAAATTTTATTTGTCACATGCGGGAGAGCAGTGGTCGACCATACTAATAAACAGCATTTTAATCATAACTTCTTTGTTTTTCATCCGATTTGAGTGATTCCAAAGCCAAATGAAAGTGAATTCATAGATATTTCTCCAATAGAAATAGGTTTTAAAATTTCATGTAATGGTATGTTAAATTTTCTTAGAACAACCTGCATAATAGAGTCATTTTCGATTTTCCAACTCAGAACAACAATTGATATTTCAAGCATAAATTTTTCACTTGATGATGGAATAAGATGATTCAATTTGAAAATTAAATTATATTAATTTATTTATCTCCTATAGAAACAATTTTTGAAGACAAGAAGAATTGATGGGTCAAAAACGTTAATGAACAGCTGGAAAAACAGAGTTTTAAGAGTGTTGATTTAGGATAGACAATCAGTATTTGGGTCATATTTTCCTCATACAATATCGAAATTGAGTGATTCAAATTGCCTTGTAAACTATATTTATAGAGGAATATACCATAGAAAAAGGTTCTAAAAATATATTCATTTAGGCCTCCAAAAACTCATTGTCCCAACTCTGTTCCTAAGCTGCCTACTAGACGTCCTGTCAATGTTTTGGTTCTAAATTTTTCATTTCAAATCCAAATGGAGTGATTAAAATTGGGTTGGAAAGTATAAATCAAGGGCTATTTATGATAGAAACATTTTTTAAAAATGTAGTCATTTAGGCCTCCAAAAACTTGCTGTTCCAACTTTGCTTTCGGAAATTTCATCAAGCCCGCAGGCCAAAAAAAATTGATATTCAAGCAATTTTTCCATATTAGTGATAAAAATGAATATGAGTGTTTGTGGAACTGTTATTTTCAATATAATACATCTACATACATAAATAAATTAAAATATTTATCACCGATGTTGATATTCACAGTGTGTTGCAACAAAAACAAATTTTTTTTTTTTTACATAATAATAAAAATGTATTTATTTATGTCCTTATTTATTTATTTGCTACACTAACCTATTATTTTTTGAAAATTTAATATTCTTACGTATAAGAGTACTTCCAGTGGAGCCATTTTCGAAATAAGGCCTCCAGTATGTACATACCCAAATTTGAAAAATGCATGTTAATAAATAGTAGGGTATGAGAAGCCAACTTCCCTTGAAAAGATGGTGCCAAAAATTGTTGAAGTATGGAGTGATGCTGCAAAAAAATGGAGTGAAACCAAACTTCAATGTATCCCTTACTTTCTTGATTTCCCATAGCCGTCATATCATGAAGTTCTTGGGTGTTTAAAACGGCTTCTTGATGCAGGCTAGAAGAAACCTCATTTTCTTTCATAACCTCTACAATTTTTGGATTTGATACATTCTGAATCTCAGTATAAGTTTTCTCCAATGGTGCATGTGAGATAGAATGGGTGGGTAAATTTTGCAGTTCAACACTGTAAGCATGTTGTACTAGTTTATTATGGTGAGGGTGTGGAATGAGTTGAGCAAGAAATTGTGTAGGGAATGGAGCATTTTGATGATGTAGTTGATTGAGTTGAATGGATGATTTTGATAGGCAAGAAAGATGTTGTGGAAGAGCTGGAAGATGTGTTTGTGCTACAAGATGTGGGAGACTAGTAATGCAATCATAAGATGAACTATGCCAAACTTGTAGGCAAGATTGGTGGTGGTTATATTGAGATTGGCATGGCTTCCCTAACATATGAGTATTCCATAATGGATTATGCAAGTAAGAGAATGGAGAGGAAGTGTTTTGAACCATACCTGTAGGCCACGATTTTCATGGTTTTGACCTTGTTGCAGCTTCCCCATCTCTTTGATATGCTACTTCCATCCTAGATAAGGAAGAACAACTATCTATGGGATACTCCTTTCGGTAATGAGGGAAAAACACTTCATCAAATTCTTGATTTTTCTGAACCTGCAAAACATTCAATTGTGAATTTAGAGAGCTAATAAAATCATATTTAAAATTTTCAAATAAAACATTGATTTCAGCTCTTATGTCTCTTGTTCTTGTAGTAAATTTGGAAAAGAAAGAAGAAACTTCTCTAGAATTCTTACCAGCCTTGGAAATTCCTCTTGAATACCTTATGAAAAATTCACAAACATCATCATATGATAACTGAAAAACATCACCTTTTCCTATCAGATTTAAGAGTTCTAAAAATTCATCTTTGATTCCTTTAAGAATGAGCGTTTTCAAGATCTCTTTTTCCAAATGCTTATGCTTTGATTTTTGAAGGTTATATTGAAATCACTCTACATAGTCCTCCAAGATTTCATCTTCCCTTTGTATCATACCAAAAATATCTTCATTGGCCTTGCAATAGTCTTGGTACTTCTTCAAGAATACGTTCTTCATTTCCTCCCAATTTTGGATGAAATTCCCACCAAGGTTCATGAACCATCAGAGAGTTTCTCCTTTTAGAATAAGAGGAAACACTTTCAATCTTCGATCATTAGTATAATAATCATATCCTCTACAAAGTATTTCAAACTCAAATAATAATGTATCTGGATCTTTATTTGTCAAACTGTGAAAATTTGGTAGAGACGATGGGGGAATTATGTGCATTTGTGTCACGCCTCCTAGATCTTTGATAGGGAATTCAAAAGTTGTATTGTGAGCCATTTCTTACCATAATAGAAGATTTTATTCATGTGTTTCTTCGAGGATTCTCCTTCAAATTTTCCTATCAATTGGTTAGTGAAATGGGTGGTGCTTACATCACCACTCGAGTGGAATTACAATATTTTTTCAAAAATTCTGCCTCTAAAATTCCTACTTTAATTCCTATGCAATTCTGTTGAAAAGTGGGCGGAGGAGCAAGCGCTTTATTTTCTCGTTATGCAGGTTCTTACCTTCCATTTTTAATACCCAATTCTTTCACAGTAGATAAAAATCAAACACCTACTTCAACTTCTATGCAATTGAGCTGAAAAGCGGGCAGAGGAGCAAGCACTTTACTTTCTCGTTACGTAGGTTCTTACCTTCTATTTTTAATACCCAATTCTTTCCCAGCAACAAATATCAAACATACATCACTCTCTGTGAAATGGCAACACTCTCCTCGGCAATGGCGCCAAAATGTTGGGTGCTAAAAGGTGTCTTTTAAAACTCCTAATTGCCTCACATTAATTATCAACCTAGGTAAGTATTTTTGTTTCAAGAGTGTACACAATATGTGCAAGCTATAATCCAAAGAGTAATGATGTGAGATAATCTATTAAATTCAGTACAAGACTAAACAAATGAAATCATAAATCTCAAGCTATAACTTTTAAAGGAAATAATACATCTAAGATTCAAGACTCAAACCTCTACTAAAATCATAATTAAATCCCACACAAGCAATTTTAATTAATAATAGCATCAGCCGAGAGCACAATAGCGATAACTCATATCTTCTTAGCTGATTCAATCCAAATCATACTCAATCTCTGGAAAGCAATTAAGACATGAATGATATCACTTCTGAGAGTCTAATAGCAATAATCAAACTCTTACAGATGAATAAATAAATGCAATGCGTTGTCTAGATAACTCACACTGTGATCAAATAATAACAATACAAATAATCAAATCAATGCAATGCGCTGTCTAAATAACTCACGCTGTAATCAATTGAGAGAAATACAAATTACAAGCATAAAATATTATCTCAATAGCAAGAAATAATGAACAACTAATGAAATGAATAAACTCACGGAAACAAGAAATTATCAAACCAATTAAACGTTAGAAATATCAAAAGCATAATACAAAGAATTAGTTACTCCACGAGAGGTCGAACCCTTAGTCGCTAGTGAGCACTGCTAAGTTACTTTAGACAATGTGATAGAACAACAACTTAAATTAAATATTAATCATCTAACTTGAGTAGCATTACAATAAATTGCGTTCTCCAATGACGCAGTTTGCAATTAAGCTTAAAATTTGGAAAATAACAGAGATTTCCCTTTCTTCCTACAATCGTTTCCTTTTATAATCAGAAAGGGTGAAGAGTAAATAGCAAATTCATTCCCTCATAACAAATTTGGATTGTTCCCAACAACTTGATCAGCAAGAAAATATATTTCCATCAATCATTCAACAGGAACAAGTCGAATTTGGTATTGCATTTGAGATCATTTGGAAAACAGCCACAACAACGAATATGGGAAAATAGTCTTCAGAGAACCTTCCATTTATCTTAATACGAACTGAATTTGGGAAAAATTCTCTTACCTAAATTTAATTCGGTCCGTTTTGGAAAAAACCCATGTTTCGGATTTTCCATATTCTTCTCCATTTGCCCAAACTGTCCAATGCAAAATTGTCACTTCTTATTCCAGTGAATTTCTGAGTTGAAATATTTAATGATGAGTTGGAGATCAAATCTGCAATCTGGAAAATATCTTGGAGGCTAAAATGGTGAATGATGTTACAACTAATTTATTAATAAACCATCATTGATAAAATCATGCATAATAATCATCAATTTATTAAAAATAAAGGAGAACAAATAATATTTATCCATAAGAGCATAAATAATTATAAAATGGAATTATATGATAAACCATGATAAATGATGTGATAAAGAATGGTAGAAATGGATGAAATGGGTGTTAAAATGTGATAATAATAATGAAAAACTAGCGGCCCAACATAACTCTACCTTTTGGTTATACCTGTAGCACATACCAATAAATCATATGATTAGAACCATTCACATATATTTGAAGCAAATAAACATGGAAAACATCATGAAATTTCACTGATGGATATAAACAAAACTTATAGGCCATTGGTCCAATCCTTTCAATGATTTCAAAATCCCACAATAATTTGGTACCAACTTGACACATGACCCCATTCTTAAGGAACTCTTCTTGGGTTTAATTCTTAAGTAAACATGTTCTCCAACTTGGAACTCTTTATGCACCCTATGTTGATCTACACATATTTTCTGTGTATCATGTTCCACCTTTAAATTCTTCTTTATGACCTGAATTTGCTGCTCCATTTCCTTTAGCATATCAAGCCCAATATGCACTATGTTCACTAGATCACTCCAATTGATAGGAGTATTGGAAATCCTCCCATATAGTGCTTCAAATGGACTCAAAGATTATGTATTCTTGGTATCCATTGTTGTCTCAACAAGTGGTAGATATTCCTTCCACTTCTTGGGCTGATGCATTACAAACATCCTCAACATGTCGTTGGGGATGCTATTTTTCCTCTTTCTTTTCCCATATATTTGTGGGTGATATGTTGTATTAAATGCTAATTTGGTCCCCAAACCTGCAAACAATTCCTTCAAAAATCTTGAAGTGAACTTAGCATCTCGGTCTGAAACAATTTTCTTGGGGATACCATGCATCCACATGATTCATTTTATGAAAAATTGAGCCACCTGGATGAATTAATGGACTTGACAGCCACAAAGTGAGATACTTTTCTCAACATTTCAATAAATACCATGATTGCATCATGTTTCTTAGAGTTTTTTGGCAAACCTATAATGAAATCCATAGAAACTACTTCCCATTTCCATTCTGTAATAGGAATGGGCTGCAATAGACCTGTTAGATGCTTGCATTCAACTTTCAACTACTGGCATTCTATGCATTTAGCCACAAGATCAACCACTTATATATTCAAATTTGACCAATAATAATAATTTTAATGGATATAAGGGTATTATGATACCCCATATGCCCTGAATAATGCTTTACATGAAACTATTTCATTACAAGCCTCTTCAATTCTTCATTAATTAACACATAAATTATGTTTTTGAATCTTTAGGCCGTAAATATTCCTCATCCTCACCACCTTGTAACAAATTTTCTTTCATTTGCTAATATTTTTCATCATGTTGTCCTGTGTTCTTGACCCTTTATTCGAGGTCCATTTTATAATAGCTTACAACTTCCAAGTGATTCACTTGAATCCTCATGCTAAGTGAATCAAAAACCCTATTTTTTTTCCCTTGATGTACTTAATTTCAAAATCAAACTCACTGAGTGTGGCCATCCATATCCATTCAACTTGGGCTACTCAAACAAATACTTTAACCCACCATCGTCTGTCATAATTTTAAATTGTTTTCCAAGGAGGTAATGCCTCCACATTCTCAATGCATGAATAGTGGCAGCCAACTCTGGATCACGAATCACATAATTTACCTCATGTTCATTCAATTTCATGGAATTGTAACATACTACCTGCACTTATTGCATTAAGACTCCACCAATCCCTTCCTTTCAAGCATCTATGAACACCACAAAATCCTTATTAAGATTTGCAATCCTTAACATTGGTGCATTTGTGAGAAATTTATTCAATTTCTCAAAAATTGTTGCACACTTAGTTGTCCACTCAAATTTCTTTCCCTTTCTCTGCAAGGATGTGATATTATGTCCTATCTTGGAGAAATGTTTGATAAATATCCTATTGGATAAATGTTTGATAAATATCCTATCTTGAGCTACCAATCCCACGATGGATATAAATCCATTGACATTCTTTGGTGTTGGCCACTCCATTATGGCCTTGATCGTATTGGGATCCACAGATATCCATTCCTTGGAGAAAATATGGCCCAAATAATGTATATGTGACTAGAAGAAGTCACACTCGCTAAGCATTGCATAGAGCTTGTGCTCCCTTAGTAGTTGTAGTAACGCAGCCAAATGCTTCACATGCTCTTCTGGCTTGGTCTTTGAGTACACTAATATGTCATCAACAAACACAATGACAAACTTGTCCAAATAGGGATGCAAGACACTGTTCATTAAGCACATGAATGTGGCAGGGACATTAGTAATACCAATGGGTACCACTACAAACTCATAGTGCCCATATCTTGTCTTGAAAATAGTCTTTTCCTCCTCCTTGATCCTTACTTGATCATATCCTAACCTTAAGTCAATCTTGGAGAAAACTATTGCTCCTCTCAATTGATCAAAGAGATCATCAATTCTTGGCAATGGGCACCTGTTCTTGCACCTGTTCTTTATGACCACCTTGTTTAATTGAATGTAATCAATACATAATATAAGGGTCCCATACTTCTTCTTTACAAAGAACACTAGGGATCCCCATGGTGACACACTTGGCCTTATGTAGCCCTTATCTAACATCTCATTTAGCTACAATTTTAACTCCACCAACTCAGGGGTACTCATCTTGTAAGGTGCCTTAGATGCTAGTGCTGCCGAAAATAACAACTCAATAAATAAAAATACCTCTCTGTGAGGAGGTAATCCAGACCTCTATTGGAAACACATTTGCATACTGCTGCAAAATAGGGTACCTTTTCAATAGCTCACTTTCTTCCTTCTCAGCATATTTTCCAGCTCTCTCACTGCTAGATATTTTCAATGAAAAAAACATGCATCCTCTTTCGCTGCTACGCTTGGCTTGCATGCCCATGATAAACCTTAATAAAGTAGGATTTATCCTATCCTGTAAAACCTTTATTTTTCCTTGTGCATATAAGCATTCAATTTCTTTTTCATAACAATCCACTTTATTCATGTGAAAATACAACCAATCCATGCCCAATAATATGTTGTATGCACCCAATGGCAGTACATTCAAATGTGCTTTTGTAGCATGCCACTAAGCTCAAGTGTACATGATCTCACCTAATGATTAATCCTTATTTTGGTTTTGGTTTCCACTTGAACCAACAATGGTTATTCATGCAATTCCTTACCTAGATTGCATTTTTCAACAAGCTTTGGGCTAGTATAGCTATAATTAGAACCTGAATCAATTAAAACAAAAACAATTTGATTAGATGTTCCATCTCAATGATGGATTCCTGACGGGTCTACTTGATGGTTATCTATTGTTTCATAAATTATGGGTAGACTGTGAGCTACATCACACATGATGCAAGCCTCCTTTACGTTGTAGATATTTGATCCAACATTTTGCTGATGTGGAGAATCCATTTTCCTATGGTTTTACCCACATGTCCAATACATTAATGTATCTCGTCCATCTAGCTTGAGTTTCTTTGTTGGTGGTTGTTGCATATTTCCTTTAGCAGCAATATTTTATATCTACTGAAATCGATTTGCAAGGGATAGATGCTTACCTTCCCTCTTTTTTGAGTTTTTCTTAGGCCAATTCTTCTTAATTCTAGTGTTGTTGTTTACCTGCCAACTACCCTTACTTTTTGGTCTATGTTTGGCTTGCTCATAATAGTAGTTCAACTTCTTAATAACATCCTTTAGAATCAATGGTTCCAACAACTCAATTTTATCAATGAATTCCATTAACAACCCACTAATAAATCTCTGGATCTTAACTTACTCATCCTTGATATGTGAGACATACTTCAATAGTTCTAGGAACATGGTGGCATATTTTTCATATGTTAATTGTCCCATCTTGAGTTCATAGAACTTTTTTTCCTTTCCATCATAATAATTCTCAAAAAAATATTTCTCTCTAAAGATATTTTCAAATTATTCCCAAGTCAATTCTTTCTAGAAATTTCCTCCAACATTTTGCATGTCTTCCCACCATATGTCTACTCTCCCTTTCAAGTTGTAGGTGGCAATACTAACTTTCATATTTTTAGGATAGTCATGAATTACACAAAAATTCATCATGCTAAGCAACCAAGCTTCTACCTCTTCTAATTTATTCATTTCCCCATCAAATGTTGGTGTTTTGGCTTTATTAAACTCCTTAGGTATGTAATCCTTTTTCCTTTATTTACTGATGATGATTATGGTGATAATGAGAGTGACGATGGTGCCTTCTGGTAGTAGAAATAGATGGCATGCTAGAATGATGCACAAGTTTGTTGATTCTTCCTCTTGGGGTACTCAAAGGTGCATTTCCTAGCAAAATATATTCACTTTAATGCCTATGTCTCTTCCGACACCTACTTCCATCTGCCCCATTTGTATTCTCTTATAACTCTTGAAGGCTCCTACTGTCTCTATGAGTGATCCTAATTCCAGGTTTCCATTGTCTCTAAAAATCTAAGAGACTTTGCAGAATGACTACATTAATATCAACTTGCCTCTCTTGAGCTCTTTGTTATAAATTAATTAACATAGCAATGAAACACATAAAATGTTGCGAAAAAACAAAAACATAAACATATAAAACAAGAGAGACACAAGTATACATGGATCACCCAATTTGGGCTACGTCCATGGAGAAACAACTAGTCCTTCCATATATATTATCTAGAAAAATGAAGAGATACAACCTACAAAAAATCCGATGTAATTTCCTCTTTTGTTTCACACAATCGCCTCTCCCTTCTTTCTCATAATAATCATACACATCCAAAATAAAATTTCCTCATATAAACCGAGGGGTTTCCTTCTATGGAAAAAACCCTAAATTAAACATAACTTCTACTGTCAGATCATCTTCCTAATGAATGGACCATATTGAATGTGAAATCACAATATTTTACAAGGCAATTTTTTCATTTATTTATAGCTTTGGGGATGTTTCCCCCAAACCTCCACTGGGGGGGTTGACTCCAAACATACAGTCGCCCCCCTCGCCCCCCCTTGACCCCTTAGGAAGTAATAGTGTGGGGGAAATCCCATCCACACCCTCTCATCGGGGATTGGGATCCAAATGCGGCTAGAACAAGACCTATAAATCAAGAAGATAATCGGTCTCCCACTTGGATACTCATTATATAAACTCCATCGTTGCTTCACTTGGTGGAAAATTATTCCACTTTGGACCTGGTTGTTTCTCATCTTCGCCATCATTATTGAAGACCAATTGAAACTAAGCAGAATCTCAATTTCTCCTTGGTTACAACTTTGTTAACATATCTACAAGATTTTGACATTGTGTATATTTTCCAGCTTCAATTGTCCATCTTCCAACACTGACCATATGAAATTATAGTTGAGTTTTATGTGTTTAGTTTTGGAATTAAATGTTGATTTCTTTGGAAGATGAATGGAACTTTGGATATCATTGTATAACCTAGCCATTTCCTTCTTCTTGCACAATTCATCCATAAAACTTTGTAACCAAATCATTTATTTACTAGCCTTTGTAGCAAAAAAATACTCTGCTTCCGTTGTTAAAAGTGCAACAATGTTTTGAAATTTTGAAACCAAACTAATAGTTGTTCCACCTACAGTAAACACATACCATGTGGTGCTCCTCCTATTATATCTATCACCTGCCATACTTGCATCAACATATCCCTATAGAGGAATGTTTAAACCATGAAATCATAATTCTTGATTTGTAATACCTCTCAAATATCTGAGAATCCACTTCACTGCCATCCAATGCTCTTTTCTTGGATTTCTCATATACATTCTTACAACTCCCACCACATGTGAAATATCAATCCTTGTGCAAACCATTGCATACATTAAGCTTCCAAATGTTGATGAATATGGAAATTTACACATATAATCCATCTCTTCCTGAGTCTTGGGACACATCTCCTTACTTGATTTGAAATTTCTAGCCAAAGGTGTGCTAACTATTTTTGCATTTTGTATATTAAATATTTCCAACTACTATGAAACCACCTCCAAAAATAGAATAAAAGAGAGATCAACACCTTATAAATAAGCCACTTCGAGGGGGAAACATCCTTTAAATTACATAAATGAACAATTATTCGATGATACAAATGACAAAACCTCCTTCTATATATAGGAGTCCATGGGGTCACAATATAATCCTATCCGACCTAAAAATAATAATGTAAGGGAACAATAATAATAATAATATGGGGGTTACAACGGTACAACAATAATAATAAGGAGGCTATACTAACAACAATAAGGGACTACACTAGTAATATAGGGACCTAACATGCCCCTCTCCTTCAAAAAAGTGTTGTCCTCAATGCTTGAGTAGTTATGGATGCTTCTGTATAAAATTCTCATCCTCCCATGTAGAATCTTCAGTGTAAGTTCTTCCACTTGATGAGATACTTTGAAATTTATCGATTCTTAGATGTCGAGTTCTTTTTTCCATGTCTGCTTCAAGTTCCAATATGATTCTTCCTTCCTCATTAAGTTATGGAAATATTGTTTGAACTGGAAGTTTGTCACCCATAACCTTCTTTAAGCATGAAACCTGGAAAACTGGATGCACTCGTGAAGAGCAGGAAGATTCAATTTGTATTCCATAGTACCAATCTTTTGCAACACCTTGTAAGGACCATAGTACTTTGGTGATAATTTATTATCCTTATTAGCTTTCTTGAGGGAATTTTGTTTGTATGGTTGTATCCGTGAAATACCTAGTCTCCTACATCAAAACTTCTCTCACTATCATGTTTATCTGCCCATTTTTTCATTCGATTTTGTGCCAAATTTAGGTTATCCTTTAAGAGTTGGAGAACTTTTTGTTGATGCTCGATGTGATCTTCCACTTCTTGAACCTTATAATTTTCTCCTAAAGATGATGTGATGGATGGTGGATGATATCCATAAAGTGCCATAAATGGGGTCATTTTTGCTACAGTATGGAAGGAAGTGTTATACCACCATTCAGCCAGAGGTAACCACTTGAACCATTGTACTTCTTTATCAGATACAAAACAAAAAAGATATCCTTCCAAAAATTTGTTCACTATCTCAGTTTGACCATCGGATTGAGGATGATAAGATGAGCTATGAGCTAGTTGAGTACCCAAACAAGAAAATAATTTCGTTTAAAAATTTCTAGTAAAAATGGGATATCTATCGCTTACCATAATATTTGTGCTTCCATGTATCTTTTGAATTGTTTCCATAAATGCAATAGCAACTCTACTTGCTTTAAATGGATGATATAATGAACAAAAGTGTGCATACTTGGTAAGTCTATCAACAACCACCATGATGACACTCTTTCCTTCGGACTTAGGTAAACCTATGATAAAATCCATTGAAATCTCCTTCCAACATTGACTTGGAATGGATAAAGGTTGTAGAAGACCCAGGGTCTTAATTGTCTCAAATTTATTTTGCAGGAAAACCAAGCATTCTGCCACAAAATTTTGAATATAAGGTTTAATGCCATCCCAAAAAAGTTCTTTAAACCTATGATAAAATCCATTTAAATCTCCTTCCAACATTGACTTGGAATGGATAAAGGTTGTAGAAGACCCGGGGTCTTAATTGTCTCAAATTTATTTTGCTGGAAAACCAAGTATTCTGCCACAAAATTTTGAATATAAGATTTAATGCCATCCCAAAAAAATTCTTTCTTCACCCTGTGGTAAGTTTTTAAAATTCCTAAGTGTCCTCCTAAAGGAGAAGTGTGCAATTCCAAAAGAATATTTTGTTTTAGTTGGGAATTATTACAAAGATATAAGCCATCTTTGTACCATAAGGAATCATTTTTCCAACTATATGTATCAGATTTACTAGGATCTTGCTGCAACTTTTCAATGAGTTTCCACACTTCTTCATTCTTCTTCCATTCATCCCTTGCTTCAGTTTTCCAATTTGGTTGGATAATAGAAATGGCACAAAGAAATGCTTCCACATCTTCATCCTTTCTTGAGAGTATATCTGCAACAACATTTAGCTTCCATTTTTTGTAGATGATTTCAAAGTCATAATCCAACATCTTTGTGACCCATTTTTGTTGCTCTTCGGAATATAGTCTTTATTCCAAAAAGTGTTTAATACTATCATGATCAGTTTTTACCTTGAAGTGTCTTCCCATTAGGTAATGTCGCCATTTATTTAGTGCATGTAGTATTTCCAAAATTTCCTTCTCACAAATAGCTTTATGTAAATATTTTCCTTTGATTGGATGAATTTAAAAAGCAATGGGTCTTCCTTCTTGCATTAAAACAACACCAATTCCATTTCCTGAGCTATCACATTCCAAAATAAAGGTTTTTGTGAAGTCTGGTGTATCTAAGACAGGTGTTAGGTACATTACCTCTTTAAGATGTTCAAAGGCCTTAGTTTCTTCAGGAGTCCATGAAAATGCATCTTTCTTCAATAATGTTGTTAGAGGTGCTGCTATTTTCCCATAATTCTTAACAAACTTGCAATAATACCCTATTAACCCGAGAAATCCTCACAACTTCTTTATGGTTGAGGGGAATTTCCATTCCTTAATGAATTTAATTTTTTTAGGGTCTACCTTAACACCCTCGTGTGATACAATATGACCCAAATATTCCACCTCTTGTAATCCAAAGAAACATTTGGAGGTTTTTGCATATAATTTGTTCTTGTCCAATAGTTTGAGCACCCTGTCAACATGTTGAACATGATACTTCCAAGACCTGTTGTAGATTATTATATCATCAAAAAATACTAGCATAAATTTTCTAATGAAGGGTTTGAAAATGGAATTCATCAACCCTTGAAATGTAGAAGGTGCATTGGTAAGGCCAAAAGGCATGACCAAAAATTCATAATGACTGTCATGAGTTCGAAATGTTATTTTCAGAATATCTTCAGTCTTCATTCTAATTTGATGATATCTTGAATGAAGATCCAACTTGGTAAAATAAATTGCTTCATGTAATTCATCCAATAATTCATCAATCACAGGAATGAAAAATTTATCTTTAATAGTGAGCTTATTGAGCTCCCTATAGTGATTTTAGTGAGCTTATTGTATTCTTTTTTTTTCCTTTTCCTGTTTATTTCCATGCAGCTGATCTTTATACAAGTCATTTTCTTTGAATATGACATCTCTGCCCCTAATGATTTTGTGTTTTTCATAATCATATAAGCGATAGCCAAAATCATTAACACCATATTCAATAAAGGTACATATTTTTTATTTTTCCACAATATTTGTTCTCTTTTATTTATTAAGGTGGAAAAAAGCTTCACAACCGAAAGTATTTAAAAAAAATAATAGTTTACCTTTTTACCTATTCATGCATCCTATGGAATACCACCATATAAGTAACTTGAAGGACCTCTATTTATTAGATGAATAAGAATATCTACAACATCTACCCAAAATTGCAAGGGAAATCCTGCATGAAATCTCATACACCTTGCATGCTTCGTGATTGTCCTGTTCATCCTTTCTGACACACCATTTTCTTGCGGTGTTCCTGGAATTGTCTTCTCTATGTGAACTCCATGCTTTGAACAATAGTTTTCAAAGATTTTTTTGCAGTATTCACATCCATTATCTGAGCTGAGACACTTCAACTTCTTTCCTGTCTCATTCTCAACCAAAGTGTTCCATTTCTTGAAAGTATCAAATACATCATATTTATTCTGAATACAAGAAACCCAATTTTTCTTGGTTGCTTCATCAATAAAAGTAACATAATAGTGAGAGCCACCAAGAGATTATACCTGATCAAGTCCCCATACATATATGTGCACAAGATCTATTTTTTTTCTCTTATTTTCCTTCCAAAGAGAAATCTAACTCTCTTTTGTATTCCATAAACACAATTTTCACAAAAATCCAAATCAACATGCTTCAAACCTGGAAAAAAAAATTTAGTGAAGAATTTGCATCCCTTTCTCACTCATGTGGCCAAGCCTATGATTCCACAATGTCATATATGTTCCTCTAAAGGTTAAAGCATTAAAAAAATTAGAAATACCATTGCATAAATACAATGTACCCACCTTTTCTCCTTTTTTCTATTACCAGAGATCCTTTAGTGATCTTCTAGGTTTTGTCTGTGAATATAGTTACAAAACCTTTACCACCTAACTTCCCTGTTTAAATTATAATTTTCTTCATATCTGGAACATGCCTTACCTCTTTCAATAGGCATTGGTTTCCATTTTGTTGCTTTAAAAAAACCTTGCCCATTCCAATTATTTTGCAAGGGTTTTCAACACCCAAACGAGCCTGTACAAAATGTCTTTGAACATAGTCATGAAAATTTTTCCTATCAAGTGTGGCATAGAAATAAGCCCTTTAATAAACAACCTAGGAATCAATAATATTTTCTAATGAAATAACCATAGCATATTGCACCACATCACCTGTTATATTTTTTTCTCTGTTGTTATCATGTTGTGCATCTCCCTCTTTTCCCTTCCAAGATTTGTAGTCTTTCTTCAGTTGTAATTTTTTCCCACATTTCCAGCACACTATCCTCGATCTTGACTTGGATCTTCTTTTTCTTGATGTACTATGATTTCATGGGCTCTTTCCTCTTTCCGTTTTTCTTCCCCTAGTATCTGCAGTCAAATCATTACCTAATGTCTCACCGGAGTTGTTCTGTCAAATTTCCTCGCTAAGGATGTCATCGACAACATCATAAAAATTTAAAGTACTATATCCAGAGACAAAGTTACTAATAGCCATAAATAAGCCACTCCAACTTTCTAGAAATGAGCACAAAAATAACAAAGCCCTAACTTCATCATCCAAATTTACCCCTACAAAACTTAACTGACTAGTAACCGTGTTAAATTCATTTAAATGATCAAAAACAAATACACCTTCTGACATATTCATATTAAATAGACACCTCATAATAAATAAATTATTTGAGGTTGAGGGTTTTTCATATATTTTGGCTAATGTCATCATTAAACCTCATGTTCTCATTTCCTTTGAAATTTTGAATGCCACCAACACTGCTAGACACAACCGTATTGTTCCTAGTACCCTTCTGTAGAGAAGATCCCATTCTTCTTTTGTCATACTTTTCAAATTCTTTGATTTTCCACTCAATGGTAGGTATAGATATTTCTGATATAGATAATATTTTATCTGCATATTCCACAACTGGTAATTTTCGCCATTAAATTTCTCAACCTTAAACCTACCACCTTTAACTGTTTCTCCCACTCAAACCAGAAACCCTTCTTTCCTGCAAGTTTATCACCCAAATAGACCTTCGACTTTGATACTAGTTGTTAGAAATTAATTAATGGAGCAATGAAATACATAAAATATTGTAGAAACACAAATATATAAACACATAAAACAATAGAGACACATATATACGTGGTTCACCCAATTTGTTCTATGCCCATAGAGAAACAAGCAATCCTTCCTTTTATATTATCCATCAAAATTAATAGATACAACATATAAAAAAATCATTGTAATTTCCTCTTTGCTCTCATATAGTCTCCTCCCTCTTCTTGCTCAGAATAATTATACACATATGCAATACAATTATGTTTTATAAACCAAGGGGTTTCCTTGTATGGAAAAAAACCCTAAATTAAACATAACTTCTACCATTAGATCATCCTCCTAATGAACGACCTAGATTGACTACGAAATTACAATATTTTACAAGGTATTTTTTCATCTATTTTTAGCTTCGAGGGTGCTGCCCCTGTACCCCCGCCAATAGGGGCTCCAAACATGCATCCACCCCCCTGGACCCCCTAAGAAACAATAGTGGGTGGGAAGGTCCCCTAGACCCCCTAGACCCCACCCCCCTCCAATTGGGGATTGGGATCAAAACAAGGCTAGTTAAGACCTCTGAATCAAGAAGATAATAAAGATCCACATCAAACACTCTTACCAGTCAATCATTATCTATATTGAAGCTCCTAACTTCAGTCCTTAGCCTCCTCAAGGTATCCATCCAATCTGAAGAGTAATTCCCTCACCCTTGGTTATCTAATCTTTATTCTTCATTGGCCTTGAACTCATCACTTCCATGTTGTCACTAATCAAAACTATACTACACCATTACAGTCCTCATTTCTACTTTTCCTTTGTCTTATGTTAATTGTGATGTGCTTTCAACCACAAACTATTTGTCTTTTCATGCGATAAAGAAATAAACACAATAATGAGCATGAACCTTGCATTCGTCGGGTTGTCATGGAGATTTTTATCGTGATAAAACAACCATGTTAGTATACCCATGATACTCAATATTTTATCATATTTTCAAGTAAAATCAATCATTAATGCATAATTAACAATTAAACAATAAAATTATTCTCATGTTCCTGCTCTTACAAAGCCACTGTAATGATCCATATGTAGCAAATAGTCCAATTTAGTGCATGATTATAGAAAAAAACAAATCATTAATTGTAATACATAGCTTTGCAAAACTCACAAATTATCATAATGTTTAATTTGTTCAACCTTGTCAACAATTTAGCTTTCTTCCATGTTAAATAAATTACGAGGTTTATTCCACCTATTAGGCCTGCAATCACTTTATTAGACTGCCTTTTAACAACTAAACAATTTGTTTTGATAATTTCTAAAATTTCTTTACTTGCCCATGGTAGGGCCCATTTAGTCCAAGTGTTGAACATAGATTCTCTGATACCACCTGTAGTAACCAGATCCAACTTACCCCATTGGGGTGGTTTTTACTGCTAATCCAACTCCTCTTGTACTATTACAATAATGGGATAATACTAATTTTTTTTTCTTTTATATTAATTTTACTTATCAATCCCCCTTTAAGGGTTTTAATTCATTCACTTAAGCTTATGGTTTTCATCTGAGCATCAAAATCATACCTTCATCCCTTCACTTTATTTACTTATAAAAATATATAATCCAATATATAAAAGTATAAATTTATAAATTCTAGACTATTATATTGGAGGGAACTATGCATATGGTGGCCCCCATGCCACATGTGTACCCTTGGCACCAATAGAAAACAACCGCATCGCTTGGCTTGATGGTCCTTGCCGATGTCACATATCAGATGTGTAGGTCCAGGTGGATCCTTGCACATTAAATGATGGAAACATCACACACTAATTCAGGTAGGGTAAAGTATGAGAATTTTACGAGGAAGGTTACTCTATAGAATAATGGTAAGTGGAAACCACTGATCACTATATCAACGACTCACAACTATTTTGATGTGTCAAGGCCTTTTTTCCCAAATCCACAATAGGCACCCCCAAGAGGTGGTTTCTAGTTCCAACGAAACCTCTAGTGGGTGCATAATGAAAAAGGGGGGCCATACTTTTGACCTCCTCCCTCTGCCATTAGTAACCTGTGACAAATACCACACTCGAGTCTTGACAAATATATATATATATATATGGAGTCCTTAATAAGGTCTCGATAACCACTATTATTTATATTACATTATAAACATATTTATAAAAATATATAATCCAATATATACATGTATATATTTATAAATTCTAGACTATTATATTGGATGGAACTATGCATATGATGGCCCCCATGGCATATGTGTACCCCTGGCGCCAATAGAAAACAACCACATCGCTTGGCTTGATGGTCCCCGCTGATGTCACATAATAGATGTGTAGTTCTAGGTGGATCCTCGCACATGCAATGATTGAAACATCATACACTAATTTAGGTAGGGTAAAGTATTAGAAGTTTACGAGGAAGGTTACTCTATAGAACAATGGTAAGTGGAAACCACGAATCGCTAGATCAACGACTCACAAATATTTTGACGGGTCAAGCCCTTTTTCCCAAATCCACCATAAGCACCCCCCAAGGTGGTTTCCAGTTCCATAAAAAACTCTAGTGGGTTCATAATGAAAAAGGGGGGCCATAATTTTTACCTCCTCCCTCTTCCAATAGTAACCTGCCATGAATCCTGCACTTTGGTCCCACCAACGCCCATCAACCATGTCACCCCAACCCCATTATCTTGGAATTATCTTGATTTCTTTTTTGCGTACCTCTCGGCCACGTAGAGTTTGTGGGCCATCCATATACACTCCCTTGCATCTAGTTGGCCAACGTGGTTATGGTTACATGTAACCCTATGCCTAATCATCCCAAACCTTTTTAACTGATCCCCAATTCATGCCTCCGGGGTGGGAACCACCAAGACATGTCTCTCCGCTTTGATACCTTGGAAGTCCTACTGTCCAATCGCCTCTAACGGCAATAGAAATTAGCCATATTTCCTCGCTTTGTGGCACCTTCCATCCATTAATAGATCTTCTACTAGGATCATCAATGATAGATCAACGGCTTGTGTGGGGGGTACTCTTCCCTACTGATGTCATAAGGGTGATGGGTGTGCCAAGATCTGGGCCATCGTTCTCAAAAATTAGATCAACGACATGCATGGGGGATTCCCATATTACTGACATCATAGGGTAGGGACCACCCACGTTGTAGGATCAATGAGAAACAAATATCCATTGTCTGATCTACGATGGTCCTTGCCAAGACCACATTTCATCGGTGGCACTAACAATTGACTATTTAACCATATGATCAACGGTCCTTGTCACCCCATGCTCTAGATCAATGGAAGCACACAGGTGACATGATCAGATGTTAATCAAAGAAAAATGGAAACATGCCTCCATTGCTCTGGTCGACCTTCCATGTTGTCCCGTTTCAATTTTCCAACATCCTGGTGTCTGACCTTGCGTGCTCCCACAGTCACAAATACACACCACTGGGAGTGGACCTCCGGGACATGTCATCATGAGCTCTACGCCACTAGAACATGTATATATATATATATATACACATATATATATATATATATATATATATATATATATATATATATATATATATATATATATATATATATATATATATATATATATATATATATATATATATATAATCTTACATAGAGTGAAATTATATAAGGACTAGTTTGGCTTAGTTAACACTGGATTTTCCTCTACATACCTGCTATGCTTGCAACTCTCATTATTCCCACTCAACAATTAAGTTAAAGGTTTAATTATTTCCAAACAGGTTGAAATGCCTTTACCAGTGCTTCTCACACTATTGTATAACCACTCAGTTCCTACGACAATGTTACACACATACACACACATATCTACTTGCCTATATGCCTTTGAAGACCACATCACAATGTTACAACTAGATAATAAAATCTCATCCTTTCCACGTTACCACTGCAAATGATGCATATTTCAAGAAGTAAATGCAGATTTGTATTGAAATTTTATACATATACAAATACAATCCATAACATAGATTAAAAGTGTAGGTAATTATCTTGGATGAGAAACTGAGTCTTGGATAAGGACTCTCCACCCAACCTTAGATAGTTTCAACCAAGCTTACCTACAGTTGTCACCCCCGAGCCAGATTCCATAGAATGAGGGTCTTTCTTAAGGGATCAAAACGCCAACTTATAGCTAAAACAGGGACTCTAGAGGACTTCTTTCCTCCACCCACTAGCCACTCAACATTCAAATAATATGCAGAGAATGCTGACACTAGTTAAATCCACCCAACACATAGAGGGAATCTAGAGGCTTCCTCTCCACCCGAGAAAACAGGGGGAATCCAAAGGCCAACTGCCTCCACCTAAGAATGTCAAGGGACTCTAGAGAGGAAAGTCTCCACCCTAAACACATTGGCTCCTCCCACTTCGGGGAATCCAAAATCCATTGTAAAATCACAACAAGAAAGGATTCAAAGGTCCTCCCTCCAGGAATCCAAGGATACAATCCTCCACCCATGTCATTAATGGAATCTATAGAAATACCATCTCTACCCTCTAAATTTATAAGGACTCGAGAGGCATTGTTCCTTGCCAAGGAGAAACCATCTGAATGCCAGTCATGCCAACCAAAATAAAACTTGCTTCTCTTCTCTTCTAAAATTTTTCTTCCTTTTTATACTATTGAATGTTGATCCTCCTCTGTCTCCCTGAGTGCATTAGTGAGTATGTGTGTAAGTGAATTTCCTCAATGATGTTGAACTATATATTTTCCTTCTCTTGTGTAGTGTTTGACTATCACTACCCTAGTTGACAAAATAATCCACTTTATTAATTTATGTCCTCCATGCCTTGTGAGTGTTCTCCAAGGAATCATGGTCTTCCCACTTCTCTTGCAATCCCATTAACTTCAGGAAATCGTTCCATTAAAACAAACCAACCTTCCTTTAATGGTTTTTAAAGAAATTTCATATTCCCTGCACAAAGAAACATTGATTTTCCCAAGCAAGAAACCTCTTCAGCTCTGGAATCCATGTCCCTTTGACTTAACCCATTTTTAATTTTATTTTAAAAGTATTTACATTGCATTTTTCATGAGAGAACCATGGCTGGGATTGTCACATATTCTCCCCTACCCTATTGAAAATTGGGCAACTTTAGGACGAATTTCCCCGTAGAATCCCTAAGTCTCCAATAGAAATCCGTTCTACTCCAAATTAAAAGAAATTTTGGAATCTCAGAGACAAATTCCCTCCTTTGGACAATATTCCTCATTAAGGAAGACCCATACTATCCCTTGGAAGAATTTAATTTGGTTAATGAAAATATATTTTAATATGGAAACCCCCATGTGCACAAAAAGGACAGGCAAACCCAATAGAGAAATTGGAAACCTTTGGATGGCTATAAATACAAGTCAAGTGACCCTCACTTGGAGATCATCAATCATTCTTCTTTCTTTGTTTTGTCTTGCACATGTCTAAGGCTGGTTCATGGAATTTGGTTCGCAAATGGCCGAAATTGCAGGGTCCAAATCTTGAACGTGTTATTAGGGTATTTGGTTCTTAGCCACAGGGATGATACATGATATTTTTGGTTGCAACTATAGGCACGCAAGACTATGAGTGTGGTTTGAGGGTTTCAGCCACACACACACATCTCTCTCCATGTTGTTTGAACCTAGGGTTTTATTTTTTACAGTTGACCACAATTGACCACATATATTTACAGTTGATGATAGTTGACCGCATACTTATGAAACACAATTTTTATTATTAGCATTGTTGGGTTCATCTCTTCGATTTTTTCTAGTTGATTTTTCTTGATAGTTTTGTGGTTGAAGATATGGATCATTGCACTCTATATTTGCTAAAAATTTCAATGAAAATATAATAAGGAAGAATTTGAAATTTGTTTCCCCCTTGTGAGTTTTTTCACTGGTCTCTAACTAATTATGTTGTCTCTATGTGTGAATGTTTTTCTTTTATTGTTCTTTTATGTTCTGCTACATTGATTATTATATTTTATTTCTATATAGTTGCATATGCTGGTGAATAATGGTATGATATTGTGGGGTGAATTCAATATGTAAATAATGAAATGAAATTATATAAAGCAAAGAAAAATATATCCCTAAGAAAAATTAACATGGTATTAGAGTTGGACTGAAGATATCATTGATGAGAGCAATAAAAGATGGATTAAACTTGAAATAATACTAGGGTTTGAAGGAAACCCTAGGAAATTTGGTTAGTAGGGTTTGATGGATATCATGAGGTTATGGTTTGGAAGAAACCCTAGGATAACACAAAGGATTGGGTTAAGCAGTCATGAAACCTTATCATGATCAACAAGGAGTTTTTCTAGCACTTATGACAGATTTAATTTAATCCTAGTTGGGATAGTCTCATTAAGGCCTTGGTTGTTGATGAAATCGATGGAAATATGGAAGGAAACATTGTTACATGGATAATGGACAATAATAAATCTTGAATATTGGTTCAAGAGGGATATGATCACTTCTCGTTGAAAGATAAGTACTTTTTAGATTTATTTTAACTCTTTGTGATACTATTCTTGTTTGGGTTTATTTCTTTAATTATAACTTATACTTCCTGCATTAAATGTTGAGTGTATAATGCTTCTAACCTATAAATTAGATGTGACAAGAAAATACTTATTGAGGATCACTTAAGGTGTAAGAAAAGAGACCTAGCGCAAGAAGAAAAGATCTGATGAATTAATTGATGAGAGTTTTTGCAAATTTTTTACAATATGCAAGTGCTTTAGCTTCCAAGAACAAAAAAAGCAACAAGTTGCAAAGGTATCTAAATAATTTGAGGTATGTATAATGTATTGTATCAATATTATGATTTAGCTACAAGATTGGAAGGAAATTTAATCCCTAAGGTATGTCAATAACATCACCTTCATAAATGACTCATGCATGCATATGAAAAGTAAGTTTGATCTATAGTACATGTGATATATTGGTGCACTTAATATTTGACAAGTATCTTAGACATGATGAATTTCCTAGCTGCATTGATTTTGATACATTGTGATTTGATACTATTAACACTTGTGATAAGCATGATAACCATGATGATGAAAGTGTAAGAATAATATTGATGCTCAGGATCTTATTTTTGACCTTGGTTAGGTTTTGATAAGTATGAAAAAATTGGATGGCCTAACTTGATGATTAAGTAATATGATAAGGAAGTGATGTAGTGATTATGATCCTTGAAGTATGATGATACACTTGCCATCTAACCTAATTATATGACACTAACCCTTGCTGAAAGGTTGATTTCATTTTCATATGTGATGATGAAGTAGATGACGCTAATATGTTATGAATATGATGCATATAGTTTGATTTCATGATCTAACAGTACTGTTGATGCATGGAAATATTATGATAGACAAATTGATGTTTTTAATAATGATGACTGAAGTGGCTTCCCATCGAGAGAGAGAGAATAATTTCATGATATTTTAACACCTATTATTATTTGAAAAGAATACACTTAACTATTTAAAGAAGGATTATAGACATGAATAAACATATGATGTTGTGGAAAATGGTTTTGGCAGGTTTTTATTTTGGTAGAGAAGGTTTATCTTAGTCGAAGCCCCAACCATTGGGAGAAAGGATTAATGGTGTGGTTATGAGACTCCCAACCACACAGAAGAAGACATACGGGTGTGGTTGAGCCTGTAGGATTTAAAAATAAAAATATTATGCTTGAGACTAGGAGCACACCAGGTGTGTGAAATAACTACAAACATGGAGCAGATGATGGAGAATTTTATGAGTAGGGAATTTTTTAAGATCTACATAATCTTTGAATAATTATAGAGAAAGTGAATTTCCTGGTTACTATTGTGTTTATAGGGGATTGAAATATGCATATCAGTATGTTGTTTGCCTTAAATTGATCATTTAAGCTAGTATATGACAATAATTGGTAACAACTACGAGGGTTTGACAAGATTTGGCTTATTGACTTGACTTAGTATAGATGAGAAATATTGGGTTGGATAATTTATGATTTCCTAGGATTTTGACATGAAGCTTGAAAATTTATAGATATTTTTTATCTTATAGCTTGATTGAATTCAATGTGATGACAAGTTAGGGTTTTGATCAGATTTACTACTTGAAAATGGTGTTTTGCCTTGATGTGACATGAAAAAATTGGCATAATAACTCTAAGTGATTAATATTGGTATTCAATACTTGATTCTGTATAACATCATTGGCATTGACATGTTGGTTGAAGTGTAAATTGTTATGATTAGTATGCAATGATTTTTATTGAAGAAATATCACAATGAATGGATGAAACTTATACAACTTATCCTTGATGTATATAATTCATATCATGATTACGTGGATGGTCTGATGAAGTTTAATATTGCTTGATCATAGTTACTAAAAAAAAAATAGATAAGGTTGTAACATGGTATTTGGGTGTGATCTCTTACTAGCAATTGGTCTGAAGAGTTTGTTATATTGGTAGAAAATTTCATGGCTTTGATATTATTTAGGTTTGATAAAAAAACTTGATTGCATAATATTGATTTGTTTGAGGTTGAGTATATCAGTTTGGTCATCATTATGTTTTCAGAAAGCATTGTATGGTTTGAAGGAAGGTATGAGCCTGGTATGTATGCATTTCCAGTTACCTCAGTGAAGCTTGGAAGTAGTTCTTATATAAACCTCTAAATTGGTCCAAGGTATGCCTTTGATTTTTATTTTGTATGTTGACAATCTATTCTTGATAGGTAGTGAGCCTTTGATGATTGAGCATAAGAGGGAGTTGGCCTTTGAGTTTGAGATGAAATATTGTGAGATATACTCCTAGAGATATGAGTATGCATTGATACATTAATGTTGGCTAGGTTGGAAATAATTATTGAAAGAAAGAGCACATTTAGGTGTTGCTTTATCTTTGGATTTTCCATGACATTTTTTATCAGAAGGAAATAGAAGTTTGTATCCTTCAGAATGACCGAGGTTGAGTACATTGTTACTAACATGACTAGTTGTGGGGAAGTTCGGTTGAGGAAGCTCTATGGAGAGTTGTTTGAGCAAATTCTGGATATGACAATGATACATTGTGGCAATGAAGAGTGTGATCTGGTTGGAAAAAAAAATCGTATGTTTTTGAGATTGAGATATATTCTTGTGTTGAGACAATGTTGTTGTATGATACAATATTAGTGTTGTCTTGATGGGTCCTGACCAAGGTTCGGAGTTGAGGTTAACCAAAAAAACCCTCTTACTACTGGCCCTTTTGGAAGTGACCTGCTTGCGCAAGTCAAAGTCTCACCCGAAGCAGTATGGGGGGGTGCTAGAACTAGGTTTCCACACCCTGAGAGAGGTTTGAATGATGTGGGTGCTTAAGATCCAAAATAACCATAAACATACCTTCACAATAGAAGCCATAACCAGGAAACCCTTACAGACATATTTAGGTCAATTATGTAGAATGCCTTGTGCAAGTTAACATAATATCTATAATCCAAGTAATAACCCTTAACCAAAAATATTAGAACCTTATACCATTAGCTCCATCTAATAATCATTTGTATAAACCCAAAACACAGTTGGGCAAGAGATCTAATTGCAGAAAATACAGGAATCAGAGATAAGATGCAAAAATAATCATATTATAAGCAGTAGATGCATTTCAAACTCAGATATCCACAAAAATAGTCTTTATTAATATCAGTTCATCTCCTTCATACACACAACCCTCTAGTCATCTGCGCACCCTGCCAGCAGGGTCCACACACAACAAGAATATGGTCTCCCAACACACAGCTAGCAGGAGCCTTCTACCCAGAAAAATCCACACAGAATATCACAAACTAGCCAGATCTATAATCAATGTTCAGACTTATCCAAAAATTGACTTCTTAGACTCAATATAGACTTCTTTTTATAGTTTTAGCCTACACTACTCTAGGGTCTGCAAACGGTGGTTTGTGGCCCTTTCATCTGCCCTTTTTACCCATTACAATTCATGAGGGGCTTTGACCCACCCCAAAGCCCCTGCACACGACTAAAATTGCAAACTCTATTCCAAAATATATCAGAAATGGTCTTCGGACTTAGGGGACCCCACCCAACATGCCCCCAACATAATCTTTTGACTTGTTACGAGTCACACTGGCACTGGATTCCTTATTTTGTTCTGGAGCTCCTCGATAGCAGTAGAAAATGGTAGCAAGACACCCGCACTATGGTCCACTATGCTCTACATGGTCTCCACTAGCTTCTTTAAAGTCAACCCTTATGTGGCCAAAGTTACGCTCTGTAATGTCTAGTTCAGGTTTCAGACTGCAGCATCAAGGTCTTGAGACAATTTCATTGCCTCGTCCGCCCACAACTTCATATGATCGCTAACAATTTATTTCTTGCAACAGAGCTCCTTAACCTCATCCCGTAATGCCTAGATGGTCTGAAGGCGTGCCATTCGCTGAGCAAGGATGAATGTAGGAAAATACTCCTGCAAATCCTTGAATTCCTGCTATTTAGTGCACAACTCCTAGGTAAATTTCTTGACCATAGGATTTTTCTGCATAGAGTTCCACAAGACCATGGCGGTCTCTAGGAGTTTTGTGCCCTTATCAACATTGGCAGAGATGCTAGCAAATGTTGTATTTACTAGCGGAGCCCATTGCGCGCGCACCTCCGGAGGGGTCTCAGGCTGCAACTTAGCCTACAGTGCAACAATTTTCTGCTCAAAATATGATTTAACAGACTAGATTTCGGACCTGAAAGCTCTAAGCACTGCGACTAGGTTCTCAATCTTGGCTTTTGGTGCAACAGAGGTCGGGATGACTAATTCAGGGATCTCACCACATAATATATCAATGAAGCTTTCCAAATCTCTGCACTGAGCTACAGCTGCCTGCTACACTATTTGATCCTAGATAGATTATGCCATCTTTGTTGGTGTAGTCTACTCACCTTCACTTAGTTGTTGCTGTGTGTGCGCCTCTCTACTCTGTAGTTTGGCTAAAATGAATATGTGGAGAGCGTGTAGCTTCCCACTTGGAAACTTCGCAAGGTAAATGTCGAACTTAGGGTAGGTTTGCACCTACGTGCACAACTCTGGATGGTCCACGGTCATCGCTGCGCCAGGGAAGGGGTAGATTTTTCTTTCAGTTGTCGTGACGATCAAAGTGGATGACAAGATCGCTTACAACGGCCTTGCTTGATCTATAGTTTCTTGTAGAGTATCTGTGTTTATCTGTAGGACCTGTAGACTCGATCGCAATGCTTCCACCATGACCTTGTATTTTGTCTCCATCATGTTCCAGTGGTGCTTCGATGCTGAAGCAACTGCATCTGCAATCTTGTCGAGGTCCTCTTCTATCAGAGTAACCTCCTCCTCACCTATAGCCTTGGATCCTTTTCTCTTTTTGCGCGACCCATTTGAGTCTCTTCGCCTCTCTTGGTTCCACGTGGATATTCGACACCATCCCCATTGAGGCCATCCAAACCTCCAAGGTCCACCTCCTCCTAGTCTCCTCCCAACTCCTGATATTTATCCTTTTCTGCTTCAGTCCTAGTATCTTTTCTACTGGTCTTCTCAGCATCTATCTCCGTGTGTAGCTCTGTTATGTCTTTTGGAGCCGTATCTTTACCTAAAGTGGATGGCATAATGGGCTAGGTGGAACCAAGCATGATCTTCCATTCATTTGGCCATGTCGGCACAACCTGGTCAACTTCCGCCTCTGTGACCATATACGAAAAGGTGTACCGGTTATATTCCTTGTGTGCCTTAATCTGCACATTGTGCATGGTCACCTGATGTTGGCTCGAGGGGTCCTGACCTAGGTTCGGAGCTCAAGGTTTTCCAACAAACCCCTATACTACTGGCCCTTTCGGCAATGACCTACTTGCACAGGCCAAAGTCTCACCCGAAGTAGTATGGGTGGGTGCTAGAACTAGGTTTCCACACCCTGAGAAAGGATGAGTAAGGCAAGCAAAGCTGCATTTGGCCCTGTGATACCCAGATCACCTTGTTCTTCGCAGGGCCAAGTGGGTCTCTATTCGCATCCACGTGCGCTAGATCTATAATTATATGCTTTTATGACAGTATCACAACATTGCATAAACAGAACATAACAAATCTAGATATAGAAAACACACTTACACAGATATTCGTAGCTTAAATACAGAAAACACACAATGCATTTATTACCACTGATTCACACAAATATTACTCACAGATTCAGTTCTCTATCAACCTTTCTTATTCATCAATTCATCAATTGTAATATTCCCAATTTTTGCAACTAATGGGAATATTGCATTTTCTATTCAGTTTGCTTAATTCATGAATAAAAGTGTAAAGGAGGAACTCTAAAACTTCTAATCAGAAAAATAAATCAATGCCCAATGTGAAAATGGACAAATCTGGGCCATTTCAAAAAATATACTTAGGTGTGAAAAGGAATAGAGAAGGTTGACTAGGTCAATAGGACCAAATCACAACAATGTCTAGATGCAATGAACCTCCTTATTGATCAACGCAGTTTTAGATGGAGACCCTTCATGTGAAAAGGGTTAAATAATTGGAGGTGGTTTAGGGTTTACTAAGCCTTAATGTTATAAAATGAAGAGGAAGGCCACAAGGAAGGTATTTGAAGATAATTGAATTTTGAGATTGCTTCGGCAACTCAAACTCTCTTGGTTGTTTAGCTAGAGAGAGAGGAGTCTCCTGTTTAGGAATTCCTCCTCCTTAATTGAGGAGCTCTTGAAGGAGTATGTTATGAAATGCCTCACATCTAGGCTTGAGGCCACACTTCCTCCTCCAGCTACAACCTTTTTTATTGGGCAGGAATTGCTGTGTTGCAGGGTGTTGCAATGAAGGGTTTTCAACACCACTTCCAGATCTAGTTTTGCAGAAAAGGGAGCATTCCTTTCTCTGGAAGATTAGTGAGGAAGCCTTGAGCTTCATATTGATATCTTGGCATCAGGCCAAAGGACCATTCCTTATACCCTAGTTTGGTGCTTATTTCTTTGCGGAAGGGCCATCCCTTCTTCCGGAAAGTTTGTATTGCATCTCTCTTCTGTAATTTTGTACATTTCAGCTCATCTACTCAGATTTTTAGTGATCCTACATTTTCCAGATCCATATTCTACAGATCTGATACTTGTATTTGTTCTTTCATGAAATCCCCTTGCCGGGTGATCTATTTGATGTATAAAAGGAGCTGAATCTCCATTTTTATTCATGCTCTGTTATAATAAACTTCATATCTGATGTTTCAGACATATTTTGTCTAATTTATTCATAAATCATGCAATTTATGCTTCAGCCATTTTCTACATACTCTAAGTCATGGGAAATCAACTTTTTAAAGCTTATCCGGGGATGGAGGAACTGTTTAACATATCTAGAATGATTTTTTTGAGCTGAAATTTGGAGCATAGGTCCCTCATGAGCTAATATAAAATAAACTCCCTCAATTTCCCTTAATTTTATGCATATTTTTGAATACAGCTATTTTAGGGTCGAAATCACTACTTTTCCCCACTTTTTGGATCTTAAACTCAGATCTAAGTTGCTGATGTACTTGAAATAAGTTGATGAGTGTCTATCAAAACATTTTATGCATTGATATCTCTCTTTGCTTACAACAGAGCGTTTTACTTTGCTGCAGTCCCTCATTGGGCCTTTTCTTGAAGATAACTAGGTGCGAGAGATCTGTTTAACCCACCTAGTCTTATTTGTTTCAGCTCAAATCTTGGATTTAGTTTTTTTATTTTCTGATATAAAGTATCCAAGAGTAATTTTCCTATTTCATTGCATATTTTTCTGAAAATTCATTTTTCAGTGCATGATTCATGAGCTGTTCCTAAAAAGGGATATTACAGTGGTATCAGAGCATGATCTCTGGCACAGCCTATGAGATCAAGCTATTAGAGAAGTGAAGAGAAGAAACCAAGATCATAATGATGGAGAGGATGATATTACTCTCATCAGTGTTTAGATCTAAGAAGGGCCTCTCCAAAGAGGTAGATTAGGAGAGAGAAAGAAGATGCACCGAGATTCCTAGAGGGTTTCGAGAAGAAGAAAGCTGCAGTAAAATCTACAAGAGGTTTCAAGAAGAGGAAGGAAGTCCCAACACTTCCTATCAGAAAAGTAGAAGACTAGAGAGTCCTAGATCTCCTCATAGATCCATTATGCCCACTTTATTTGAAGGAGGTGAGAGGTATAGCAATGAAGAAGAGAGATGCAAAGAAACTCCTAAAGGGTTTCAAGATGAAGAGGAAGAACTATGCACTTCCTATCATCACAAAGCAGGGATAATGACTGAAGAAGAGATCTCATTGCTTCTTTTTCAAACATTGAAGAATATTGAAGAAAATCCCAAGGAGTTTGATGAGGAGGGGAAAAATATGAGCTACAAAGAGACAACTCCCAATGAAACAAAGGAGACTGTCAATCTTGTCACTTTGGGCAAGAGATCTCCATTTTCACCATCTGCTACTAAGGTGCTTTCATCTAGAGAAGAGGCACTTGCATCTTTGCAAGGTATTCTTGAGCTCTTAACATATGGATTCCCATGCATGAATCAGGAGATGCATGAGGAGGAGAAGGAAGATACCAGCGCTGGTATGCTTGAAGAAAGGAGACCATCATTCTTGCCAGCAATTGGAGGCATCGTTGATCCGGGTTGAGGAACTCTTGTGTTCTATCAAGAGGTTCCCACATATCAGTTGATCCAAGGTATGCATGAAATTTTAGCACATATTTTTTCAAGATTAATGCATAGCCAAGGATTAAATCAAAATGCTGATTTGAAGCAAAGACATGTCACAGCGCAGAGGACCCTTGATCTAATCAAGGATGAGACTAGAAACTATCCCTATGAATCAATGTTGAGCTGCATTCAATCTCTTAGGTTGAGATGTAGGGTCTCAATAAAGGGGATTAATACTATCCTATGTTCAATGGCTAATTGTGAGATCAATAATGAAACTTGTTTTGAGACAGTACATGCATCACTTTGCAGATCTACAGCACTGTCACTTAGTGACTGTGACAAAAATTCTTTAGCTATCTTGGAGCATTCTAGAGGTAGCTTCAAACTTGAAGCAGTCGAGAAGAAGAGGATGAAGAGTAGACATCTTGAGATGAGAAGCATTTTCTCCCCTCTAGATGACACTCTCTCAATGAGCATGCTACAGCTCAAAGAGAGACTTCTACTTACTGCAGGTTCAAAGCCTCACTAGTTTGGGAAGGCCATAGATGGAAGAGAGGTCTCACTAAGAGATCTCAACAGAGAAGCATTTCAATATTTCATGAGATGCAAGGTTCTTCATTGATTCAAAGGAGATGGTATTCTACAAAGGGAGGATGACATGATTATGCAGCACATCACTCATCTTCCATATTGGAGTGAGTGGATGAGTATGATGAGCAAGAGAGCAGATGATCACTTGCAGACATATATGGACGAAAAAGCTTGGTTACGTTGGTTTCCCTTGGGAGACTCCTATCACTCTCCAAAGGCAACTATTTTTCTGATCTATGCCTTGAAGAATGGTCATGAAATGAATAAGGAGGCATGGCAATGCTGGTTGCTTTGGGGTAAGCATGATCACTACCCAAATATTATCATTCTCTCATCTCATGATTTATGCATCATTAATAGAGTATATGAAAAGGAAGCATGGTTGATGTGGTTGTTAAAAGGAGATTTTGGACATCACATGTTAAATCTCATGTCCATGTATTCACCCATGTTTGAAATGTGTCTCATTTATCCACATGTATTTCTGTTGGAGGGATGTTTCATGCATGAACTTTGGCTTGGGAAAAGGAATGACTCCCACATGATGTGGTATGAGGGAGCTTTCTTGTACTATGTTGATGAGACATTTTGCATGTCCATCATTGTGCTATTGCTCCATGATCCACACGTTGATAAGGCAAGAGGGTTGCAAAAGTCCTTGTTGCTATGGCTGCTCTTGGGTGAGTATGGTTACTACCCAATAGCTCATCATTTTATGAATCATGCCTTGGATTTCAATGATATGTTGTAGCAGGAGAAGGCATGTATAATTTTGTTTCACTTGAGAAAGTATGGCCACCACATGACATCTCCTATGTCTATGTGTTTTGCATTGTGTAAAATTTGGCATATTGATCTCAATATATGCATTGATGATAATACTTTGTATTCTGCTGATGTGACATATCATATTTCCATTAGTATGGTTTGGTCTCATGGTGCAAATGAGGAGGAAAGAAGGCAGCAATACCTCTTGTTGCTTTGGTTGCTTTTAAATTAGTATGGTGACTACCCCATAGCTCATAATTTTCTGATTCATGCCCTATGTATTAAAGATAAATTGCAGCAAAGTAGGGCATGTACATCATCTTTTGGAAAGCTTGGCTTGCCCATATTACATGGAGGAGATGGAGGATGGCAGCAAAGGGCCTTGCTCTGATGGTTATTATTAGGGGAATATGGTTTGACATCTTTGTCCACCCATGTTTCTCCTTCACTTCTTCTTTTGCATAATGCTGGAATGATGGAGTTTGGATCCAACAAGGCCAACAGGGCTAAGAATGAAATCATAACAATGCTTAATCAAGTTCATAAAACATGGATGGAGGAATGTTCTTGCATGTTGAAGCTTTTCCTTTATGGAAGGAGCTACTTTATTTTATGCCTCTCATGTGTTTATTATGGTGTTGGACATCATGTAATTGTCATTTTGTACTTCATGATAAGAAGAGGAAATCTAACCTTACAGTTGGAAGTCATCTCATGCATTTGTGGAAGACAACTTTGGAACCAAACATACCTAACCTATTGCAGCAAATGGAGGAAGCCTTCATTATGTGGATGCCATTTGGATGGGAATAGATGGTTTGCATCTACATAAGATTTTCTTGAGGGCAAGCAACATTTTACCAGGGGAGACTGTAATATTCCCAATTTTTGCAGCTAATGGGAATATTGCATTTTATATTCAGTTTGCTTAATTCATGAATAAAAGTGTAAAGGAGGAAATCTAAAACTCCTAATCAACAAAATAAATCAATGCCCAATGTGAACATGGAAAAATCTGGGCCATTTCAATAAAATACACTTAGGTGTGAAAAGGAATAGAGAAGGTTGACTAGGTCAACAGGACCAAATCATAGCAGTGTCTACATGCAATGAACCTCCTTATTGATCAATGCAGTTTTAGATGGAGACCCTTCATGTGAAAAGGGTTAACTCATTGGAGGTGGTTTAGGGTTTAATAAGCCCTAATTTTATAAAATGAAGAGGAAGGCCACAAGGAAGGTAGTTGAAGATAATTTGATTTTGAGATTTCTTAGGCAACTCAAACTCTCTTGGCTATTTAGCTAGAGAGAGAGGAGTCTCCTGTTTAGGAATTCCTCCTCCTTCATTGAGGAGCTCTTGAAGGAGTATGTTCTAAAATTCCTCACATCTAGGCTTGAGGCCAAGCTTCCTCCTCCAGCTACAACCTTTTTTGTTGGGCAGGAATTGCTGTGTTGCAGGGTGTTGCAATGAGGGGTTTTCAACACCACTTCCAGATCTAGTTTTGCAGAAAAGGGAGCATTTCTTTCTCTGGAAGATTAGTGAGGAAGCCTTGAGCTTCATATTGAGATCTTGGCATCAGGCCAAAGGACCTTCCAAAATCATCTATGCAGTATACTTCAGAAACTGTGTCATTTTTTCCAGTGCATTGCTGTAGCAGGGTTTCTACTTTAGTTTGGTGCTTATTTCCTTGAGGAAGGGCCATCCCTTCTTCCGAAAAGTTTGTATTGCAGATCTCTTCTGTAATTTTTTACATTTCAAATCATATACTCAGATTTTTTAGTGATTTTTCATTTTCCAGATCCATATTCTGTAGATCTGATACTTGTATTTGTTCTTTCATGAAATCCCCTTGCCGGGTGATCTATTTGATGTATAAAAGGAGCTGGATCTCCATTTTTATTCATGCTTTGTTATAATAAACTTCATATCTGATGTTTCAGACATATTTTGTCTAATTTATTCAGAAATCACGCAATTTATGCTTCAACCATTTTTTGCATACTCCAAGTCATAGAAAATCAACATTTTTAAGCTTATCCAGGGATGGAAGAATTGTTTAACATAGCTAGAATGCTTTGTTTGAGCTGAAATTTGGAGAATAGGTCCCTCATGACCTAATATAAAATAACCTCCCACCATTTCCCTTAATTTTACACATATTTCTGAAAACATCTATTTTAGGGTCGAAATCACTGCTTTTCCCCACTTTTTGGATCCTAAACTCAGATCTAAGTTGCTGATGTACTTGAAATCAGTTGCTGAGTGTCTATCAACACATTTTATGCATTTATAGCTCTCTACACTTACAACAGAGAATTTTACTTTGCTGTAGTCCCTCATTGGGCCTTTTCTTGAAGATAACTAGGTGCGGGAGATCTGTTTAACCCACCTAGTATTATTTGTTTCAGCTCAAATCTTGGATTTAGTTTTTTTATTGTCTAATCTAAAGGATCCAAGAGTCACTTTCTTGTTTCATCGCATATTTTTCTGAAAATGCATTTTTCAGTGCATGATTCATGAGCTGTTCCTAAAAAGGGATATTACATCAATTCCTTCTTACAATTCCCTTCCCAGCCTACGCACACAGTAGCAGGGTCCACACAAATCTGGACTTGGTGCTCCTCCCACACAACTAGCAGGAGTCCTTTCCCCAAAAACCCAAATAGATAACTTAAACCACAATTCGCATCAATAGCCCTTCATTTCTCTCCTTTACAATACAAAATGTTCCTCTATTTATAATAATATAGCCTAGACTTTCCTATGGTCTGCAAACCATGGTTTTCGGACCCCTAGTTTAACCTTTCACCCATTACAATGCTTTCAGGGCTCTGACCCACCCCAAAACCCATGCGCTAGATTAAATATAATGAAAAGTATTCAAAATGGACCAATTTTGCAGCTTGTAGGAGACCCTGTTCCAACAATCCCCCAACACAATATTGTGACTTGTCCCGAGTCACTGCAGTGGTTGCCATATAGTCATTTAGCCCTGTATGGCTTGATTCGACTACCATTGACAATGCTAGGTAAGAGGTCACCGCACAGGGTAGCTAGCTGAACTGCTCCGCCATCCGTGATCTCCTTAACTGTGTAGGGACCAAGCCAGTGCTGTTGGAATTTCCCTGGGTGTTTCACCAATTGGCTATCATATAATAAGATGAGATCACCTACAATGAATGTCTTTTGGCGAATATGTCGATCATGTTAGGATTTATCACAGGCCTTTTGAACCTGTTGATGAAAACTAGCAATAAACCGATCTTCCTCCTAAGCCAAAATCTGCTCAAGACGCTCCTCTATGATATCGAGTTCTGCACTATTTGGAAATGCTGTGATGCGTAGGCTAGGAATAATGTATTCTATGGGCATAATGGCCTCCTTGCCATAGACGATTCGGAAGGGGGTCCTATCTGTCAGCATCTTGCAGGTCGTCTAGTAGGCCCACAGAATACAGGGGATGCGAACATCCCAGTCACTATGATCGGCATTGCAAACCTTGGTTAATGCCTGTTCCAAAATTTTGTTAAAAGCTTCAACTGCCCCATTTTCCTGGGGATGGTATGGTGTACTCTTCGCATGGTGGATTTGGAATTCCTCATTCAGGGCTTGAATCGTTTGGTTGATGAAGTGCATACCTCTGTTACTCATTAGGATCTTTGGGTAGCCAAACCTAGTCAAAATCTGTTCAAAGATGAAGTGCGCAACCATATCCATAGTACTATCCTTCACCGCTTGTGCCTCTGCCCATCAAGTGACATAGTTAGTGGCGGTAATAATGTAGCGTGCACCTATTTTCTTGCCCAACGAATTAATGGGACCTATAAATTCAATGGCCCATTTTTCAAAAGCCTGTAAAGCCACTTGAGGCTGTAATGGCATCTCATCTCGGTGCGAGGGCCGTCCTATTCGCTGGCATGTGTCGCATGATTTACAATAGGTGTAAGAATCCTGATGCAGGGCAGGCCACCATAACCCAGCCCTCAAAATATTTTGTGTCATTGCTCGTCCTGCATAATGGCCTCCTACGACACCTTCGTGTGCTTCTGCTAAAACGGCAGGTCGTTCATGTTCCAGGACATATCTGAGTAGTATTTGATCTGCGCCTAGCTTGTATAACTGACCGGCGATGATAGTAAAGTCCATTTCCCGAGTAACCAACTCCTTCTTCTGCTGCACTGAATATTATGCAGGGGCCATGCCTGTAGTGAGGAACTCAATGATATCAACAAAGTGTGCATCAACCACCTTAATGGTGAACAGCTGTGCATCTGGTAAGCCCTCCTCCAAGTTAGTAGGTTCTTCCCCTGTTTCGATGTGAGATAGATGATCTGGGCCTGCATTCAACCTTCCGGGCTTGACAATGATCTCAAAATCATATTCCTGGAATAGCAATAGCCAGCGTCAAATCTTCCCCCCCAACACAGGCTTGTTGACCAATTATTTCAAAGCCAAGTGATCCGTGAAAATTTTAAAGTGTCCACCCAGTAGATAGTGTCGATATTTCTGTAATGCGTATACCATAGCCAATCCTTCGCGCTCCATGGTATAGTAGCTACGTTCTGCACCCAAGAGTTTCCGAGTCGCAAAGGCAACCGGGTGATCAATATCTCCTTCTCTAGGTTGAGTCAGGATAGCGCCCAAGGTGATACCTAACGCATCCACATGTACATGAAATTCCTTCGACCAATCAGGAAATATTAGTATGGGTGCAGAGATCATCTTCTCCTTGAGAAATTTAAAGCTCTTATGACATTCATCATTCCAAAAAAAAGAGACATCTTTTTTTAGTAGTTTTTCCATGGGTGCTGTGATTAGAGCGTACCCTTGAATGAATTTCCTGTAATAGCCCATGTGTCCAAGAATAGAATGCAACTGTTTTTCCGTTGTTGGGACTGCAAGATTTATAATTACGGCTACCTTCGCAAGATCAACCATCAATCCTTGCTGATAGAATATGTGTCGGAGCACGATTCCGAATGGTATACAGAAGATGAACTTCTTGATGTTCAAGGAAATCTGGTGCCTCCGGCATGCATCGAACATTAATCGTAGGTTAGAGACATGCGCCTTTACCAGGCCAAAAACTTTCCAGTCATCGAAATAAACCTCTAGGAACTTATGAATAAACTCCTTGAATACAACAACTACGACCCTAGAGAAAATAGTAGGTGCATTCTTGAGACCAAAGGGCATGACCGTATACTGAAAGGACCCCCATTCGGTCGTGAATTTAGTCTTACTATGATCTTCAGGTGAAATTCGGATCTAGTGGTACCCTGAGAACCCATCAGTGAAGGAATAGGCCTCTTGTCCACCCACACTATCAAGGATTTCATCGGGGTCATGGACATAGGCGTTGTTTAACTTGCGTAGATCCATGCAGATGCGTATTTCCCCTTTTTTATTCTTCTCCTGGATGACCATTGGACTTACCCAATCCGATTGTTCAACTGGTTCAATGATACCTGCGGCAAGAATTTTGTCGAGCTCTTCTTTGACCTTTTGCTTATATTTAGGATTCAGTCGGTAAGGTTGTTGCTTGAGGGGGCGCACCTCAGGTTTCAGAGTGATGTGCATAATGCCGAGGTCCCCGGTGATTCCTTTGAGCTCATAAAACTTTGTTGGAAATAAGTCTTGATACTTCGTAAGTAACTTTAGAATTTCTCCTACGGTTCCTTCATTCTAATAGTCACCAATTTTAGCCAGCTTAGGGTGTTCTTCTGTCCCAATATTAACTTCGCGTAGATTGAGAGGCTGTGTTACATCAATATTCTACAGCGATGGTCCAACAATGGTGCGTTCCCCTTCAGATTCCAGGACAAAAATGTTTCGAGGATTATCTTCTTCTTCATCAATTACCAAGCTCCAGTAATTGGCTGTCTTGCATCTGCGCTTCCCATGTCAGGACCGTTGGTGTGGCGTGGTAGTGGGAATTCTTAAATACAAATGCATCAATGTCCTGCAGAGCTTCGTAGAGTGTCTTTGTCCCCCCAATCGATCCAAACGTTCCTATAAAGTCCTCTTTTAGTATTTCCCAGTGGCGGGTGCACTGGTGTAACTCCGTATCTAAGTACCAAGCGGCAGGGATAGGGCCTGTTGGGGTTCCTATGTTTTGGCAGGTTTGGCTCTACCAAAAGATAAGACAACATCAACACCACTTTGGAACCTCAGGATCTAGCCCTCCTGGGTCCAGAGAGGGATCTCTCTATGAAGGCAAAGAAATATGTATCTTTGAAGCTCAAATTTAATGTTTAGGCTAGTTATAAGGCATGAGGTTTTTTTTGTTTTGTTTGTTTGTTTGTTTGGTTGTTGGGAAACATGAAGGAAGGGTTCAATATAAGACAAAGGGTGAGAAAAGAGGATTCAGGCAAAGGGAAGATAATTCAGAGAACACTCGATACCATTGGGAAATGGAGTCATAAAAGGGTTTACTTGCTATTCAGTATCCAAGGCTTTCAATTGGGCTAACACTAGTACATTTGGCAGAAATTGCGACACTTGGTTCCAACACTTTTGACCAAATGTCAGAAATTTCCCCAAAATTTTTCAATCTCACTCGAAACCGTCACTATACTGACGTCTAGAGAAAAGTGTCACAATGCCGACACTTAGACAAAGTGGTTGCGAAGTTTGGAGGAAGACGTCACAATTGCGACACTATGCCCCAAAGCATCACTATTGCGATGGCTGCTTCCAAACGTCACAATTATGACACAATGTCTAAGTGTCGCAATTGCGACGTTTGGAGGCATCCATCGCAATAGAGACGCTTTGGCTACCGTTGGTATAATGATACTTATATGCAATAAACGAAAATTATATGCCTTTGCAAAAATGATCGGCTTACAGAGCAGCGCAAGGAGTAGTTCATGGAGGCACCTTTGCGATTGCTCATAATTTGGAGAGAAAATAGTAATAATGAGAGAGGCTCCTTTAATTGTGTCTTTGATTTGTGAAGGTATGGATTGTCCAGCCTGCAAGTCTATGATGTCGAGAAAGACTCGCAATCCTATGGAAACAAGACTGTTGTGAAGATGCATGGCGAAGAAACGGACATCGGGTTCACAACTGTTGATGAACACATTGTAGTCCGGCGAAGAAGGCACCAAGGAGGGTATTATCAGTGAATGAGGGATGTTGAAATATTAATTTCAACTACCCTGTCCTCTGGCTGCTCTCTAAATCTGTTTGAATGGCTCTGTCAAACAGCCGCTTTCTAAAACTGATGAACAATCAATTTTGGTTTTGAAATCACAGTCCCTGCACACTTAAAATAGATCGATGTATTGTTTTGGAAACAGAGAAATTTAATAGTAAACATGGGAGATTTTAATTCAGAAGAACGTGGTCCCATAGACCACAGACCAAATCATCCATCCGTGTGGAAGCAATCGATTCGATCACGTTATTTTTTGGCCCATCTGCATTGTGGAATTCCAGACCCGAAACATTATAGGGCGGAATTAATTTTATTTTCGCGTCACAGTTTTCCTCCATACGCAAAGCCAAAAAACGGACCTGAATTTTTATATGGCGTATTCTATGAATTTTTCGCTTCACAAATTAGGGTGACATCAGCAGGCTATTTTGGAACGCGAATTTGTGATTGAAATCGGGTTTATTTTTTTTGAAGTCCGGACGTATGATATAGTTTTATTAATATTTTGTTATAAGTTTTGTTTCACCGCCCGATAGTTATTTAGACCATTGGCTCATATATAACATATGCGCAAATATTTCACTTTGGTAATTTGTAATGTGGGCCCCGAATACTTTAAATATGTACATATACATTAGACAGTTTAAAAGTTTTGAGGATTGCACCCCTGGTGCAATTGTTTGTTTATAAGATTATATGATACATGTGAGATAAAGGTTTATTATTTATCATATATAAATAAATTTTATCAATATTGTACATTTACACTTTTATGAGGCGATGTTATAAGTAAATTCATAAATATCTCTTTTTAATCCTCATTTTACTCCATGAATATGTTTGGAAATGAAACTTCAATAGATTAATTTTCTCCTAACCTATGTATCATCAATATTGTACATTTACATTCTTAATTATGAGGTGATGTTATAGGTAAATCCATGAATATCTCCTTTTAATCTTCATTTTACTCCATGAATATGTTTGGAAATGAAATTTCAATAGATTTATTTTCTTGCTATTATATGTTTTACGAAGATATGGTAAGGAATTCTCTCTTGTTCTTCTTAGAAATAATTATATATACTTTTTTTTTTTTTTTTTCAAAATAGATTAAAAAAATTATATGAGAAAAATTATTAATTCATCAATATGTGTGTGTGTGTGTTGTGAGGAATAATTTCATAGTTCAAATTAATGGTTCATTATATAATCATGTGATCATCACCAATGATATATCTTAAAAAGCAACTGAAAAGCCATGTGTACAAAATCGATGTATACTCTAGAGAGTGGTTCTCATATCACTATGTAAATTGTTGTATGCTACTTCAACAAAATTATAAGATAAACTGTAATACACATCATATATGCACCATAACAATTGGTGTAGGGTAAAACCCACCTGCCACACCCTTGTACTCGATCCAATTTTCTCTGTCAACTCTTCTAGCTGTGGGAGTTTCCTCCAAGGATCATAATACCCCCAAGTCCTGTTATCACCCTAGTAATTCTCAGGTTGTGGGATAGGGATTTTTGTAGTTAAGAACACCAGGGGTAGCCAAGAACCTCTTTGGGAATTCAAGATCTAGCCTTCTTGAACTCCAGAGAGGGATCTCTCCGTATGATTTAGCTTTGTTTTAGTAACATATATTAGGCTAGCTATGATTGTGTATTTGGGTTTGATTTTAAAAGATTGGTGGGAATAAAGAGATTTCAAGGTAACCCAGAAGGATATACCAGAATATTGGGCAATGGAGTCAACTCTCTAGGCAAGCAGAACTAATAAATAAGGCTTAGAGATGCAAATGTGCTAAGGGCAAGATAGGTGACCTTCTAAGGCTATGTATAGGCTTGATTTGATGGAGTGGATGGAATCTGAGCAAAAGGGCACTTAAGAATCCTTAAGCTACATATAAGAATATTGAAGAAGGGAATCTAACTAGGAATCGTAGAACTGCCCATAAGGTTTTACGAACAGGCTATTACTGGCCTACCATCTTTAAGGATGCAAAAAAAATCGTGCAGGCCTGTGATAGCTGCCAAAGGGCAGGATGCCCTGGGAAGTCTGATGAAATGCCTTTGAACCCTCAACTAGTGATTGAACCATTCGAACGTTGGGCACTTTATTTTGTTGGCCCTATTAGTCCTCCCTCAAACCAAAAAACATACATCCTATTTGCAACTGAATATGTCACTAAGTGGGTCGAAGTAGAGGCACTTTCAAAAGCTACAAAGGACTCTTTAGTACAGTTTCTTTTCCAAATATTTGTGCGCTATGTTCTCCCAAGGGACATAATCACAGATGGAGGACCATAATTTGTAGGTAATAAATTATCTGAAACATTGCATAACTACCACATTCAGCACAAGATTAAAACTCCATATCACCCACAGGCCAATGGCCAAGTAGAGAGCACGAACAAAGTAATTGAATCTTATTAACAAAAAACGTTGCCTCACACAGACGAGATTGGGCCTACAGATTTCCAGAAGCATTGTGGGCATATCGAACAACGTGGATACCTACTACAAGATATTCACCATATCAATTGGTATTTGGAAAAGAACCAATCTTTCATATAGAGTTTGAAATTCAAACATTAAGAACAGCTCAAAAGGTGGGTCTAAATCTGAATGAAGCCCAGGCTAAAATACTGCAGCAATATAATGAGTTAAATGAAATTAGGCTCTCTGCTCTTCAGCACACAACATTAATTCAGAAACAGAGAGCCAAATGGCATGACGCCCATATCAAAGAAGAGATCTTCCACGAAGGAGACTGGGCACTCCTATATGATTCTAGGTTTCAGGATTTCCCAGGGAAACTCCAGACACGATGGCTTGGACCCTATGAAATACAAAAAGTGCATGATAATGGCACTATTACATTAGCCACCATTGACAGATATGGACATTCCTTTAAGGTAAATGGTCATCGAGTATGATTGTATCATAAACCACTTACCCGAGAATGCTTTTACCAACAGTTACGGGAAGATTCTACCATGGAAATTCTCGCTGAAGGGGAGAACTCCTCCTCGGCACCAGTTTGTTAAATCATTCCTTTTTTTAAAATTTTGTACATAAAACACTTTTCATTTTCTTGATTGTTGTTCATTTTTTCTAAAAATTTCTGTTTATATCATTTCTTTATTTCGTCATCGTTTGTTTTATGAAATTCTGAAAAAGAAGAAGAAAAAACTCTGTTTATTTCGTTTGTTTTGAGTTTTTCTGTTCCTTTCCAAAGGAAAAACACTTCTGTTATTTGTTTCAAAAGGAACAACAGTTTCGCAGTATGCTTTTTTTGTTCCTTTCGAAAGGAACAACACTTCCACATATTGTTTTTGCTGTTCTTTTTAAAGGAACAACACCTTTTTGAGTGGATTGTTTTTTTGTTTTAAGCCAACATTTTGAGAATTTTTTATCACTCTTCTAAAGGAAAATATATCATTTATATACAATCATACAAATTAAAGCTTACTGTAATCAGCAAATCAAAAGAAATCGTCATTTTTCAGGAAATTTTCTAGTAATGATAAGAAAAAAGGGAAAAGGGGCATGATCAATAACATAATTTTGCTACTTTATTACCATTGAATTAATCTAATCGATTATCTTTATCATGACTGGTTCTTTCCCATATGCTATAACTTTCTTTGATTTTTATTTATGGAATAGGAATAAGGGCATATTCTTTTCTATTGAGATGTTCAGAATTCTTCCACCATCCCTACTCTTAAGGAGTGTTGAGCCATCCTTTATGAATAACTAAGGAAAAGTGCTATATGAATTTTTTTTTTACATATTTTATTAATAATTTTATGATTTTGCAGATGGAGGATAGGGGGTCTCATCAAGAGCCAGCCTACCATGATCATAAGGAAGGCAGTGAAGTGGCATTCCCATCATGGCCACCAAACCAGGGATATGGTCCAATAGACAATTGGAAAAAACAAGAAGTATTCAGAACAGGAGGTCTCATCATGAGCCGAACTACCCACCTTTCACTTCGCATTGTGGTTTATCTGGTCACCAAGCCAACACAATGGCCCCCATCATGATATTCAACAAAAATCACTTCCTCAACATAAATAAAGGACAATGGTTCCGTGGGTAAGAAAGAAACTCTGTCAAGGTTATGGACACCTATGGGAAACAGAGCTCTGCTGATGGTATTGGAGTCACATTTATACACATCAATAGTTATATTTAACCCTTTTCCTATATCTCTATTTAAATATCAAATGAAAGTATTACTCCCTTACCTTTACTTCTGAACCTATTATACATGAAAATCATTACAAATCGATCATATTAGTTTGAAATGGTAAATAATGCAATTGTACTTATGTTTATCTTATGATGTCCCTTCTCCTCATATTTGAATCATTAAAAAACAATTTTCTATCCATTACCGATTCATCACACGCATTGATTTCAATAATTTCTATAATTTGATTGAATGTATCATAATTACGCCTGCTTTTTACTGCTGTAATATTGTTGTGCCACACTTGCCTCTCTCAATTGATGGTAGAGGATGACCTATCATCCATTTGGGGGACGCGGATGTCTGCATGCAGATCAAATCCTGAGATTTCTTTACCTGTATGTGAACCAAATCCCTACATTTTAGGAAATAACAAATTTTCAACGACATTATTCCAATTCACTGTGTTGTGCTGTTCCATTGCGATTACTGTGTGTTGAGAAAAACTAACAGAGCGCAGAGACGATGGGAGGACGAACAATTCGCAGTGAACCACATGTGCTAATCATTTCTGATGTGGCACGAGCAATTTTAGAAAGACTGGGGTGGATTACATATTTTATGAGAATACAACAACCCCATGAAGCAGTGGCCACCGAATTTTTATAGAACCTGCAGGAAGGATCTTCCATGGTCAGAGGTAGACAGATAGCTGTATCCGACAAAATAATCACAGAGGTGTCTGGCATCCCAGCGCAAGGGACTATTTGCACTCAGAAAAAGATTAGGATTCGAGAAGGCATGAAGATTTTTCAAGATGACGGATAGAAATTAGTTATTAAAGGAAAAGGAGTTCAAATAGCATCATTAGGAGAACCATGGACAGAGTTGGCCAAGATTGTGCAGGCTTATATAACGTGCGACGGAAGAAAATATGTGGTAAGACCTCGCCACCTTAAGCTACTGGCTGTATTAAAACAGAAATGCACCATTAATTTGCTTGCATTTTTAAATTCTTTGTTGCATGATACTGCTCGTGGTATAAGAAAAGCTCAACATGCAGATATGGTGGTCAGCCACCATTGTCTAATTCGATTAATAGTGAGTCGTAGTCTCGCCCAGCAACATACCATCTGGGAAGAGTTGATATTATCCATTGACGGAGGGTTAGCTTTACTTGCTCCAAAACGGAAGAGGATGGTCAGCTCAATAGTTGAGCCATCTACTCACAGATAGTCCCTTCGATCAAAACAAAGTAGGAGGGTGGTGGAAGGACTTCCGGGCAGCAACATCCAGCCCCTAGAATTTCACAGCTCAGAGGACGAAAAACCTCCACAATTGGAGGGAGCAAGCCCCCATACTGATGAAGAACAGGAATTGGAAGGAGAAATTTGCTACTCAGATGAAGAAGAAATAAGTCGCCACACTGGTAGTGGAAAAAAATCCAGTGCAGAGGAAGCAAATAATGAGGAAGAAGAAATCGAAGTAAATACTGAGGAAGAAGAAATTGAAGGAGAAATTCGGTATTCGGATGAGGAGGAAGGAATTTATCATACCTGTGAAGAGGATGAAGACAATCGTAGCAACGATAAGGAAGGAACATAGCCTCCCGAAAATGCTATTGTAAGCCCTTTACAAGAAGACCAATTGGCCCAGATTTTGGCCAATATGGGTCATTATACACGGCCTCATAGCCCATTGGACCTTAACATTGATATTAATCAACTACCAGAGTACTCTGCTATCGATAGAGAAACAACTGGAGAAATGCTGAATGAAACAGAAAACCCTAGCGAAGCTAGGGTTGTTTCTCCTGAGAGGCGTGAACAGGAGAAAGAGAACACCGAACCAATATCTCAACCTGGAAGCCCCCAGGAGATTGCAGAGTCAACTGAGAATATGATTCCCAAGGAATCTAGCTAAGGGCATATGAATTTGGAAGAAGAACCCCAAGAAGAAGGTCAAGAAGAGAATTTAACTGAAGGCATGGCTGATATAGATCAAAACCCTATTGAGCAAACAGGTTCAAATAAAGGAGCCGCTGTTCCATTAAGAAAGAAGAGGAAAACAACTAAGATTGAGAAGCTTCACAGGGAACGAATAAAGCTTCATAAACTAGTAGAACAGCTTAGGCAAACCATTAGGGTTTTGAGAATGAAACAAATTCCTAAGAAACCCCTTAAGAGAAGAAGCATAGCTACCAAAAGAATTTTGAAAAAGAGAAAGGTGACCACTAATAGGAACCCCCAAGTTGCATAAGAAACCATACCTGAGCCTAATTATGAGGATGTGGAGCAGCAAACAGCTGTGCCAACACAAGCTGTTCCAGAGGAACCTGTTTTAAGTGAAAATATGCAATCTAGCAGCCAACACACTTTTAGTGATCTGACATTGGCCAGACTCCAAGAAGAGTTGGCACAGGCCCGAATAGAAAGGAAAATATTGGAGGAAGACACTGTCCCAAAAAATAAATATTAGGAATTGCAGCAAAAAATGAGAATTATTCATGAAGCAGAAGCTGAAGCTCATGAAAAATGTCAGAAAGCAGAGGTAAAGGCTGATAAGGTAATGAACCAACTAAAACTAGCCTACAATCGAATGGACACTCTTTGCTCGTTGTATACTGATGTCTTAGCTTGTAGATGCCCTGCCAAAAAATATGCTTTGTTTTTACTAGAAATATATTTAAAACTAAAGATCAAGGCAGTTAGGGCAGGGAAATCCATAGAGCTAAAAACCATAGATGACTTTGTATCATGATGAAAACTTTATGGGATCAAAGTACAGTGCCTTTTGTGTGAATTTTACTTGCATAATATAATACTTGAAAATGACAGTGAATCAAACCCTAGCCCTTTTGTTGGAGATGTTCAATTTCAGGCATTCATTTCCTTTGCTGTAAATCAATTAAAATGGCTTAAAGCCTATAACACCTTTCAAAGGTAGGAAAATGAATTAGATCTGTGGGTCAGAAGTGAACCTCAAAACCCACTTCAATTTTGGGCTAGGCAGAAAATATTGATGACTAAGGAAGGCGTTACCCAAGCTTTGCGGCCTGTCCACAAATCAATTATTTTGAATGGAACAAATTATTTCTCATCCATTAGAAACCAAGCTTATATAGCGGCTAAGGTCTGGTGGAGAACCTCCAATCAAAATGTGCAAAATAGGGAACCATTTAATTATAGAAAATTTGGGCTAGCTGCAGACCGCTTGATTTCCTATAGTCATCTCATTTTAAAAGAAGGATCATTCTGGTTAGGATGTAGATTCCGCAGCCCTATTGCATGGTACCCTGCTTCGGACTACAAAGCTATTTATGAACTCCCTGAAGGACAGACAGAACATGTTTTTGAGGAATTAGCTACACTACATGGTTTTAGGCCTGTCGATGACAAACCTTATCCGGCTTATTCTTTGACTTCTCTCCATGTGAACTATAGTTTTCATGAGGACATGAAAAAGATTAAGCAGGGGGGTATGTTGGGCAGTGAAAAAGGTATGAAATTACTATGTATTTTCTCATTCTTTTACCATAGACATACTCCTTTTTGCCTTGGAAAGGTAATTTATTGTAAGAATTATAATAGAATTTGAAAGGTTTATGTTTATTGTAAAAATATGGCTAAAGGTTACTTTTTGTTGACAAAACAGGAATTTGATGAGGTGAACAGTTGTACCAAAGGCGGGGCTGAAATTAATATAACTGCTGCTCCATCAGCATTGAACCATATCCAGCCAAAGGCAAGGAGATCCAAACGAATTGCCAAGAAAAGGCAGGGGATAGCTCGGCCTCGGTTAGAGTAAACAAGATGATGACCTCATCTCATTCCTTGATTTGTCCATCGATATTTGATATATAAAGCAATGTCCTTTAGTGACAAAGGGACGATGTTGTTGAGAGAGTGAATTGGTCGAAAGGATTTACATTTAAACATTTGCTCTATAATATAATGTTCTATTGACTCTCAGCCTTGAGAGAACCTCCTCTGTAATGCTTTATGTTTATTTAATATAAGACATGCGTTTCGTTTCATCTTCCAAGTTCTGAATTAGCCCAGCAATATTTCACTGGCACTAAGGGCCCGACTCTGGTGGAATCACTTCGTTGTTTGTATTTTTAATCCTTTCTTACTGTTGTGTGAAGTGTGTTTAATGTTTATTTCAATTAAAAAATTTATTTATCGTTGTTAGATCAAATACAGAGTCATTGCTATTTCATCCTTTACAAGAAGCGCATTCGTTGTTCATTTATCTTGTTATCTTTATAAAGCTTTGCTGTTCTGTATCTGATTCGAGTTGTTGTTCCATTAATTTATGATGATTGATTGTTGCGTAGTGATTGGCTGTCGACAGGATTGAAGCGTGGAAATCTAGTTGTTTGATCGCGTTAGAATTGTAATTGCTGTTCATTTTATATTGATGTTCTATTTCTGTTCGTTGTTTATTCATAGCTTTAGCAAATAGATGAGTTATAGTTATATGCTGCTGTTCCTTTTCAGTTTTTGTTCCTTCTAGTTATTTCCATTAGCACGAAGATTGAGTTTTCTTTTATTGGTTTAAAGATCGCCAACTGTAGAGGACACTGGTTATTGCTTCCAAGTCCCCAGATTGGTTATCTTGCATCGATTTCTAAGGGAAGGAGTTATTGCTACTGTATCCCTGATCAATGTTTTGCAGATTGATGTAGTTTAATTTTCAAAGCATTTCTATTCATGTCACTGTAATTAGATTTCTTTACAATAATTTTTTACTTTTGCATTTAACATTCTGTACTACATCTTCATAGCATTTCTCTTAGATAATTGCAGCCTTAGACAGAGTACACTCTTGAAATAAAAATTCGCTCCCGGATTGATGATTAATGTAGGCTAATTAGGTGTTCAAAAGATACCTTTTTACGACCCAACAGTTATCAAGTAGAAAACATTAAAATGCCAACAAGTTTCGAAACAGGGAGCATATTATCACTAATCCTGTTTAACTTTTCCTTAGTTGATCATTATAGACTAGAAAAACATAATATGAATGAATGTAAACTTTAAAGAAATAAACTGAAAACAAGGAAAGAAATGAGACTTATCTTGTCACCACGAGAATCCTTAGCTATGATGTCTCTGATCTCTTTCCAGTTTGCTGCTTTCACTAATTGACTCACCAACTTCAATATAACCAACAAATAAGACTATAGTTGTCTTGGGAAATTTTATTCACATTGAATACTTCGAATTGTGAAGTATTTATACAAAAAACTGTTTACAAAATATCTCAAGAATTGAGATTATGTTTAATAAAAAATAGGAAAGAAAACTTAAAAAGAGGGACAACTGCAAAACAGTTTGCAAGCTATTAGTTTTTTACAAGCAAAAATAGAACTGATTATTCTAATTTGAATTGATTGTTGTTGTGCACTTTAACCCTGTATTTTTACCATTTGAGGTAACAGTAAAAAATGAATTTCCAAGTGAATTTCCTGTTTTTTATCCATTAAATTCACAGCAGATCTGTGAATTCTTGCCACTTTTCTGCAGAGGGGATCTTCATAGTCTTCAATTTTCTATAACTTTCATCTGCTTCTATATACTTGGCAAATTTAGGTTTGATAGTGAACATATGCCTGATCTCATTATCTAAAAAGAACAGATTTTCAAAATACTGAAGAAGTATTTTTCCTGTTGGTGATCCTTGAGGCAGTGGTTGTCTGGCTTGCTCTTTTGCATGATTTTTTATTTTTAGATCATAATATTTCTGAGGCATTAACTTTTCATTCAATGCGTGAACATCAGGAAAAACCTACTTCTAACAATGTTTTGTATTTGGCTAAAAATCTTGAGATGGATACATTCATGTCTTTACACCGGTCCTCTAGATCCCTCATTATGTTTCTTTTGTTCAGGACCTTTTTGATTTGAAGAATGGTTTCTATTCTATCAACAATTTTCAATTATTCCAACTCTTCCCTAGTTTTACTGTTTAAAAAAGCTATGAGTTGGATTGCTTGGGCTGGTTTATTGTCAATTTCCCTCTTAGTCTTGTCAATCTCTGCATTAGCAACTTGAAGTAACTCCCTCTGTTCATAAATTATCCAAATTGAAGGCCATTGATAATGAATGCCTTCAATAATTTTGGTCCATAAATGATTTTTTATATAGCCCACTTGATCTGTAAGATTTACTTGTGCTTGCAGAATCTTTACCTGTTCTTGTAGTCGATCGGCCCTTTGCTCACGTCCTTTAGAAGTAATCAAGGCATCATTTTTGGAATTTTCTAAAATTTTAATAATGCCTTTCAAAATAAGAATCTCTTTATCTTGGTCTTGTAGTGTGCTCCTATGTGAGGATGAAGAAGAAGAGGCAGAGATTAGAGAAGTAATTGGCACTGCAGTTTCCAGTACTCCTTTCGGTGCTAAGTGTTCTGCCAAAGTAGATGGTATAGTAGTGTTTACAGTGGGGATCACTATAGTAATGACCATTGGTTGTGCTTTTCTTAGTTCTTCATTCTCTTTCATTAGAGCTTCTATTTGACTTTCCATTTTTTTTATCTGATCTGTCATTTGATGTACAAGCTGCTTTAATTCATCATTCTCTGTTTTTTGCTATAGAATTTCTTTTGCTTGAGATTTTTCACTTTGAGGCAACTTCAACTGTTTTCTAAGAGCAACTATATCCTCATTTTTCTGTTTAATTAAGACTTTTTCCCCTTCAATGTTGGTTGGGTCACCCCCTGATTCAATCACTATATCTTCTAGTGCTTTTATTCTTAAATTATTAGCATATAGTGAGGCTTTGTCCAACTTCATTTGACTTTGGAGGTTGAGCACTGTTTTCTCAAGCCTAATTGATTTGATAGTTTTACTGACAATTTTGGAATATAGCATTTCAGTATTGCTCCCATGAAATTCAATTTGATCTAATTCATGAATGGCATCTACATCCACTTCAAAATCTGTTTTGGAATAATCTGCCACTGATCTTGGCTCAGCCACTGTAGGCTTCAAGAATGACATTACCAATTTATTGGATGAATAATCAAATGCTGAAAGAAGCCTATCTTTGTTTCCAGGATTTTCCTTAATAAATCTAGAATAAGCTTGATTCTTGATCTCTTCATTCTTCTCTTTAATCTGTCTGAATCTGATCTGAATCTCTGACACTGTATTGTCAGTTTCCTGAGAAGAAGGAGGCAAATCGACAGTAGCCTAGTTTTCCTTCATGAATGTATCTTTTTGTTGTGTTCCAATTTTTACATTGTGAAGCTATTTTAATGTTTCAGTGACTATTCTTGTTGCTTCATCATCTATATCAATATTTACAGCCTTATCCTTTTCTTCTTCTATTGACTTGCTTCTTTTACTAGAAGGAATTCTGAATTTTATGTTCTCAATAATCTCAACTATGAAACTATCTCCTTCTCTGTCTCTTTTATGTACATTATTAGTATCTTTACTTGTAGAAGCCACTTGTTTCTGTTCAATCTGTTTGCCTTCGCCACTGTCTACCTGTATTACCTGTACTGCCTGTGAATCATCATCAGATAGGGTGTTTGGCTCCCATTCAATTTTATTTACATATCTTTCAATATGGGGCTTAGGATCATGCAAGTAAACAAGCAACTTACATTTTACCCTTATTGCACTCAAAATACCTTGTGGGTCATAATTCCATGTAAAACTACATGGGAACTTATAGTCTTTAAGTTTGACATTTATCTCATTGGAAGCTTCTCTGTTATTCACAATGAATGGCCCAATTTGAATTTTCATCTTAAATTGGGTCTTTTTCTTGGAAGCTATGAAGTTGATTTCATCTACATTCAATAGTTGTCTCAGATATTCTAAAGCAGATATTCTTGTAGTAACAAATTTGGGTAACTTATATGGGGCCAGGGATGAGCCATACACTCTAATTTCTGTATGATTTTTATATAAATACCAATCTGCAGTTTTGTAGCTCTCTGATAACTGCATAATTATTCTTGTCTCATCATTGATCCTAGGGATCTCCTATTTTTCCAAGAGATACATAGCAGGGGCTATAAATGAGTCATTGAAATCCGTAAAACTATACTCTCTGTTCCATTTCCTTAGAATAGATGACCAAAATACTACTGATAGAACTTTTACTTCTGCATCCACTTTCTGACATTCAATTGGAAACTTATATGTTTGATAATATAGGAAGAGGTGGAGTAGATAAGAGGAGTATCTGAAAAATCCTTCTTCTGATAATTTGGATAACTGATAATGCATACTTTCAGCAATAAATCTAAAAAAATTGAACTGAATGGATGGTGATTGACCAGGGCTTAGAGTTGACAGAAAACCTAGGATAGCCACATCAGTGAATTCATCACTGGTGTATCATAGTATGAAGGAGAGCATTGAGACAATCTGTCTAGTTTCATCTGGGAAATAAATGGTATCGAAAGGAGGATTTAACTTAGGAATATCAACTTGATTTGGACAAAAATTTTGGTATATTTTGAATCTAGTATTGAAATCCAAGTCAAGATATAGTTGGGTTAAATCTTCTATTGATAGGGAAGCAGAATTGGGGTCATGATTCATTTGTAGCATGGAATTTATTGACTCTTTAGTGATGTAAAACATGATCTCTTTTTCTTTATTTACAATACATCTTTGTTTTGGCATATAATAGGCTTGGCATAATATGATAAAGTCAAGAACAGAATGAGGGAGAGGGACAATATATCTAGGCAGATTGGATTCCCAAATTGGAATATCTTTGTCACCTTTTTCCACTGATTTGCCATAGCACCAATTATAGACTGTTGGAAATATGATGCAGAGTGTTGTCCTTGATGGCAACCCACTGAATGGAGATGAAGACATGTGACTGTTGGTATGTGTTGTCCTTGATGGCAATCCTCCTGATGAAGTTATGCTTGACTTGATGGAATTGGTAATTGATGCTAAGTGTCTGATGTGATATGATGTTAGTTAGAAATTTGATGATAAGTGTTGTCGTTGAATGGCAACTCACTTGATGAAGAAGATGGCAACTTACTTGATGAAGTTGTGCTTGATAGAATAAGGTTTGATGAACTAATTCTGATGTATCTACAGTGAGTACAGAAGGCAATGAAGAAAGAAATTCAGACTGTGCTAAATCTATGGTGAAAGAGTATGTCTCAAGGTATACGCGGATCTGTCTAAGGGAAGTCGCGTATGCACGCGGAAAAGAACGTGCCAAGTCGCGTATGGGCTAAAGCGCTCTAAAAGTGAAAAACCAGGGATAACCACCATGGTATTGACCCATTGTATTGGGTAATGATCCGCCTAATTGACCCCGTCCAGGAATACCATCGGATGTAATGTGGTTTTGGGCTCATGGTATTGAAAAAGGGGCTCATGGTATTTAAAAGAGTAAACCTTTATAAGGAGAAGAAATTCATTATGCAAATCATGAGTGTGGGTGCAAGATGTCTGAGCTTGAATGAATACTTCTCTCTGAAGTATATCTGAATGGAAAGGGTTACACTTGAATGATAAATCTGAATGTATGATGCACCAATGATGAAGAAGGGGATCTAGATCTGAATTGCTCTTGTATTTGCTAGATCTGATTATGGAAGGCTTAGATCCGTGATGAGGCGAGCATCTAGGCGAACATCTGTCTGAAGCAAAAGGGTAGATCTGAACTGAATATCTGATCTGATGAAGTATGCTGCTCTGTAATGATTGAAGATCTATACGCTACTTCGTCGCGGAGGAAGCGCGTATATACGCGGCTTCAGCGAAGAGAAAGCGCGTATGCGCAATAAAATATACACTGAGGTATACGCTGGTTTGTGTGGACGGAAGCGCGTATATACGCGACATCAGTGAAGGGAAAAAGCGTATGCAAACTAGGGTCGGTCGAAGTCCGTGGTGTTGTTGTCCGATCTAATTCTGTCGTTGTCGTCGCTATCCGTATTCCCATCGTTCGAGTTTCCGTATCAGCTCAAGGTGTGCTTTGTTTGGAAAGGATGAAAAGGGTCTAGTCCGAAAATACAGGAAACGTGGCCTACAAGTTGAGTCTTTATTGAAGTTGCGTGGATCCAAAGTAGAAAATCTCGATGAAAACGGGTCCGGAAGGGGTGCCGAAGGTTGTAGCCTCTCTACCGTGGGTTGTGGCTTCCTTCCAGGAGAGGGTCGGCACCGTAGCTCGTGGGTCGTAGTACCTTCCTTCAGAGAGATGTTGGTAAACTAGGCCGTGGGGGTTGGAGCCCTTCCAGGAGAGGTCGTAAATGCGCAGTTTGCCCCGTGCTGGTCAAGTCCGCGCCAACACACATGCTGCGCCAACACACATGTTGTAAGATGCTTTCTATAATAAAATATTGAAGGCTGAGCAACTGCAGCAGTGGTTTTCTCCCGATTTGGGTTTCCACCTAAAAATCCTGGTGTTCATGTGTGATGCTTTGTGTGATGGTTTATTCTGTTCTTACTGCACCTGTTTACTGTTTATTGAGCATCCGATGAATGAATGATGGAATAATATAAGTAAAGATTTAATGACTGATCTAGATCTTTGAGTATACGCTGGTTTCATAAAGGGGATCCACGTATATACGCTAGTTTACCGAAGGAAAGTAGCGTATGGGTTTTAAGGAATGAAAAAGTAAAAAGATTTGATTATGCAGTAAATACTGATTCACCCCCCCCCTCTCAGTATTTTTCCCAACAATTGGTATCAGAGCAGGTTCTTCTGCAGAAGCTTGATCGCTTGAAGGAGATCCGTCGCAATGGGAAAGAAGCAAAATAAGAAGGTTACTCAAAGAAAGAAGATGCCTCAGAAATCAGGTGCAACAGAAAATGAAGAAGATAAATCAGGTATTGATAGTTGTTCTTGTGACTCACTCTCTGGTGCATGTAATGATGAAGATAGTGTAAGTAAAGTTTTGGATCTAGAGGAAGCTATCAAGAAAATTGAAGATCAACGAAGATCAATTTCTAAAAGCAAAGCTTTGTACAAAGGGATGAAAGAACAAATGGAAATACTGAATGGACAGACAGACAAGTACCAAAGGTTTCATGCTTATGCATCCTCTCGAATTAAAAGACTAGAAGTAGAAGTCAACGATCTAAATGCAGATCTCAAAGAATCAAACAAGAAGAATGCAAGACTTGAAGCAGAAATCGTCTCTCTCAAAGAAGATCTGGAAGACTCGAACAAGAAGAATGAAGAACTTGAGGCTGAAATCATTTCTCTCAAAAGGGATCCAGAAATATCAAATAAGAAGAATGAAGGACTTGAAGCAGAAATCATCTCTCTGAAAGAAAATCTCGAAGAATCAAAGAAGAAGAATGAAGAGCTGGAACAAACATGTGAAGAAAACGAAAATTGGTTGAAAGAAGAGATTCTAAATCTAAAGGACCAAGTAGAAGATGGAAGAAGGAATGAAGAAAGCATGACAAAGCAATGTCAAGCCTTGGAGGTTGAGGTAAACATTCTCAAAGGTAAATTAGAAGAAAAGGTTAAACTTTTGAGATTTCAAGATAGTACTAATATTTTGGACAATATTATGAGTAATCAAAGGTCTCCTGCTATCAAACTTGGTCTTGGTTTCCATGAAACTGTTAAAGGAGAATCTAGCTCACAAGGAAGTGCTAAAAATTCAGAGGATGTCATTGCAAAACCTGAAGTGTTGAAAGAGACAAAAGATCAACCAACAATCATGAATTTTCAAAGGAATTCATTCAAGAACGTTGAATGTTTTAAATGTCATAATTATGGGCATGTTGCAGCAAATTGCAGGAGCAGATCATTTCAGCCACAAACAAACAGGTTCTACTCAGAAAGGTACTCTAGTTTCTTCAAGGGATATTGTTTCTCATGTAACATGTATGGACATAAAGCAGTTGATTGCAAAAGGAGTAAGATTAGAAATACTCATTATGATTCTTATGCTTATTTCTCTGGACACATGAGATGTTATTCTTGTAACAAATATGGACATGTAGAAAAAGAATGCAGGATGAACAGATCTGGGAAAGTGGACAATTTTCAGCACATAGTTGGAAAGCTCAAGAAAATTTGGAAAAAGAAGGAGGACCGATCAGAAACGTAGGGAATTCAGACCCTACTGCAGTCATCCACTTCTGGAAGCTTACTTCTCTGATTGACTGCAGGAATGATGTGGGATACATTATGATATTTAGTAATGTATCGTCACATGGGGAGCAATGTATGATGTCTCTCATGGTTGATTTGATTATTCTGGTTATATGTATTTCTAACAGAACATCTGATATGAAGAAGACAGGTACAGGAAGGACAAGTTCAGGGGGAGATAAAGGAATGTGAAAAATTTCTATGTTTCACTTTCCATACGCGGGTTCTATTCACAAAAGTCGCGTATACATGCGAGTTTAAGCAGACACAGTCGCGTATGCATTTATGATAAGAGAATTGGTATGATAGCTGAAAATCTGGAGCAGAGGCTCAGGGGGAGTAACAGTATGATTGTTAATAACTGTATTATTAATGCAGTACAAGCCTAACTTCTCAGTTCTAATGATGATATGATATTTGGTTTCTTATGTAGAAGATTATGGATGAGTCCTGTTTTCTTTTTGATGAAGAGCATTCGGTGCTGAAATGTAAGTCTTATAATTCAGAGATAAGGACAGATCATACAGAGATTGTTGCTGATGAAGGTTTTCAGATTTCACAAGTTAAGGAAGAGCACTGGTTTAGGGGGAGTAGCAGGTTGAATACTAATGATTGCATTGTTGGCAATATGACTGCTTATTCTTTGGTTTTTGTGATACTCATGCTCAAATGATGATGACTTGGTACATGGTTTATTATGATGAGGTTTTGAGCCCTGGTTGCTGATTAGTATCTTTTGTGCTCACACATGGATGAGTTGGATGTCGTTTGATTCAGAAATAAGAATAGATCATGCAGAGTTTGTTACTAAGGTTGAGATCTTTTGCCTACATATGTTACTTCATGATGATATTGGACCACATGGCTGATTGAAACATAGTTGAAAATGTTGTTCTGGTATGATAATCTCTCTTGGAAGGTCCAGCATTGATCTTGCAAAGAATGCAGAGACGCGTTTCTTGACATGCTGCCAATACACTACAGCAGAAACCCAGCTACTCTGTCCTGTCGTAGTCCCGGAAAGCGAGTCTAATATCTCAGAAAGAAGTGAACACTATATTTTCCTCACAGGAGATCAGATATGATTAAAAATAGAATGGTAGTGGAAACATAGGTTTCATGAAACACTATCAAACATGCCTCACGAGTTCTGCCTGACAGCACGTATGTCGATTGCGGCAAATTTTGGCAAATTGAGCTCTCTTATTTGTTTCGATGCTTCCAATCTGTTTTGGTATCTTCTGAGTCACAGTGGTGTTCGATTCTCATAGTCTCCAAATAATGTTTTGATGAAGATGCCTTGATGATTTGTTGGTGCAAGTTTTCAGGATGCACAAACTAAGGGGGAGCCTTAGTCATTTGGAAAAATTGCTTGGTTGCACAGATTCAGGGGGAGCATTAGCTTTGCTGAGTATAATGCAGTGTTGGAATTATGATGGTTCTGAAATATGTTTGAATTTTCAGCATGAACTCAGGGGGAGCTTGGTCACTTCAGTATATATCAGATCTGCAGAACGCTTCTTCCACATGAGGAGGAGAATGTTGGTTTTTGATCCGCCCTTTGCCCTTGATGTCAAAGGGGGAGAGTGACATGGTGTTTGAATGAAGAGAAGATAATGATGTCAAATATTTGGGAGAGTGACATTTGTGGGAGAGTGACATGGTATCTATCTGCTGTGGTAACCAAACACCATCGTGGTTGCCATCAAGTCCAAAGGGGGAGATTGTTGGAAATATGATGCAGAGTGTTGTCCTTGATGGCAACCCACTGAATGGAGATGAAGACATGTGACTGTTGACATGTGTTGTCCTTGATGGCAATCCACCTGATGAAGTTATTCTTGACTTGATGGACTTGGTAAATGATGTAAATCTGATGTGATATGATGTTAGTTAGCAATATGATGCTAAGTGTTGTCATTGAATGGCAACTCACTTGATGAAGAAGATGGCAACTTACTTGATGAAGTTGTGCTTGCTAGAATATGTTCTTGATGAAGAAAATATGATGTATCTACAGTGTATACAGAAGACAGTGAAGAAAGGAATTCAGATTGTGCTAAATCTATGGTGAAAGAGTATGTCTCAAGGAATACGCGGATCTGTCTAAGGGAAGTCGCGTATGTACGCGGAAAAGGACGTGCCAAGTCGTGTATGGGCTAAAGCGCTCAAAAAGTGCAAAACCAGGGGTAACCACCATGGTATTGACCCATTGTATTGGGTAATGATTCGTCTAAATGACCCCGTCCAGGAATACCATCGGAAGTAATGTAGTTTTGGGCTCATGGTATTGTTTTGGCTCATGGTATTGAAAAAAGGGCTCATGGTATTGAAAAAGGGTAAACCTATATAAGGAGAAGAAATTCATTGTGCAAATCATGAGTGTGGGTGCAAGATGTCTGAGCTTGAATGAATACTTCTCTCTGAAGTATATCTGAATGGAAAGGGTTACACTTGAAAGATAAATCTGAATGTATGATGCACCAATGATGAAGAAGGGGATCTAGATCTGAATTGCACTTGTATTTGCTAGATCTGATTATGGAAGGCTTAGATCTGTGATGAGGCGAACATCTAGGCGAACATCTGTCTGAAGTGAAAGGGTAAATATGAACTGAATATCTGATCTGAAGAAGTATGCTGCTCTATAATGATTGAAGATCTATACGCTACTTCGCCGCAGAGGAAGCGCGTATATACGCGGCTTCGATGAAGTGGAAGCGCGTATGCGCAATAAAATACATACAGAGGTATACGCTTGTTCGTGTGGACGGAAGCGCGTATATACGTGACATCAGTGAAGTAAAAGAGCGTATGCAAACTAGGGTTTGCTGAAGCAAAGGGTATGAAATATCTGATCTGTTCTGATGTGTTTTTGCTATCTGATCTGTGTTGATAAGTATCTGTTGGTGATGTATGTTTGTGCTTAAAAGTATGGAAATGGTTCAGTCTGGAAATATGATGAAACGTGGTCTACAAGTGTTGTTCTATTGAAGTTGTTGGATCCAGTGTGAAAATTGATGAAACGAGGTCCAAGGTGGTGCTTAGGGTTGTAGCCTTCAGTCAGGGGGTTGTAGCTCCCTTCCAGGTGAGGCTGGTAAACGAGATCAGGGGGTCGTAGCTCCCTTCCAGGAGAGGCTGGTAAACGAGTCAGGGGGGTTGGAGCTCCCTTCCAGGAGAGGCTGGTAAACGAGCGCAGGTGGGTGCCTGCGTGCTGGTCAAGTCTGCGCCAGCACATATGTTGTAAGATGTTTTCCCTATAATAAAATATTGAAGGCTGAGCAACTGCAGCGGTGGTTTTCTCCCGATTTGGGTTTCCACCTAAAAATCCTGGTGTTCATGTGTGATGCTTTGTGTGATGGTTTATTCTGTTCTTACTGCACATGTTTACTGTTTATTGAACATCTGATGAATGAATGATGGAATAATATAAGTGAAGATTTAATAACAGATCTAGATCTCTGTGTATACGCTAGTTTCATAAAGGGGATCCGCGTATATACGCTAGTTTACTGAAGGAAAGTAGCGTATGGGTTTTAAAGAATGAAAAATTAAAAAGATTTGATTATGCAGTAAATACTGATTCACCCCCCCCCCCTCTCAGTATTTTTCCCAACATAGACATCAAGTAGGTTAAATTCTACATTAGGGTCTAGTATTCTATAGTCCAAATCAACTAAAGGGCTGTTCTCTGGAGAAATGACTGGAGGCTGGACTGGTCTAACCACTTCTGTAGAATCAGCCATGAGTGCAGGAGTTGGTTTGTCGATTTTGAAGGACATAGGCTGAGGAATCTTTGTAGAAGACTTATTTTGAGATTTTGGGCCTCCATTCTTGGGGGTTACCTGTTTCATGGTCATTTTTAATATGAACGAAGCAAGCTTAAACGGTTTTCTAAGTTCCTTTACGAGAAACAGGGGTTTCTTGGTGAATTTCTACTGAAAATGGGGTTTCTGAGCAGGGTTTTTAGGAAATGCAAGGAATTTAAAGCTCAGAACATGTATTTAAAATCGATTTCAATAGCAAAACGGATCAGGGTATGGAAAAAACTGCGAGAAAGGGAAATTAGGGATTCCAGGAAAATTTTGACAGAGTTTCCCTTGAAAAATGGACACTTTTTTGCAGCAACTTCGGTAATTATTTGAAATCGACAGGAATTTTGAAATCTCAGAGGGCAAGTTCAAAGAAAAGTACCTGGAGAACCAACGGAATTTGGTTGAAGACGTTGCAGAGGTGCTCAGTCTTCAATTTTTTGAAAATGGCTTCGCAGAGGACAATGTAGTACTTTGTAATGGAAATTTAGGGCAATGGGCGTCGAAAAATGGTACTGGTAGGTTGAAAATGGCTCTGCAAAGTTTCTCAGGGTTCAAACGGCATGATTTTGAGGAAAAACGGTTCTGCAATGTTTTTACAGGTTTAAAGCGAAAAGGTGAAAATTTGAATGAAAAATATAATTTTAATGTATTAAACAATGGTATAACCATAGTTAAATGACATTAAACTCGGGTTAAACGGGTGAGGTTTAGGGAATACCGCCAGTGGTATTTTCGAGGGTAAATGGTGGTAAGCAGATACTAGCTTTTCAAACGTGATACAACGTGGTGGTGACATGTAAGCGCGAGTGGTTTGGAAAAACCACCCATTTTGCGCGGCTTTGCCAAAACATCAAACGATTACTTTATGAGCGCAAAAAAGTATTAGCGCCGTGGATTCAACGATCGAACGGCCACGATCAAAAGGAAAGGTGCGGGGAAAAGGTAAGTTATCGGGTTCACTTTGGGCCATTGATCTTGGGAAACCATCGCTATACCGACATTTAGAGAAAAGTGTCGCAATACCGACACTTAGACAAAGTGTCGCAATTGAGACGTTTGGAGGAAGATGTCGCAATTGCGACACTATGCCCCAAAGCGTCACTAGATGGCTGCCTCCAAATGTCGCTATTATATGTTTTATGAAGATATGGTAAGGAACTCTCTCTTGTTCTTCTTAGAAATAATTATATATAATTTTTTTTTTTTTTCAAAATAGATTAAAAAAATTATATGAGAAAAATTATTAATTCTTCAATATGTGTGTGTTGTGAGGAATAATTTCATAGTTCAACTTAATGGTTCATTATATAATCATGTGAGCATCACCAATGATGATATATCTTAAAAAGCAACTGAAAAGCCATGTGTACAAAATCGATGTATACTCTAGAGAGTGGTTCTCATATCACTATGTAAATTTTTGTATGCTACTTCAACAAAATTATAAGATAAATTGTAATACACATCATATATATGCACCATAACAATTTTCATACAACTAATTTGTTTTAGGATACATGTGGCATTCTAGGGGTAAATTCCATATGATGTGTATATAAATCTATTAGGTGTTGGTAAGTTGTGAGTATCTAAGAAATGATAAGGAATATCCATACATCATGATCTTGTAATGTGATTATAAATTGTGTCTATAATTTCCATAAATGTATAAATGATTTGTTTAAAAAAAATCAACACAATCAACCCTAAACAATGCTCATGATGTGGAATGTCATTGGCGAAACCAAAATGATGGTCACATGTCCCATTTCTATGGTAATGGTGATCATATATATGTTGTAGCGACACTTGATGAGTAATTAAATAAATCTCAGTGTGACTCATTGTGCCATATTTTTTTAAAGCATGATTTGTTTTCCTAGTTTTTACTAATTTGTTAACATATTTTATTCATTTGGAAAGCTAATTAATGATTCTTTAAGTAATTAGGACCTAATGAGAGATCATCTTCACATATTCACTGAAATATATTTGGTAATTGTAGTCACTATATGGACTGCACATGCATGCTACTTAAGAAAAATTGAAATATAAACTATAATACACATCTTATATCTGCCATAACAATTGTCATACAACTTATTTAATTCTAGATACATATGAAATACTTCGGGTAAATGCCATATTATGTGTATACCAATATAGTAGGTGTTGGTAAGTTATGAGGATCTAAGAAATGATAGGGTATCCACACATTAGTGCCCTGGTGAATTTTTTGCATAATTTTCTATTTGTTGTAATTTTGTTGCCTGGATTTGTTATAGATTTCAAATAATACAATTATCTATCAATTTTTCTTTATAAAGAAGAAGTACAATAAGTAGTCACATAAAAGTGAGCCATGTGAAAATATTGGTAACATGAGCAACCTGGTAAGCTGTAAATGAAAAGTGAATAAGCTCCACTCACCAACAAGTGGCAGGCAGGGTTGGAATTTGGATTTCTCTTTACCCGTCACACAATTTTTTTTGACGTTTTGGTCATTATTTTTCTAGTCAATAAACGTTACGTTTAAAATTTTTCACTTCATTAATGACGTTCTCGTAATAAATTAACCCTTCACCAATAAAATTTTGATTAAAAAAATTGAACGCTCTTCCATTTTCTTTGGATTTTGGAGTGTGATATATCTGTGTCATGGACTTTTAATACCTAAAGTTTCAAGAGAAATAACTGATTATTTTCAAACTAATATTTCCTCAATATATGCTATGATCTACTAAAAATTACTTCAAAAATCAATTAGCCTTCCAATATAAAGAAAAAACATGAACGAGCTTTCCCTAAATTGCAATAAATTTATGTTTATTATTAATATTGCATAATCTGTCTTATAAAAATTGCATAATCGGACTAAGAAAAAATCCTCAGTGCATTTTTTATTGTTGTTGTGATTAAAAAAATGAGCCAAATAATGCTAAGGCACTCAGAGAAATCAATCTATGTATTATTTCTCACAAAATCATGTTGAGTAGTGGAGACTAAGCGCTAGATTTTTTTTTGTCCTCAATCTCTCTATTAATTATGTCTATGTAGTTATAAGAATAACAAGCCAAAGAAATCTCGGGCTTCCAGAGAAATTAGTCTCTATGTGCAAAAATTAATGATTACTGTTGACTAAATGTTATACCATTTGAAATTGTTGAGCGAAATTAATCAGGCCATGATGTACCATTTGTCAGTATCTATTTTCTCATGTATGAAAGTTGATGTACCATTGAAAGTTTAATAATTCTATTGAAATTTTAATAACTATAATAACTATATATATATATATATATATATATATATGTATATATATATATTTTTAAATTTAATGATTAATAATAATTAAATTAAAATTCTTAAAAGACAAAATAAAAGCCTAATAATCACGAACTATTATGATAATTTAAAAATATAGAACTCGGGCTGAACATAGTTACAAATATACCAAGAAAAGAAGAGTGCATGTGCATGATAACCTCTTTCTTGACAACCTATGAATGCCATTCTCAATGAAGACTTAAGACTCAACTGGATTGGATTGTGTATCAAAACAGTAGGAATGAATCATAGTTCAATGAATGAATAAATTGATCGAGAAAATTTATAGGGAAAGGTAACTTGACTATAAATCTACTAAACCTCACTTCCATGATTAAAAAAACACCCCCACCTTCTCAGTGGTCCCATCATGGTCCACCTATTGAAAAACAACCAACAAATATTATTTTTTATATATTTTTGCATGGCCATTGGACAATGATTTACTATAGTTTTCCTACTAAATTCCAATGGATGATTATTCAAAAATATTGAGAATTAGTTTAGTCTCAAGGCATAGCCAAGAGTCTTACTGGATAATTATAGATTACCTCTCCATTGGATGATTGTACATTTTTCATGTTGATGCTAGATCTTTGCCTTCTATTTATTTAGTGAAGCTAAGAGTTAACTTTGATCTTACATTAATAACTATACTTGCATGAATATCCATGCTTTTATACTTCCCCACTATGGTCAATGTTGATGTATGACCTTGGCCCATTGATCTTACAATTAACTCACTATTCATATTCAATTTTCTCCAGTTCAGCCCAATAAAATAAGGAAAACAAGAAAATGAAGTCTTGATTTTTCTTTCCAGTGCTCCTACATAATAAAAATACTCTTAAAAACCAATTAATATATAAATTGTCATCATTCATGCTAAAATCAGTTTGAATTTTTTTAATGAATCTACTTACAATTAATAGATTACATTGCTCACAGAATAAGAGATAATTTAGAACTATGATTTCACAATAATAAATTATCGAGCTCCCACAGGGCGATGAACTTGGTCGGATGTGACCCTTCTGCAGCAGCTCCTGAATCTGCCTCTTGATTTCATCGTTCTCCAGAACAAAGCACCGATAGATAAATTCAAATTCAGTGTACAACACACAGGGTTAGATCAATCCAATGCCTGTGATGCTCAAAGGAGATACCCCTGTGGGTGAGGTGAAGACGTTCCCGTACTCCTTCACAACCTTATCCATTTGTTGTTGTCGTGCAGAGGAGCCCTGTCTGGAGTTCGTGGCCATAGTATTCTTCTTGCCCTGGGGGTGGATCATCAGGAAAATGAATTTCTTGGTTTGGAAAATGAGCTTACTGCATTGTTTTGCAGTAACCAAAGAGATAGTGGCAGGAGGTGGTACCTCTGGTATCCTGTACAACTTATTTCCCAAAGTAACAATAACAGCACGAGGTCGAGACTCATACACCGCATGATGCTTCCACAATTATGGTTGTCCTAATAATACATTAGAAACATCAATAGGAGAAACGTCACATAATACCTCATTCGTGAAGGGCTTGATGCTATAGGAAAGGCGGCACTGCTAGCTGACGCGGAGATCTCTTCCTTGGTGAAGCCACCCGATGGTGTATGGATGTGGGTGAGTTGTGGTCGGAAAGCCCAACCGCTTCACGACATCTACCGAAATGAGGTTCTTTTGGCTCCCATTTTTTATAATGAACTGTACTGTGGAGCCCTTTACCCACATCTGGGAGTGGAAGAGACGTTCCTCCTCCTCCGGATCTTCTGGTTCCTCCTTCTGAATCTTTGTAGTGGAAACAGTGGCATTTGGCTCCGCATCAATAATCTGTTTCCCTTTGTCATTCCCCTTGTCAGGTTCTAATTCAGAGTCAGATCATGCATCTGACTCAGAAGCCTGCATCTCAGCCACCAACGACTGCTTGGCCCGACACTCACTTGTGTTGTGAGTGGAGCTCTTATGAAATTCACACCACTTTCTGGTGTCCTTCTTTGGCTTTGCGGTGTTGTTCTTTGCTTGTGGCTTTGACAGGTTGTCTTGAGTCACCATGCCTTGGCTCTATCCTTTTTTCTGCGTTTTGGGAGCACCTTTCCCTTGATTTTGATTCGCAGATCCAAAGTCTCGCTTCTTCTATTTGAATTTTTTCTCAATCTTGGCAGCATACCGGTATGTCATACCAAGCGAGGAGATGTCGAGGAACTCCATTTCCTCCTGAATGTATTTGTGCAGACAACTGCAATACTTTAGCACCAGATGTTTCTCTGAATCTTTGATACCCAACTTGGTGCGCAGGGTATGGAACAGATTCGTTAGCTCATGCACATCTTGATCCCTTTGTTGCCGCAACATGGTCCATTGTATGTAATTTTCCTCATAGCTCCCCACGGGATAGTATTGTTCCTTGATGGTGTCTCAGAAAGAATTACAAGTGGGTACGACCGAGAACAAAGAGGGTTATGTCTCGTCCTTTTTCTCACAGTGGGTTTCCCACCAGTCCTTGACATGGGGGGCAGCTTTGAGGAGTGAAAAAATAATCTTCTCCCTATCGGAAAAGTCATGAACCGAGAAATATCCTTCTAATAGATTCAACCATCTATCTACGGCATTTGCATCTATTTGACCCTCAAATATGGGAATGTTAAAATTTACTTCTACCTTAAAAGGAGTCGCACCTCCAAAGTGGCTGCTGAATGCAGATGGGCGGCCGGTGGGCAGCCGTTGAAGGATCTGGGCAAAGTTATCCATCATTGCATTCCTTTTTTTTTTAGGGCCTCCTCGAGCAATATTTTGATAGGATCTCCTGCTCCCTCATCTTTCTTTTCATCCCCCATGGGCGTCCGTCAGGGTTTGCGAGGCTGATCTTGCAAAGGTTCCACCAGATCGATTTCTAACTCCTTATACCCCGACCTCGTTGGGGATCGAGAAAAAGCAGACCGCTCTGATAACACTGATTCGGATTTATGCAGGAATGCAACAGAATAAGCACATAACCATAAATACAGAGATGCAGTGGAAATAACACTTCATTTTATTAATATCAAAGGACTGAAATTTGCTTACAGATAGAATGGAAATAAAACTAGCTAGGGTGCTGGTAGCTATCTCTGAGGAGAGATGTGACGGCTACAGGCCTCTGAACAAATTTACAATGAGGCTCGAGGGCCTATTTATTATTGAGAAACAATGGAGAACCCTAAACATCCGAAAACCTAACCCTAAGAGATGAAGCACCAAAACTATGGGCCCCTTTTTGGTAAATTGGTGTTTCAACTTCCTAGGGATGTAACTTTGGCATACTATCTTCGTTTGACGCACATGATACATCATTAGAAAGATCTATCCAAGGACTAAAATTTTTGCCATGAATATCATTCTAGAACAAAATTGTACAGAATAATATTCGCTAGAGGCGCGATGCCCAAAAAATGTTGTTTAGGGCCTCAAAACGGCTCCGGAAGTTCAGGACCCGAAAAATTGCTAAAAATAGTAAGTTTTGCCGAAATTGAAAAACTGAAAGAGACAATGGTGGGGCCCCAAGTGGAATAGGCAGGTGGCCACCAGTATCCACCTGGATCATTGAGTGAGCCAAAAAAGTAACTTTCCTTACTTTTTAAGTACAACCTTGCAATTGCGAAGAGGACTAGTGTTGCAAAATTATTGGTAAGTGGAAATTAAAGGGCGTAAGAATGTTTTTGAAAAAATTTCAAACATCAAAATTAAGTCTTCTATCCTTCCTATCACCTCACGGAAAACGGGAATCCGCAAATTCTAGTCGTAAAATATGTGCAAAATGCCTTATGACGGGCAAAATGGAGGACTGGTCCTATGCTGCTACATGAGTTAGGGTTTCATGTGGCAACAGGGAACCTTGTATAGTTTTTCAAGGATAGGAAAGGAGAATATTGTTAGTTAATCATCACATGAAACTTCATCACCATTTGAAAATTGTGTCCTAATTTGAAACAATAAGACTACCCAACTATTTCATTATTTAATTTTGATTGTGTAATACAAAAATATCCTAGATAATTTAAATAATGTAAGCACTTTTGCAAAAATTTAGTGGAGAGACCCTTCAATTACATTTATTTTGAAGTTCCACTTGCATTTTAAGCCATTTTAATTAGTCTTTCATGGCTATTCTAGTAAAAATTTCAACCTCTTGTAGAAATTTGTTTGTCACTTGTATTAGAAATGCAAAAATCAAATGTAAATAAAAATTATTTGAAATGCTAAAAATCAAATGCGCGCTACAGAAAAATGATTTTTGTAAAAACTACATTAACGTCTGATATCACACGCGCATTCACCCTCAGCTCTTGCAGAACAACATTCACCCTCAGCATTCACCCTCAGCTCTTGCAGAACAACATTCACCCTCAGCATTCGCCCTCAGCTCTTGCAGAATAGCATTCACCCTCAGCTCTTGCAAAATGGTAAGTTCTTACTGCAGGCCCTTCCTCCTATAGTAGGGTTGACCCTATTTGGGTTTTTTTGGAGCCTCTGAGAATACAAAGGTTGTGATTGATTACAGGGCACTGCCTATATTTGTGGAACTTCTTACCTCTGGGAATGATAATGTTCGAGAACAGGTAGCATGTTCATTTTAGAGGCATAAAATTATTCTTCCCAACTATCTTTATACATCTGTAATTTTGGAATTTGATTTAAAAAAATACTACCCAACTTTGAGTTCAACTGGTGTTCGTGTAAGGTTGTTTGGGATTTGGGAAATATTGTTGGAGACTCTGCAACATTTAGGGATCTTTCCCTTAGTCATGGAGCTCTGAGGCAGGTGCTTGCCCAGTTGAATGATACTGCTAGAATTTCAATGATAAGAAATGCTACATGGGCTTTGTCAATTTTTTTCCGTGGTAAACCCCAACCACTATTCGAACAGGTAAGTAGAATACATTTTCTGCCTCTTCTTATTAGTTCACAGATACTGTGGATTTTTTTTATAGATCTTGGTGCTTGGTAGATTTAGACGTAATATGGACCTAGGCGCTTGTTCATTACAATGACTCCGTCATCAGGTTTTAGAAAATACTCAGAAATTTGGGTTTCACAAGGGGATTACCCTTGCTTGCAATTATCGATTATCAATCACATTCAAAAAAAGCCTTTCGTAGCATTGTTTAGCTCTTTGTAGGTGAATTTCCGAGGCAATTTCACAATATCTGAACTAAATTTGTCTGTCCTTTTCAATACTCTGCGCTTGTAACCGAACCAGACAAATAATCTAGTGGCCAATGCAACAAAAACAACACCTCCTGTTGCAATGCCTGCAATTCACCGTCTCTGCACGCATGAATGACTATGGCACCCTCTTTTGTGAATAGGTATTGGAGCTAAAGGTATTGGTTTCCATTAGGATCGTGGAATTCAACATCCAAAATAGTATAAAATTCCACTGCAATAGTATTCCCCAGCGAGGGAAATAGTTCATTGAGACCTATTGGACTCATCACCCCCAAATAGCCTCCAAGGCTACCCAGAGTGTGATCATATGGAGCAATAAAAAATGCTCATCCATCCCTAATTGAAACAAGAACAGGACCCACATTGGTTACAAAAAAGGAGAAACATGTTTTGAAAGAAGAAGAAACTTTTGTATTAGGGTCCAGAAATCTAACTGGTCTATTGTACAATGCCCTACCTGCACTTCAAATTGGTACTCCCAACTCCATGCTAAGGTTCACTGTGCCATTCTTCAGATGAGCATCTTAACCTGAAGTTTGATTCCAAAAAACCCAAGTCCCCTGTTCTATGCCCAAGACCTTTGTTACAACGAGTAGAGTTCTGAGCGAAATACTTCACAATAGGAAGCAAAAGAAACATCGCAAAATTTCTCCGCTTTAGACTAATAATTTTCTGTGCGAAAATTCAACTGCAGACAGTAAAAACATAATATTAAACACAACTAATCCACAATGGAATTTGAACATGAGGATTTATAACCACAGAAAACCCTCTCCAGGTTAAAAGAATTCCAGAATGGCTTTAAGATTCTACTAATGAGTGCTTACAACACCATAGCAATTACTGTCACAATGAAATCTGTTGGAAGCAAAGCCCTTGTACAGTTTCTACATTTCCAGAGTGGAAGCAAGAATCTTGCTATCTCTCATGATCTGGTTCTGTGGTCAAATCCTTTACTATGGTTGTCTTGTTCTGCTAAATGTGGATTTGTCTTAGCTTTGGCTCTGGTTCTCATTTAGGATCGTGGCTATCTGATATTGTTGTGGCTTTGACTATACAAACTTGTTCAATAGGAAAATGTTGACTCTGCTATATATAGGAGCTTCAATGGGTGCTCTCAAACACTTTTTTGGGAAGCTTTGTTTTGTCTCTGATTCAAGGCAAAACTATGTTGGCCTTGGTTTTTTAGTCCTTGGAACTTAGTTCTCTCATATTTTCCATCCTATCCCCAGTTTGCTACCGAGAAAGACATAACCTCACGATATCAAAATTGACTATTTTTGGCCATTCATCTTTAGTAATGGTACAAATTTAATTTGGTGCATTCGTACAATATCTGAAGAGCAATCTTAAGCTGTTATTCAGTATTTTAGCATAACTACTACATTTAACTGCCATGCTCTAATATTTATATCAACCATAAGCATTCTTAAGGTAGTTCCACGTTTGTGAAGCAGAAGGAATGCTTCTGACAACTTCTTATCATAGTGGTACAATTCTGTTCGCAGTTTATCTTTTATAAACCTCCAATTTTCCAAACCTAGTAGAGACTATAGTTTGCATCTCAAATTTTGGACAAATCTGTTTAGTATTCTACATGCATTAAGAATAAAAAAAGCCCACAATCTGTAAAAAGCCCACAATTTTGTGAAAAGCTCACAATTTTGTAAAAAGCCCACAATTTGTAAAAAGGCCACAATTTTGTAAAAAGGTCACATTTTATTAAAAATATAAACAATTTGTAAAAAGCCCACAATTTGTAAAAAGCCCACAATTTTGTAAAAAGCCCACATTTTGTAAAAAGCTCACAATTTGTAAAATGCCCACTTTTATTTTCTTTTTTCTTATATATTGAGCTCCCATTGAGTTCAACAAGTCTTGGGTTTTCTACACCATTGAGAGAGATTTATTGTTTTCTTTATAGGATCATTTGCATCAATGGAAGAAACATTGGAGGTGGAAAAAAAATTCAAAAGGGTGAAAGGGGTGATGGCAGAGTTTATTTCCCTTGTAAAAAATGTTGTATGAGAAATAATGTTAGAGTTTTAATAGCAACAACAACAGTGCATTGTAGGAAATATGGGCACATTTATGGTGGATCGAATGACTATCGTCCCGTGGTAATTAATTATCTATCTTCATTTTGATTATATCGTAAAATTTTATATTATTTTAATATTTTTTATATGCGCACTAATGTTTGATTATTAATGTTTGTAATTTTCATAAAGGCACAGTTGCCCCCCAACTTTTTGCAGATCATCAACGAGCTTCCACAGCTAAATAGTAGTAGATTAGATGATGTTGCACCAATACAAGAGAATATTGCAGCAAATATTAGTATTGGAAATGATGTTGTACAAGGTGAAGAACATGAAGTGAATGATGAAGGTAATTTTAATGATCCCATGGAGGTAGATCATGATGACAGTAATGAGACAATTCACATTAATGATGGGACAAATCAAATGCTCCAAGACTTTTATGGTGAGTCAGATGATGATGGTGGAGATAGCAGTGACGGTATTTATGATGTACCTCTGATTGAAAGGTCAAGTGAACGACTTTTTGAACACTCAAATGCAACTCTTCTCTCTGCTACATTGTTGCTGGTGAACTTAAAGGTTATGAATAATTTGTCGAACAGATGTATGACACAACTCCTAAGTTATGCAATATGTATATATGATCACATATATGTAAATGTTGATTATTTTCCCTTTTTTTAGTTGTAATAAATGTGTAAAATAATAACTTATATATATATATATATATATATATATATATATATATCAAAACCAGCCGGTCAGGACGGCTGCCGGTTGGAACCGGCCTTGCAACCCGGTCAATAGCCTATTCTCACCTGTTTTGGCCGGTTAACCGGACCTAACTGGCTGGTTAAGTAAGGAACCGGCCAGTTTATGCATAAACCGGCCAGTTCCGTACTTAACCGGCCAGTTAGGTGCTCCTCCATGAGTTGCAAATTCCTCAGTGTCTCCTCCATGAGCTGCAAATTCCTCTATTATACTAGCAACAAAATTGTCTAATAACTCATACTCAACACCTTATAGTAGCAACAATACACATGATGACTGATAAATACAAGGCTAGCTAGCATAAAATCCCTGGCAGCATGCAACTCATCAAGTGTACTTGATGACAATTTATGTTCTCAAAACAATCAGCAGCAACCTTATTTCACACTCAGCTAGGAACTGTCAGACCCTCTCTCTCTGCTCACACATAGCAGCAACATAAATACAAAACCTTTCACACAACATACAAGAAATTTGATCATGGCATCAAGACTGATGCAAATGGTCTGACGCCACTCAAGGGACAAAAACATACAACCTAATGAAAATGTGACTGGCAATAATAAATTGACCACTAGAAAATTCCCGCTTGGAAATGCACTAAACTGGCCACTGAGTTTTCTGGGTTTTAATGAATCTTTTCAGTGATAAATTTCGTCAAACACATTGTGAGCAGACTGCTGAAGTTGTAATGCTCTCTCAACTTGTTACAAATAGCACTAATAGTGGGTTTCATAAAACAATTCAATACCTCTAAGTGTTGTAGATGTTTTTCTAGAAATTTATTGCCAAGCAAACATAGATAATGAAGAATACAAGATCTTCAAAATGCTGGTTTGATATATATATATATATATATATATTGAACCCAGAATTGTCTTTAAGGCTGATGCAATGAATTGACAGCAGATCTGAGCAGGGACAGCTTGTATATTATAATATTAACTCAACAATAAAACACAGTGAATAATATAAGAGAAACCTGATACATTACTTCAACAAGTTTGCTTATGTAAAATGCAATGATATGTATTGCATTTGGTGCCATTTTGATATATTCACCTTTGCATGGTATATAAATGAGAAAAAATTTCATATTTTGTCTCTATTGGCTTGGAATCATGGTTGCAAATCTTAAAAATAGTTTTCTTTTTTATCAAAAAATAATTATTTAATGTATTTTTTTTAAAACTGGTTCATTAAGATTTGACCGCTACCGGTTAGACCGGTTCCGGTTCGAAACCCGGTTAATTAGATCCACCAGTCCGGTCACCGGTTCCGGTTTTAATAACTATGATATATATATGTGTGTGTGTGTGTGTGTGTGTGTGTGTGTGTGATTAATAATCTTTACAAGACACTAGTTTTTGTTTATGTTGTAGATTGTTGGGTGAATATTTGTTACCATCGCCAAATACTTTACCTCACACATATCTAGATCTATGTGCTATTATGAAACACTTTGGAATGGAATATAACACTATAGATGCATGTCCTAAAGATCATATTATATATTATGGAGAACATGCGTTGAAATCAGAATGTCCGAAATGTGGTACCAGTATATATCGAACAGATCAACTAACCAAAAAGGTGCCTCAAATGGTTCTTCATCATATTCCCATAATTCCACGTTTGCAGCGAATGTTCAGGTGTAACAGCATAACACAGTTTATGGATTACCATTCAAAGAATAGAAGTGGAGATGGTGTTCTTCGAATGCCTGCAGATGGTTCTGCATTTAGAGAAATCGAGGAAAAATATGTAGATTTTAAAAATGAACCTCGTAATGTCGGGCTTTCATTGGTAGCTGATGGTGTTAATCCATTCAGAGAGCTTAGATCTACTTACTCAGTGTGGCCTATTTTCATTATCAACAATAAAATTCCTCCTTGGATGTCAATAAAGAGGCAGCACATAATGTTGACTATGATTATTCCAGGTATTTGATACATTATTTTTTTGAATGTAACATTTTCATTTCTCTCGTTGTTTGCATAAATATATATTTTATTTATTTACTTACTTATATATACATATATCATGGTAGTAATTATTATGTACCATAATTTTGAACAATTAGGTAAGTACTAGGTCAAAGATATGAATTTATATATTGAGCCTCTTATCGATGAGCTAATACAGTTATGGCATGGCATCACTATGTATGACATCACTAAACCAATCAAGCAGAAGAGATTTCAATGTCGTGGAATGCTTGTATGGACAATTCATGGTGCCCCAGGACTAACACATGTTTTTGGTATGTAACATTTCATTGCACTTTAATATAATACATAATTATCTAAATTAGATATACCATATTGCATGTTTTAAAAATGATCTCATAGTATATTAATTGTTATTGATCCATCTATTGCAGGTCTTCAAACAAAGGGTAGATTTGCATGTCCAGTTTGTGGCCCGAAGATGAAGTATCGTCATTCGCCAGACTTAAGAAATATGGTGTTTGATGAGTTTAGGCACTTCCTCCCTAGGAACCATAAGTATCGTACTACTGAAAAACATCTTTTCAATGATAAAGAAGAAACTAGATTAAAACCACGAAGAATGACACCTCAGTTGTGGATGTTGGAATATAACAGAATTAATAATCGTTGAGCAGCTGGTACGTAATTTGTGTGTGTATATATATATATATATATATATATGATTTTTTTATGTAATGTTTGGAATTTTTGTTTTAACTAATGAATTTATTTTATTGTATTTTATAATTACTATTGTTCTGATTTATTTTATTCTTTGATATCAAGGTCATTGTCACCGTGAAGGTACTAATATTGTACTTCCACCTAGAATGAAATGTTATCCTTCTCAATTCGTGAGGTTTCCCTACTATGAGGGCCTAAAAATAGCTCATTTGTTTGATACAATGCATGTCGGGAAGAATGTGATAGAAATGTTATGGCGAACCATAGATGGTGCACATGATAGAGATAAAATTGACAAAATTTGTGTTGACATTGAGAAATCGAATCATGCAATGAAAAGTGTGATCGACGGATCAAATAACAATGGAGGTCGAAATTATAATAATATTCCATGGTTATTAACAGAACAACAAAGCAATGATGTAAAAGAGGTCGTTAGAAGAATTAAATTTCCAACAAGTTTTTCTTCAAACATAAATAATATCTTAACGAAGAAAGGTGACTTCAATGGGGTGAAAACACATGATTGGCATACCTTTGTTAAGGTAATTTTTTTGGTATACGTTTTTGTATGCTATTGCTTGAATACATATTTTAAATTTTCCTTTTTTTTGTTTAATTTGGAAACCAATAACGATTCATTTTTTATTGTTATAGTATGTTCTACCTGTATCTCTCCCAAACGACTTCGACAACAATGTCAAACAAGTTATATATGGTCTTAGTAAATACAGGAGGTAAGTAGTTTTGATTTATACACAAAATCTAATTGCTACAATTTCTTTTCGTACTTGATGAAATGATGTATTAATTTACTTGTAATTAAATATATATTATGTTTCATTGAAATAACCTTGCGTAATGATTTGCAGATGGTTGTCATTGAAAGAAATCCATCAAGATGAAATAAAGTATTGGAAGAGAGAAATTCCTCGCCTAATGTGTGAAATGCAAAAGTATCTACCTCCAGCATTTTTCAATGCACAAGAACACTACTTGATACACCAAGTTGAGGAGATTGAAATGTGTGGACCAGTACACACAAGGTCAATGTGGATGGTCGAGAGGCACCTGAAATCCTTGAAGGCTTTGGTTAGATAAAGAGCATGACCTGAGGGTTCTATGGTGGAGGGATATGTGGTATATCAATCCATGGTGTATATTAGTCATTATCTTCCTATATTAGATGCACCAGCTATGAAGGCGGTGGATTGCATTTGGGATGTGAACTCCATCAAAAAATTTGAAGTGGAGCACCTGTTGGGAAAAGGTAGAATGAAGAAAGTGAGAGGTAAAAGATTTATTATGTATAATACATATAATGTTTCATTTTTTTACATCATGTTTATGATCATTATATTCATTTATGTCTTATTCTTTCATAGTTTATCAATTAATATAATTTACCATGGTTATAAGTAATATTTATTAATATTGGTGAATTATTGATTTTTTATTCAGGTGCTCAAGATTACGAGGCACTACTTTTATACATTGAAAACAATCTTGAGTGGATGAGTGAATGGATTGAAACATGTAAAGCACGTAACGACGGTAGGTTATCATGGCAACTACTGTCTGAATTGATTATAGAAGCGTATCGTAGTGGAGATGGGAACGTTACGGACAGGGAAATCGATTTAGCATATGGTTTGAAAGATAGAAAGGTAAGCAATTAATTCACCTATTTTATTCATTACTTATTTTATACTATATTTATAATGTGACAAGAATTTTTATTTTTCAGTTAATTTTCATGTTGTGTAAATTATATGTTTAATTATTAATTGAGAATGCATCTTTTTCATGTTTGGCATATTGTAGTTAAAACACCACAAGGCTATGTGGTGCAATGGTCGTCAATTTTGCGTTAAACAGTTGGATGATAACAAGAAAAATTATGATAGTGGGATAACTGCAGTATTCTAGGTCACTAATGTTTCCTCTAGGAGTGACAGACATCCTCGAGAATCTGAAAATAGATATTATGGGTTCTTAGATGATATAGTTGAGTGTGATTTTAATTCCTTCAAAATAGTTTTGTTCGACGTCAAATGGTATAGGCTACGAATGAATGTACGTGATGATGATAGAACACTTATTCAACATGACAATGGATTTCCAATGGTCAAAACATCGAAGTTTGAAGCAGGAAAAGATCGCTATGTTTTTCCAAGCCAATGCGAACAAGTCTTTTACTCAGAGGTTCCAGGTGAGAATGAATGGTCATTTGCTATTAGATATGATCCAAGAGGAAGGCCAGTAGAGTATACTATAGAGGAAGAAGATGATATTGATCAAGAAGAAGATGATGCAGTGGCAGATGAGCAGGAAGATGCATTGACAGACGAAGAAGATATCTTAGAAGATGAACCAGGCATAGGAGATGAGGCAAAAATTATTGATGATGATGTCGATGAGGATATTATTGAAAATGACATAATTGATGATGATGATGATATGGTCGATCATTTCAACACCGTTTCTGAATCAGATGTTGATATAGATGTCGATCAGTTGGATGAAGATCAAGAAGATACAGAAGAAGAATATTGATACAGATGTTATGTTCGAGTATGAGTTGGTATGTTATAACTTTATATTTTAATATGTAGGAATTATTGTCTTTAAATAATTTACTAATTATGTGGGTTTGTTGCATGTTGTTTATTATTTCAAACCAATAAATAATGGCCTTACTATTGTTTATTATTTCACAGGATTTGCAGGATTGATTTGATTCTATGGTCAGGTCTCTGAAAAAACCAATTAAACACTTAAATAGTCAATATCTGGAAGACAGGCTTTACCCCCACCATAAATTGATGAAAAACCGGCCTTCAGTTCAGCTTTCTGTGCTGAAGACGAGGGTGGATTTGCATGATCATTTGAATGAAAATGAATCAGATATTTAGGATGTTTTTTAGGGTAGATCCATAAGCCCCATAGATGAAGACCCCATTGCTGCAGAATTTCTGTCTGCGTTGAAGCACAAGTATAGTGTTGTATCGGAATACAAATTAGAGGACAACTATACCAAGTCTAAATCAACTAAATCCAGTTCTAGTGCTCTTGAACTTACCGAATTAAAGCCAGAAGAAGGATTTACAATCTCTAATGGGAAGGGGTATGGCAGTTCCAATATTGGATTGGATGTCCGGAGCTCTGCAATAGGCACTGGACCTGATCATAATGAACCCCAACTAATTCAATGTGATGAAAATATGGACTTTGATTATGATCAGGAAAACAAGCCAGAGCATTTTGGCAATATTGAAGAAACTGAAGAGGTTTCCTGTGATCGATTAAATCAACTCAGCCATAAGACATCTACTGTAGGCTAGTTTGTATCAGAAGGAGAATCGGTTTTTCTTTCCCATAATGATGGATGCTGCTCTTTTCACGATATAGCAAATTCAGAGGTGTGAAGGCTTTAATTATTGTACTTAATTTTGGGGTTTATGGGTGTTATAATTTATACATTTTGGGATTTTCTATTAGAAATAGGGAAAAGCCTAGGGGTTAGATTATTCTCATGGTTTAAATTTCTATATTTGAAATAAAATTCACCAATTTATATTTAAAAAATGATTTGCCTAAATATTTGATGTAGTTTAAATAGGATGTAGTTCATTTCAAAAACTGTTGAAATTTTCTAGAAACTATGATTGGGATTTCAAGAATATTTATGCACTCTTTAAATTTTCCCTTAACATAAAGGGAAGTTGATGTATGAGTAATACTCAGTATTGTTTTTTTCCAATCTCCAGGAGAAGGCTGAATATAAAGCTCCATATGGGCTTACCCAAAACATGTGGGGTGATTGCTGGTTGATCAGAGCAGCTGGTTCAGATGGTCACTCTAGTAAATATGTTGTGGCAGCATCTGCAGGTTGTACATTGGACTCAGGTTTCTGTTCATGGGACTTTTATAATAAAGAAATTATGGCATTCCATACTGAATCAGAGGCCTTCACTTCAACATCCAGTACCATCTCTCCAGTTTTGGCAGAGAGGGATGTCTCGGGGAGAAATTTTGGCTTTGCAAATGTTGTGCCATAGAATCAACATTGGTGGTACAGGCCATGTGGGCCTCTTATGGTATCTACTGCCAGTGCCCAAAAGACAGTTAATATTTATGATATTCGTGATGGAGATCCCGTGATTTCAATGTGTTTGTTTTGAAAGTTTAGGTTTCATAGTAAATCATCAATGGGCTCTGAAATAAGGCACATTGAAATCTTGGATACATGTTTCATGCCAAAATCAGTTGTATCTTCCATAAATACACAATCTTGGACCACTCTGTATAAATCTGCTTCTCAGACAATATTACATCTCCCTCATTATACATGTGGTGTTCTTACATGCATAGCAAAGGCATTGTTTTGGCAATCATTTTATAAGTCACTAGATATTGTGGGTACAAGGATCTAGGGTCTCCACATGAAGATGTGTTGCCCGGAGACTCACTCTACCTGTCCTTAAATTTGTAAACATATTAGTATGCCAATGCTTCTTTCATTTTGTATGCATAAGACAATTTTTTGTCAAAGTCCATAATTGTTTTTAAGTTTTATCCATCCTAGTTTTGTTGTGAATGCACAGTTTTTTGGCTCAACACAGATCTGTTATATCTTTGTACTTTTCCTTTACTAACTATTTGAAATTTCTAGTTATATTTAGAGGTGTCTTTTAAGGGATGAGGGGAATTACTTGGATTTAGTGCTGCCCACTCTCAATAGATGCTTACATTAAACTATGACACATTGTAATGTATATCAGTGGTAGTTGGGGCAGCAACAAAATCTGTTTCATGCTTCAGTAGATTTATTCTTCTTGGAAAGATTTCAGCTGACAAAAAAAAGGGAATGAAACACGCAACCAGTCCCCTTCCTTTTATTGGACCACCTACTTTCTTTTTATGAGAGCATCTCCAATCTAAAGTTACTAGAAGTGGTCAAAAGTGAGTTTGGTTAGTTGGCAAAGTCCAAATATTCTTAGCCCTCAACAATGTTTAAATAATTCATAGGCATGTTAACCCCTCCTAGACTGTGTTACATAAGTGGGTTTTGCAGAATTTTATGCACTTAGGGTTAGACTCAAATTTTGAAATTTGATGTAATTAGGATTATATTCAAGTGCTGGCCAAATTGGTAAAATTGATACTCAGCCATAGCTGAAAGGCAATAATATGCAGTGGAGTCATTCTATGAAATGATTCAATTTGGCATGTGAATCTCACATCTAAGGGCCATTAAAATCCCATGGATGGAGACTGATCAGGATTCAAAATTGTTGTTACTATTAGTGGAGTTGGGTATGGCACAAGTACAATAAAAATACTGGCAACAATAGTAACATCATAGATTCAAAATCTTAATCTCTATATTAAATGAGCATTAGAATGTAACTTGATTTCAGTAAAATCTCTAACAGGTTTGTTCTAAATCAGACCTGAAATGCTCACTTGTAAAGATGTTTAAGGCTTGAGGTTGTATGACACTGCAACAATTGACTTGTTGAGTACATGATGACATTAGGTCATTGTGAAACTGAATATATGCTACTTCGGTATGAAGATTGAGTGCACAAACTGTGTTTTCTAAATAATGTTTCCAATGAAACCTGAAATGGCTCTTGTTATGCTGAAAACATCTGTCATCTTTAATCTAATATCAATTTGAGTGAAAAGGGCAGCTAAACCACATGAAAATGCTCCGAAGATGTTACAGATGCATGGAAGCTCTAGAAATTTAGCCCCTCACTATGTTATTTGATGCAGGGGCATTAGGCCCAAGACAACTTTTGTACATAAATAAATGTAAAGGGGGGTCTCTTGTTTTATTTACCTATAAAATTATCCATAGTTGATCTATTTTAGTTAATTTGTAGAGAAAATGTAACTTCCCGAATGATTAATGGGCACCTGAAGAGATAGTCAGTTTCACAATTTATGCTAATTCTAGGAGTCTGTCTCTGTCTGTCAGAGCGTTAGTCTCAGAGTTGGCCTTGAGCGGTTTTGAAAACTCACTCTCATTGCGAGGAGTGATCAAATTTGAAGGGCGGGTCTTAATTTCAATTAGAAGGGCATATATTTATGTCACCCTTCCATGATGAAAAGCTTTAAAAAAAATCATTTCAATTGACCACAATACATTATTTTTACATTTCATTTTCAGAAAGAGAAAACCATCAATATTTATGTTAATAAAATACTTTTACATATACAATAGTGAAGGAGGCTCCATCTTGGATTGCTTAAATTGTTCTATTGTCTATTAAAACTCTTTTGGAATTCTAAGACTTCCACTAATTACACATCTCAAATAATTAGAACAGTCCCTTGACTTGGCCGTAAAATTGATCCAAGATAGCACAGGTTGCAAAGGACTACGTATCAAAATGGGCATATAATTCTATTTCTCCATTATCCTTCCGTGGCTATATAGATTGTGAATCCGGATAGATTCCCTAAATAGCCGCGCCCTAGTCTCTTTCCTACCAATCACATTTTAATGGAAATTACTGGTCTTTGATTGAATGTAGAATTACTGCAATGGAAAAAAGAAGAGGAGTATCCAGAGATCAATATACCTATAAGGATATAACACCACATATTGTAATGATAGATATGCAGTTGTAACATTTTATCCATGATCTAAATATAAATATATAGTGAGTAGAAATCTCAGCGGAGTTTTGCAAGAGCTCTATAACTTGGCATATAATCATTGCTCAAAATGTTCAACAAAACAACACTTGATGAGTGAAAACTATATTTAGGTGTGGACAACAATATGTTTTATGTATCATTTGACCTCCATGGAGTTATCATTGCACAAGCTTGGATGATCCAAATAGTTGGTAGTAGGAGATGCCATGTACACTCTACAATTTTAGGTCGGTCAAGCTCCTTGATATTAATTCAAATTTTAATAGACAACAACTACAAGCGTGAACCCACATCCATATTTCATGCATATACGTGATCCCTTATTTTTCACTACACTTTTCCTCATTACTTTCCCAATTTTCCTTCGTTTGGCAGTTGAAAGAGCGGAGGTCCAGCAGATTTTGGATCCACGAACCATAAAAAATGGAGAACGATAAGGGACTCAGCCCAACCAGCGATAATAATAATCATAGTATTTCTGTGGGAAGTAAAGTGAAGAAGGGCGTTTTGGATGCAGGCACCAATGTGTGGGAGGTTTTTCAGTATGTAAAAGCTTTCATTGTCTCTCAGGTAAAAGCTTTAATTAATTCTAAATATAGAATTGGCATCATCTTTAATGTTTTAATTGCATATTTCAATATTGTTGAATGGACAAACATGTGAAGAAATTGAGCGCCAAAGATGAGAAGGAATTGATGGAGGCCGAATTTTAAGAAGATCGAATGCAGGCAGATGCTGCAGACTCAGTCAAAGCACAAAAGAAAAGGAATGAATAGGAAGTTTTGGGCATCCAAAGTTCATAAATGTTAAGAATTCAGGTCTTTGCTTATCTTTTATCTGTAGATGTTGATCAGTTTTTTGTTTTTAAGTTTTTTTGTAGTGTGGCTCTTTGTAAACCTATTGTTTGCCACATTTCTTTACTTGTCAGGCTTATCATTTATTCTCCAAATGAAGCCCTATAATCTATAACACTATATGGGCATGCAGCTCACTTGTTAAAATATAGTTGATACATTCCTAGAATATATTAATTGTGTACATTCCTGGAATATATTAATTTGCAGGCATGCTTAAAAGAGAGATAGGGTTTGATAAAATCAAAAACCATGAACATGAAGAAAAAAAAGAGGCAATTATTTATTACAAATAGAACCAAGACACTATCTCCTCATTAATAACAAAACCTTAGTCCAAAAATCATATGTACAGATTCTAGAAGTCGAAAGTTGAAAATTTCTGAAATGGAACCAGGCCCTTTTCAAAAGAATAGATTTAGTAAAAACAAGGGTGAAGAAAGTTATCTTATCAAAATTTCCACATACCATGTTAGCAAGGAATGACTCTAAGTCCTGAGTAATGAGACTGAGGAATTTCTCTTTTGCTGCAGGTTGCAGTTCTCTTCTCCAACACGATGAAAAGAAAATTCTTAGCTTTGGAGTCTGAAGCTTGAGTCACAACTTGGAAGTTGGTAAGGAAAATTATCAGGGTTGTTGCCAGTTGGCTTGGAGTTCGCAGCCTCATTAATTTTCTTTAATGCATTTACTTCAATGTTGTAGTTGTCACTGGCCAGCAACCTTTACAATAAAATTTATTAGACCCATCACGCTACAAGGAAAATTTGACATGATCACTGATCATTGATTTCTTATTATGATAACAAATATTGGAGATTTAATGTTTTTTTTTAAGTTTCATTTTTTTTTTTTAAAATTGAAACCACCGTCATTATACCGACGCTTTGTAAGCGTCGCTCTTCTGACGTTTTGAATGATTTCCATTTTCGTCGATCTTGTGACGTCCGTCGATATTGCGACAGTTCTTCCTGGCGTCGGTATTGCGATGCTATTGGAAAGCGTCGGTATTACGACGCTTCTGGAAAGCGTCGGTCTTGTGACACTTTTGCACGGCGTCGATATTGCGACAGTCTAGAAACGTCGAAAGAGCGACAACATAAAGACGTCGGAAGAGCGACGTTCAAAACGTCGGACCACATTTCGTCGGAATTGTGACAGTTCTTCCTGGAGTCGGTATTGCGACGCTTCTGGAAAGCGTCGGTCTTGTGACACTTTTGCAATACGTTGGTCTTGTGACACTTTTTTACGGCGTCGGAATTGCGACAGTTTAGACACGTCGGAAGAGCAACAGTATAAAGACGTCGGAAGAGCGACATTCAAAAAATTGGACGACATTTCGTCGGAATGGCGACACTTTAAAAATGTCGGAAGAGCGATGTTCAAAACGTCGGACCACATTTCGTCAGAATGGAGACACTTTACAAACGTCAGAAGAGTGACGGTTTGGGAAACGTCGGAAGAGCGACGCTTGTTTGGAAGCGATGGAAAAAGTGTCGGTATTGTGACACTTTGTCAAGGCGTCGGAATTGCGACGTTATGGTGAACCACGTTTTTTCCGTCCTTGAACTGTTGCTCTTGCGACGACTATGTGTCGGAATAGCGATGAAGTTTCCGTCGGAAATTTGGCCAAATTTTCTAGTGTAGTCATCTAAAATAGAGGATCTTTAAAGATGATACTATGGTATGAAATGGTAAGGAATGAAGGTGAATGATAAGAAAAATTCCAAGGTGACCACTTAGGAATCAGATCTAGGGATAGGGCATGCCATTAAACACCTATGATCCAACCCCTAAAAGGCTAACTCTTCAGACAACAAGAAACACTTATGATTTAAACACAAAGGTGAAACCAGAGATCAGAGAAAGGATTTGAAATTTCAATGCTTCCACATTCAACTTAAGGGAACTTAGAAAGGTTTGATTGATTGAAAAAGGCCCTATTGAGACAGAATCATCATTCTAAACTCCCAGTATCCCAATTATTTCAATTAAAACCAATCAAGAACATCTAAGAACATATTCATAACTTCATACATTAGTTAGTAGTGAATAACAACTACTACACTGGTTAAATTATCTTGAATAAGTTCTCAAATAACACAATCAGTAGAAAACATCAAAGATAAGAAGAGCAAGAGCATTAGGGTACCATGCGAGGGTATATCCTAAGCCATATTTCTAATTCTTACTGGAGAAATGAAATGAAATGAATTATAGAAGGAAAACAAGGACTAAGGTAGAAAACATCACTGCTACTTTAAATCAGGATCCAAAGAAATGTGCTTGTTATATTAAAGAGCAACACCAGTCATATACAACATCGTCCAACAGTTTGATATTCAGTCTGAAATCATCTTCCTCAGCCTATCTTACAACTTTACACACAGAACTATGTCTCAAGATAAACAACTTACGATTCACAGATATCTGATCAACAACCAACAACGTGTTTTTTCATGAGTTTTATAGCTAAAAGAGAGGCAGAGGAGGTAGATGAAACATTGAATGAAACATTAAAACATAAGAAGAAGAAGGGGACTCGAGGCCTATTCTGTCTTAATATCTATGCATTAATCTTCAGTACTCTTTGGATGAAAGAGTGGTCTTCGATAGGCTGATAGTAACTCCAGGTATTTTATGTGATGTACTTTAGGCTGCAGTACTCTGTAGTACTCTGTTATAAGAAAAGGCAGATAAATGAATTTCGGGTCTAGCATACTGCATAAAAAATGCTTTGGTAGCATTAGGACTTCTGTCAGGATGTAGATCTTCTCAGGAACACGATGTAGAATAAAAACAGTATGGGTACTTTGTCCTTTCTCGGAAGGGATCCTTTTGCTGATGTGAAACACTGATGTGATCTGTTCATATGATTTAGGCCTTATTAGGTCGTCTGTGTTAATCACAAGGTCTTAAATATGGTACATTCACCCTTTAAACACTGAATTAGAGCTTAAAATATTCACTAACGGGCTTTAAACCTCTTTAATTCTTCACTAATACTCTTTGCCGCTTCATTGATTATCTTTGTCTATGAATTTGCAGGGCTTATGGTGCTGGAGGTTTTAAACGGAATTAATACACCTGATTTGGATAAAATATGCGTTAAAAAACCTCTCAGGAGTCTTCCTGTAAATTCTAGCTCTAAAAATCTTCCTCTGTGCTACTATGTCACTAATAGTGACAATGTAGAAAAGGACAGCTTTTGCTGTCTCTAACCCTACACAAACACACAAACATGTTAAGAAAATCCATGTGAGAGTGATGGTGAATGTCAAGGAGGACTGTGGGAATGGAAGCGCATACATGGTGGAAGTGGTGGGTGCAGTGGAAAACGATTGAAAAATGCAGTGGAACGATGAAAAATTGATCTGATGGAGGCCTGATGAAGGAATGGTCGTGGACCGTCCGATCAGATCTGGTAGTGGTGATCGACGGTGGAGATTAACTAATGGAACGACTTTAGAGGTTAGGCAGAATGAAATACACTTTTAAGGAAAAACATTAAAGTTTTAATGCAAGCGAATTACAAAGGAAATGTATGGAAATGCAATGAAATGAGCTTTGAATGGTGGGACCGGCATGGGCGGAGGGCGATGGAATATGGAATGTTAGATATCAGGACGAGATCAACGGCTAAGATGACCCAATGAAACTATATGGTAGAGCGATGAAAGAAATATGAACGGAATGCGTGATGTAATGAGGCTTGTTGATCTATACAAATTAACGGTCGAGATCTGTAGATGGGCATTCAGGAACAAAAGTGGGGAACTGGTTTTTAGGAGGAAAACCACTGTTTTTGCATTGCAAAAGAACGGTTTTAGAAATTTCCCAAAATCACGCGATATGGTCCGCCGCCCGACACGTGGCAAAAAAAAACCACCCATTTCGCGTGATTTCAAACTGTTAAACTTCGGATGCAAAAAGAACGCGATATGGATGCTGGCTGTTGGATTTGGGACGATGAGATCCGACGGTGGGAGGTGGAGCGCGATATGAGAAAGTGCACGGTCAGAAGCAGGGGTCAAGTCAATGGCGGTTTAAACATGGGTCGTCCGATCAGTGGAATGAACAGATGAGATTCAATCGGAATCAGAGGATGCAGGGGCCAAAACTCCGATGGGATGATGTTGTGATTGCATATGGACCGTCAGATCGACGAAAGATCAACGGTTGAGATTGTTTGGAGAAGAGTCGATGGAGGGAAAATTGGCAGAGCGTGATTCAATCTTGACCGTTGGTTCTTGTGGATTTAATGACCAGGATTGCATCGGAGGATTTCAATCAGAGGGGACAGAGGGTGGCACATTAGATTTTGCGATTAGCGATTTTGCGATGGCCATTGGATCTGGAAAGGGATCAATGGTGGAGATTGCAGTGGAGGGTAACAAGGGAATGAGGCAAGGCACGGTGAAAAGCACGGACCGTTAGATCTATTCAGATCAATGGCGTATATTTCACCCATAGTTAATAGAATAGAACCCCATCGCATCGGAGAATTTCACTTGACAAAAGAAAATGCGCTCGCACAAACTTCCAATTGCGATGGGCGGTGAACGCGATTAGCGCTGGTCATTGGATCTAAAGGGGAATCAACAGCGGAGATCTTAATTAAAGTTGTAATGGAGGGATGCAGCAGGGCACGATGAGATAGCGCGGACCGTTAGATCTTATACAAATCAACGGTGGAGATCGCACCCATGCTCAATAGACCAAATCACTCTCGCATCAGAACTTTTTAGTTTACAAAGGAAAAAGTGCTCCGCTCCAACTTTCCGATGCGATAAGCAATGTATGGTTTAGCGCTTGATCTTAGCATATGGTTTCATGGGGGGGAAGTGGTTAGGGGCTGGGCCGAAAGGGGCTAAGCCTGTTATATGATGAAAAGTGGGTTTTTAGGCCTAAAAATGGTGTTTTCAAGGCTTAAAAGAGGTTCTGGTAAGGGGAAAGAGGGGTTTTAAAATCAAATGAAAGGGTTCATATGATCTTTAAAGGGTAATTTTGTGGTTTAGAAGACTTATGAAGGGATTTTTGGGGTTAAAGGGGAAACTTTGAGAAGGGAGAAAAGGGGTTAAAATGGGGAATTTTGTAGGGATACAAAGGGGAAAATGGAGGCTTTCTGAGCATAATTTTTCACAGACAATGAGGATTTCTTGATGGAAACAGTAGTGAAGATATTATCAAAGGTAAAGGGCACACATAGGCTTTTAAGAATGAGATATTTTTAGAGGAAATGTGTCTCTTGAAGACTCAGAAAAATATTTAGCCACCTTTTTTCTTGCCAAAAATTTTATAGGTGGCTAACAGTGGCTCCACATGGGGATGGCATCTTCTTGAAGATGTCAAGAACTTCAGAAATATTCTTTGGGAAGTAGGCCAGATGCCTGATCTCTGATCCATATTTCTTCTTTGATTCAATTGTTACAAACATGATAGATATTAATCAGCAGAAAACATTCCCCAAACAATCTACCTACCCAACCTACAATCCTAACATTTTTTCTTCAAGGTACATTTGAATTTACAGACCTTCTTCATAATTTTTTATTGAAAGCAGAAAAAAAACTAGTCTAATTCTACCCTTATTCCTCCACGAGACCAGATTAAACAGTTGGCCTCATAGCTTCTCTACCTAATCTAATATATGCTAGGATTAAGATGTCTACCAGATTTCTTCTCTACATTATACAACAGAAATTTAAAAACAGTCAAACCAGGATTAGACAATCTGGTTTGCTGTGGATCCATGGCATAAAGACAGCTGCACATGAATGAAATTGTAGAAACTTGAAAACAAAATTTGAAGGCTTGAGATTTCGAAACTTTGAAGCATCCTTCTTTTCTTTGTGACTCAAGATTTGAGCTCGTTAGAGTCACTCTCTTTTTCACTTCAGCTCTGGTTTTGGGCTTGTTAGAGCTGATTCTTCTTTCTTCTTTGCTGGTTCAGATTTTGAGCATATTAGAACCAGCCTCTTTACTTCCTTTGGCTCAGGTTTTGATCATATTAGAGCCAATACTTTGCACTTCAGAGGTTCATGTTTTGAGCATGTATGAACCTCTCTTTCTCTCTTTTTGAAAAAAATTCTCTTTTTCTTTGAAATCAAAACACAACAATGGTATTTACAATGGAAATAAGCGGTAGTAATTCTTGAGCATCCTGCCATTGACAGGACCCCCAAACATATCTGTACCATCAAGTTCTTGCAAAAAAAGAAGCATTTGTACCAACGGTGGCTTGGATGATGTAAGGACCCTGCCACAAACTATCAAATTTTATATGTTTTCCTTTGTCTTCTCTCCTAGAGTCCCACTTTAGAACCTTATCTCCAATTTTGAAGTCACAATCTTTCATTATTTTGTCAAACAACTTCTTTATATTTTCCTGCACTTTCAGAGCTTTGTTGTAGAATTTTTCTCTTGTTTGTTGGAGATGTATTATTTGATTTATCCTCCTTACCATGTTTTCCTCTTCTGTCTGAATCTCTTGGACTAGTTTAATCACTAGTACCCCTAGGCTGGTAGGAAACATTGCCTCTCTCCCATAAACAAGCTAATATGGTGAAATTCTAATGGATTTCTTTGTTTTTAGCCTATCATCCCACAAAGCATGCACTAACTTGTTATGCCATGACTTTTTGTTCTCTTCAAGCAGCTTTTTGATAATGGTCACCAAGCTCTTGTTTGATGATTCAGCTAACCCATTACCTTGTGGGTAATAAGCAGTTGAATGATTGAGTGCTATCTGATACCTGTGAAAAAAACAAATCATTTTCTTGGATCCAAAAGCAGCAGCATTATCAGTTATTATCTTTCTAGGGTAGCCAAATCTAGAGAGGATGTGGTCTTCTAGGAACTTAATGATGACAGAATTTGCAGCATTCCTAGAAGGGATGGCCTCTATCCATTTTGTGAAATAGTCTGTGGCTGTAAGGATCCACTTGTGTTGTGCAGAAGATGCAGGGTGTATTTCTCCTATGAAATCTAGGCCCCATTGTTGAAAGGGAGCCTCAACAGTAATAGGTTGCAATGGTAAATGGAGGAGCTTCCTTTTGCCTTCAAAAATCTGGCACTTATGGCAGGCAATTATCATTTTGTGGATGTCATTGAAAAGTGTAGGCCAGTAATAGCCAGCTCTGAGTATTTTTTTAGCAGTGGATTTCCAGTTTAAATGGCCTCCACACTCTCCTGCATGGAACTCCTGTTTAATCCTCTCCACTTCAGTTTCAGGCAGGAATTTAAGCAGCAAACCATTTGTGTTTTTCCAATATAAACATTCATTCAGTATGCAATAGTTTCTGGCTTTTAAATTTAGGAATATGGCCTTAGTCTTTGATAATTCAGGAGGGGCATTAAGGTTTGTGAGTACATACAGGATATCAGAATACCAGGGAGAGTTTTGAAATTTTTCTTCAACAGTAGGATCGGGAAATTCTTCATGTTCATCCAAGGCATCCACCATGTTTATGTCAAGGGCTTGCAGGTTAGATTCAGCCATTAGTTGAGCTAAGCCCTGACCTTTGATCAGTTTTGTGGGTTTTATTTCTAGATCATATTCTAATATTACAGCAATCCATTTTCCCCTCTTTCTATCCGGATCTTGGGACAAAATGTCTTTTACCACTATGTTTGGCACGTAGGCAATGATGTGAGAATGCAGAATATACACCCTAAAGTATTTCAAGGCCTTTACCAAGGCATAGGCCTGTTTTTCCATTATGTTATATTTTAAGGGTGCATCCCTTAGAGATTTGCTGAAGAAAGCAATGGGCTATTCCATTCCCTCTGGATTTTTCTGCAGTAGGACTGCAGCCACTGTATGCTCGGAGGCAAAGGACAATATCAGGAAATCTTTTGAAAGTCAGGGTTGATTAAGACGGGTGCATGGGTGAGTGCAAGTTTAACTAATTCAAAATATTTTTTAGCCTCTACAGTCCACTTAACCCCCTACACCTTTTTTTAGCATGTTTTTCATATCCCTAAGGTGCTCAGCTAAGTAAACCTCATTAAGAAGTTAATTTTCCCAATAAAGGAATGCAACTCTTTTATGTTTCTCGGGTGGGTAATCTACAGTATTCCCTCAACTCTCTGCGGGTCTATCTTAATTCCCTTCTTTGATATAATATGGCCAAGAAGCTTACCTTCTTGAAGCCCAAATACAGTCTTCTTGGGATTTAAAGACAAACCAAACCTTCTACATTTTTCAAAAAATCTTCTCAGATGTTTTAGGTGCTCCTCATCAGTCTTGGAATAGACTGTTATGTCATCCAGATAGATGACAATGAAGTGCCCTATTTCCTCCGAAAATTCTATGTCCATTGCTCGTTGGAAGGTTGCACCAGCGTTCATCAGTCCAAAAGGCACTTTTACGTACATAAAAGTGCCCCGCGGAGTGGTGAAAGCAGTCTTGAGTTGGTCTTCTGGGAGTACTAACACTTGGTTATAGCCTGAAAAACCATCTAACAGGGAGATCCTTTTTTAGCCAACTACCCTCTGTAGGATGTGTTCCATCTTTGGTAAGGGGTAATTGTCTTTAAGTGAAGCTCTGTTAAGATTTCTGAAATCAATGCACAATCTGATCTCACCTGTTTTCTTTCTCACAGCTACAAGGTTGGAAACCTAATCGAAGAACCTCACAGGCACTATAATTCCTACCTCGTACATCTTCTTGATTTCCTTTTCGACTAGAGGTAGATGTTTCGGGTTAATTCTGCGAAGTTTCTGTCTGAAGGGTTTTTGGTTTTCTTTTAAAGGGATCTTGTGCTGGATAATCTTCATATGATAGGATTTTAAGTCCTCATAGCTCCAGGAAAACACATCAATGAACACTTTAAATAAGTCAATATATTTCTTTTTCACGTCTGCAGGCAAGGACTTAGCTATTTTAATCATCTTAGGCTTATCCTCGGTGCCTATGTTGCATTCCTCGACATCAGAGTCTGAGTGTTCAATAGTGGGTTTTTTTTCTATGTCGTTAAAATAAAAAAGGTCCTCTAAAGGTGCCAGTCCTCTGGGTATATTCTTATATTTCGACTGCAGCACCTCTATTTCCTCTTTTTCTGTGTTCTTATATTCTTCGATTTGATTTCCAAGTTCTTTAGTTAACATGTTTATTTCTACGTTATGTGGTGATCTTTCTTCGTCGGGGGGCTCTTCACTCAGACAACTTTCATCAGATTTAGAGTCTGAATCAAAAAATTCAAACTTGTTCCTGCCAATCAGGAAATACTCTATCTACTTCTTGCCCTCAAAGGCCTACCAATATTTCTCATTATCAGGCACTGCAGGTCTATATTTCATCTAAATGATGATTTTTTTGTCACTAGGTGCTTTATGATATGAACTAGCAACGCAGGCTAATCCATTCGCAATTATGTCCTGACTCCTAGGAACAAACACAAGTTCATACTCTACAAAGGTTTTCAATAAATCCATAGCATCGTTTATGTACGCTCTCAATCTAGGGTTCTTTGTAGTATACTCTCCGTTCACTTGTTTTATGATTAACTCAAAGTCTCCATGTACAGCTATCCTACGGGCTCCTAGTTTTTTCAATAGATTCAAGCCTAGGATGAGAGCCTCATACTCCGCGATATTTTTTGTACATTTAAAGTCCAGTCTAAAGGAATGGCTCTCAGCATAGTCACTCTCAGTGTTATGTAACCACACTCCCACTCCTGCATTCCTTCTAGTGCAAGACCCATCGAAATTCATTCTCCATAAGGGATCGTTTTCAAGTTTATCATCATTTTCCTCCCTAACGTTGGTTTCATTGTTATGTTGTAATATGGGATCTGCTTCATGGTGTGGATGGTTTTGTTCTTCATGATGTGTATGGAGTTCAGAGAGATGACTAGTCAGCAGTTTGTAGTCTTGTTCATGTTCACTCTGAGTTTCTGATTCAGTGTAAAGTCCAAAGGTTCCTTCTTCGTTTTCTTCTATGTCTAGAGTTGCCATTATGTTAAAACATATGGGCTCTATTCTATTGCCTACATATCTGTCTTCTAGCTTTGGCTCGTCTATGGATTCATCATTGCAAAGGATAAAGGAGTCCAGATTTGTGTGTACAGAGTACAGAGGTGAATTTTTAGGTTTTTCAGGGCTGCTAACCATGAAATTCATTTGTGCCTCTCTATACAGTCTCCTAAGCTGGCTAAATACGGGGATTGTGGAATATGACCCATCCATCTACATTGTACCTTGTAGCTTGGATCTCCAAGATCTTGATAGCAACATGCCATACTTAGGTGGCACATCCGCCACTACAACATCCATAACCATACATTTGGCTGGAATCTGGGTTAGGTTCACACATAGATCTTTGATTAGGCCAAGGCACTTTACTCTGCTAGAGTCAAATGAATACAAATCCTTATAAGGTCATGTTATCTCTAGGCCTAACTTCTCCATAACTACCTTAGGCATTAGGTTGTGTGAAGCCCCAGAGTCATGCATTGCGTTGTGAAGGATCTTGTCATGGATATTAAGGTTGATATAAAAAGGAGGTACTACCCCTTCCTGAAACTTTCCTTATATCTTTGGACCAAACAGAAGGGCTAGTTGATCATCACTTAGATTGGCAATGTCACTGTTTTCACCTAGATTTAAAGCTTTCAAAATTTGGCCTTTATATATATATCCTAAGTGGCCAGCTCAGAGAGTGGGACATTAATTTTAATTTTAGCAATCTCACTCTCCAAATTGAAAGGAGATTGACTCTTTGTAAGACTCAACTCTATTTTATTAGCCACTAGTTTAGTGGCAGAATCAGTGTACTGATTCTCACTATGTACAGTGTTTGCAGTTGTTTTATCAGGAGCACTAGTTGTAGCACTAGTGCTGCTAGTTTGTTGACTCTGTTTATCAGTAATTTGGCTTTCTTTTTCTTTGTTCTTCCCAGAACTCTCAGCTGCTGATTTTTTGCTTTCAGCAGTCACCTTAGGAGTTTTCTCATGCCTTTTCTTAATGGTAATCTCAGAAGCTTTTGGTTTGGAGGTGTCTAAGCTATTTTTGCTTCTAAGTTCATATTGTTCTCTGACCTGCATTATGGAATTTTCAAATCCCATCCTATAATACTCAAATTATAACCTTTCCTCATCCAAATATGAGTGTAAGGTTTGATTGTCTTCTGTGGAATAGTTGTGGATTGAGTTGTCTATTTACAACATGTTTATTGTGGTTCCCCCAGACTCTTCTATTATCCCCTCATCTTCATCAAGGAAGTTATCTTGAAATGGGGGTATGACTTGTTGATCTGAGTCTCTCTGTCTGTTAGGAGGGTTGTTTCTCCTAAAGTTCTGGTTTTGGTTATGATTTTGGTTTTTGTTCTGGTTGCTAATATGGGTAGTCAAATTTTCCACCATTTTTCCTAGTCTCTCCATGGTTTTGGCTAGGCTTTCATATTTGGGATCATATGTGGAAGCTGTAGTGTCATCCCTATATGTTACCCTTTTCTCATACCTCATTCTGGCTCTCTTCTCAATCAGGTTAGCTTCTACACTCACTGCTCCTTTTTGCATATCTTCCAATGTGCTGTAATCTCTCTCCCTAAGCTGGTAGGCCATGTCAGCATCAAAGCCTTCGGGATATTTCACTAAAGCCATTCCTTGGGGAGGTTTCATATGTGGAGGAAGAGTGTTGTAAACACTGTTAAACCTTGTAGAATAGTCATGGAAACTCTCTCCTACATTTCTTTTAAGATTATTGTATTCTGCGAAGATTTGGAGGGGGTTAGCCTTGACTTCCCATTTTCTTACAAAGGTTCGGTGCAAGGAGGGAAGGTCATTGATACTATTAGGAGGTAGCCCTTTAAACCATTTTTTCACCTCTCCTCCTAGACTTTGGGAAAATATATTCATCTTAATAGTTTCATCTTCAATTTCCATGTAGTCAAAGGCATCTTCCATTCTGTCCACATGATTTTGGGTAGTGGTGGACTCTTTTCTCGTGAAATGAGGGATTTTTGATTGGTAATCGTTTGGTAGTGGAGCCAAAGGTTGTGGTAACACCAAAGGTGCATACCAGGATGCCATGATGATGTTCTGAGGGGGTAAAGGATTGGTCTGAGTAGTAGGTATATGGATGACATAAATGCTAGGACCAGCAGCAAACTGTTGAGCAGATCTGGGGTGAGAGAGACCCAATTTTTGGATAAAATGAATATCAGGGGGTGTAGATGGTGGGGTGTCTCTATCCCTAATGTGTTGACCACTATGATATGGTGAACCAGGTAGCTCAAGGTCTGAATGGTCTAGAGAACTGAATGACTTAGTTCTAGGTAAACTGCTTGGTAAGTCTAAGTCAAAATGAGTGTCTGATAGAGCTGTAAAATTTTCTGGTGCAGAGTTAGCTCTATGGATCTGTTTGGAAATAGTTGGCTTCCTAGGGCTGGGAGATTTCCTAAGAATGTTCTCAGGGTTGTCAACTATTTCAGGTGGGTTTGGGTTAGGATAAGCTCTTGTGTAGACTGTTCTCGAATCCAGTCTGTCTGTTTCTTAACAAAGAAGCTTGATCCTATGTGTTTCTTCTAATATGGCTGATGTTGTAATGCAATCTGGTCTCCCAGTGGAGTCTTATGAAAACCAAGATAAACAGTAGGCCTAATGATCACTAGTGGAGTCTTTAATCATTAAGGAACTATGGAGTCACCAGGTGGAAGATTTATAATGTTTCAAGAGGTTACTATCCACCACAGTGATTAACCACCAAACTAAGGCTAGTAAAGTCTTCTTTGAGTTCTTAGAAGTGTTTAAAGGTGTTTTTCACTCAAATTTTCCCCAGTGGAGTCGCCATTATGTTAGGGTTCCTATGTTTTGGCAGGTTTGGCTCTACCAAAAGATAAGACAACATCAAAACCGCTTTGGAACCTCAGGATCTAGCCCTCCTGGGTCCAGAGAGGGATCTATATGAAGGCAAAGAAATATTTATCTTTGAAGCTCAAATTTAATGTTTAGGCTAGTTATAAGGCATGAGGTTTGTTTTGTTTTTTTTCTTTGTTTGTTGGGTTGTTGGGAAACATGAAGGAAGGGTTCAATATAAGACAAAGGGTGAGCAAAGAGGATTCAGGAAAAGGGAAGATAATTCAGAGAACACTCGAGACCATTGGGCAATGGAGTCATAAAAGGGTTTACTTACTATTCAGTATCCAAGGCTTTCAATTGGGCTAGTCATCTAAAATATAGAATCTTTAAAGATGATACTGTGGTATGAAATGGTAAGGAATGAAGGTGAATGACAAGGAAACCTCCGAGGTGACCACTTAGGAATTAGATATAGGGACAGGGCATGCCATTAAACACCTATGATCCAACCCCTAAAAGACTAACTCTTCAGACAACAAGAAACACTTAAGATTTAAACACAAAGGTGAAACCTAAGATCATAGAAAGGCTTTGAACTTTCAATGCTTCCGCATTCAACTTAAGGGAACTTAGAAAGGTTCGATTGATTGAAAAAGACCCTAGTAAGATAGAATCATCATTCTAAACTCCCATTATCCCAATTCTTTCAAGTAAAACCAGTCAAGAACATCTAAGAATAGATTCATAAATTCATACATCAGTTAGCAGTGAATAACAACTACTACACTGGTTAAATTATCTTGAATAAGTTCTCAGATAACAAAATCAGTAGAAAACATCAAAGATAAGAAGAGAAGGATCATTAGGGTACCATGCGAGGGTATATCCTAATCTAGATTTCTGATTCTTACTGGAGAAATGAAATGTAATGAATTACAGAAGGAAAACAAGGACTAAGGTAGAAAACATCACTGCTGCTTTAAATCAAGATCCAAAGAAATGTGCTTGTTATATTAAAGAGCAACACCAGTCATATACAACATCGTCCAACATCTTGATATTCAGTCTGAAATCATCTTCCTCAGCCTATATTACAACTTTATACATAGAACTATGTCTCAAGAAAAACAACTTACAATTCACAGATATCCGATCAACAACCAACAACATGTTTTTTCATGAGTTTTATAGCTGAAAGAGAGGCAGAGGAGGTAGATGAAACATTGAATGAAACATTAAAATAGAATAAGAAGAAGGGGGCTCGAGGCCCATTCTGTCTTAATATCTATGCATTAATCTTCAGTACTCTTTGGATGAAAGAGTGGTCTTCGACAGGCTGATAGTAACTCTAGGTATGTTCTTTGATGTACTTTAGGATGCAGTACTCTGTAGTACTCTGTTATAATAAAAGGCAGATAAATGAATTTTAGGTCTGCCATACTGCATAACAAATTCTTTGGTATAATTAGGACTTCTGTCAAGATGTAAATCTTCTCAGGAACACTATGTAGAATAAAAACAGTATGGGTACTTTTTCCTTTCTCGGAAGGGAACCTTCTGCTGATGTGAAACAAAGATGTGATTTTTTCATATGCTTTAGGCATTATTAGGCCTTCTGTGTTAATCAAAAAGTCTTCAATATGGTACATTCACCCTTTAAACATTGAATTAGAGCTTAAAATATTCACTAACGGGCTTTAAACCTCTTTAATTATGCACTGATATTCTTTGCCGCTTCATTGATTGTCTCTGTCTGTGAATTTGCAGGGTTTATGGTGCTGGAGGTTTTAAAAGGAATTAATACACCTAATTTGGATAAAATATGTGTTAAAAACCCTCTCAGGAGTCTTCCTACAAATTCTATCTCTGAAAAGCTTCCTCTAAGCTACTCTGTCACTAATAGTGATGATGTAGAAAAGGACAGCTTTCGCCATATGTAACCCTGCAAAAACACAAAAACATGTTAAGAAAATCCATGGGGGAGTGATGGTCAATGTCATGGAGGACTGTGGGAATGGCAGCACATACACGGTGGAAGCAGTGGATGCAGTTGAAAACGATTGAAAAATGCAATGGAATGGTGAAAATTTGATCTGATGGAGGCTTGATGAAGGAATGGTCATGGACTGTTCGATCAGATCTGGTGGTGCTGATTGACGGTGGAGATTAACTAATGGAACAGCTTTAGAGGTTAGGCAGAATGAAATAAAATTTTAATGAAAAACATTAAAGTTTTAAAGTTTTAATGCAAGTGAAAAACATTAACGGCTGAGATGACCTGATGAAACTCTATGGTAGAGCGATGAAATAAATATGAACGGAATGCGCGATGTAATGAGGGTCGTTGATCTGTACAGATTAATGGTTGCAATCTATAGATGGGCCTTCGAGAACAAAAGTGGGGAAGTGGTTTTAAGGAGGAAAACCACTGTTTTCACGTTCCAAAAGAACGGTTTTAGAAATTGCCCAAAATCACACGATATGGTCCGCCGCTCGATACGTGGCAAAATAAAACCACCCATATCACTTGATTTCAAACTGTTAAACTTCAGACGCAGAAAGAATGCAATATGAATGTTGGCCGTTGGATCTGGGACGATGAGATCCGACGGTGGGAGGTGGAGCGTGATATGAGAAAGTGCACGGTCAGAAGCGGGGGTCAAGTCAATGGCAGTTTAAACGTGGGCCATCTGATCAGCAGAATGAACGGCTGAGATTCAATTGGAATTGGAGGAGGTAGGGGAAAAAAATCCGATGGGACGATGTTGCGATTACATATGGAACGTCAGATCGGTGGAATATCAACGGTGGAGATTGTTCGGAGAAGATCCGATGGAGGGAAAATTGGCGGAGCTCGATTCAATCCTGACCGTTGGTTCTTTTGGACTCAACGGCTAGGATTGCATCGAAGGGGAAAGAGGGTGGCACATTATATTTTGAGATTAGCGATTTTGCGACGGTCATTGGATCTGGAAAGGGATCAACTGTGGAGATTGCAGCGGAGGGTAACAAGGGAATGAGGCAGGGCACGGTGATACAAGTGCGGACTGTTAGATCTATTCAAATCAATGGTGGATATTGCACCCATGGTTAATAGAACAGAACCCCATCACATCGAAGAATTTCACTTGACAAAAGAAAATGTGCTCGCACAAACTTCCGATTGCGATGGGCGGTGAACGCGATTAGCGTTGGCTGTTGAATCTAAAGGGGAATCAATGGCGGAGATCTAGCGCGGACCGTTAGATATTATATGTAGAAATTTTAATAACTGATATGTTATCCACCGAGATTATCCTAATCACACACTATTTTATCTTCATCCACAATAAAAAATCTCTTCTACCATTGATCATTACATGCGGAAATTTAATCAACAATTGCAAAACACATGAAGCAATAAAAACACACATAACACAGTTGTTTAACGAGAAATACTGAAGCTAAAAAACCCAACTATCATATTATGTAACATGGATATCATATGAAAATATCATACAAACATACAAAGCTTATCACAAGCCCTCAGTACAGTACAATCATCATACACTAATCAGGCCCGATCTTGCAAATCCATGCACCGATCTTTGCCACCTGCTAGCCTGCCTCCACTGCGTAATCCAAGCTGATTACAAGGACCAATTCAATGTAATCCCACTCTCATTGACTAAGTTATTATCATTGGCAACTCCAATGTATATATAGATGCAATTCATGCATCATTATAGTCACTACAGATAGTCTATCTTTCCCTTTCACCTATCTCTCCACTGGGTCTCCACTGAAACTGCCATGCACTGTAGTTAACTAATGTATTGTTCAGTTGAATAATGAGTTATTATTTGAAAATTAATTAACTAATTAATTCACTCCACTCTCACTAGTGTATCATTCAGTTAGATTAGATACAACTAGCTCAACTGAGTCTAACCGAGTTAAACTAAATACAACTCCATAACTACTTCTTCCAACTATGTCATAACTCTTCCACTTGAGTTCTAACTGAGTCCTCCATGCATTAGCTCCAGTAAAGCCTTAGGAATTGTGTAATTCCTTCTTTCATCTGATGTGCCACATCTGTGCACTTAACTGAAGTGCTCCAAGAGAATAAGATAATGTTTAGAGTCCAAATATTATTAAGAGCTAATAATATTCGACATATCTATTTTTAGACTGGCAATCTAAAAATAGATTCCGCCCAATATATCTAAAAATAGAAGTCCATCTATTTTTCCAACTTGACCAACCATCCACAAATAGCATCCTGCAACTTATAGAATATGCTCACCATGTCTAAAAATAGACATACACCTAAAAATAGCCTGTGTGGGCCCCACCTAGTTTAGGTGATTATTTTCCAACTAAGATCAAGGATGATGTTTCAGGATGCCTCCTTCACTGTTTCTTGTTGCAATCTTCACACTTTCTCTCAACAAGAAAGCGGACTAGTCTTAACATGCGACATGCAACTCCATGCTTCTTTTCCGTAATATCCACAAGCGCCATGCAACTCATATCCGCTTCCGCAATTCTTCTCCAACCGAATAGGCCCAAAACCAACCGCCTAATGCATCTATCACCAAAGTCTTAAACTCTACTTATACCAATCGTTACATGCTCAAACCACCTGTCAGTTGAACTCGCACCCATGTACCTCGCACTTGTTGTCAACTCCATCCGCCGCCCAAAGATCCGACACTATCGTTTTGATTTTCCCGCATCAATCCAACCGATCGCGGCTACCGCCGCTCCGTCTGTAGCCTTTGCTCAACTATGAGATCCACACTCATCTCCGCTGACCCCGCCCAGAACATCCTCTTGGGATTACTATGCACTTCTGCTAGACCTCTCACCTGGTGGTATAGCTGCATGCACTCCCTCTACCCATCTGGCACGAAATTTATTTGCATGAGTGGTTTCTCCCACTCCATGATCCTCATCTTGTGGCTGCTCCACATCCCGAGGTTCACTCTTACCTGCATGCAAATCCAATCCCTCTCAATCTTCAATTGCATGGCTTTCTTGCACTTCCCAACAATAGGAAGCTCCGTAGAAATCCCATCTACTTCAAATCTATAAAGATTCTTCTGCATCTCTAGTTGTGGCTGCTGCACAACCTTCCGAGACTGCTTCTCACGCTGCATGTTGAGAGGATCCCTCTCAACCACCAAGTCACTAACCTTTGCTTTGCTCCTCAAAGCTTTTCATGCATCTTGTACCTCAGTGCATGTAGATTCTTCGCTCGTGCAAATTGCAATTGTCCCGCCGTCGCAAAATTTTCTAACAAAAGAGCTGATTTTAAATCGACGATATCTCCCTCATCTGAGCTCCGATTTGACCAATTTTGTTTTTTCAATTTGGGTATTTTTTCACAAGGAATCCAAATATGCTATTTATTTCTGAAAATATTTCACCAAAAATTTCAGATATTCTCTGCAAACTCGTGCACCCAAAAATTCATGCTCTCATTCCATGTAGAAAATCTATAACACATCTCCGATACCATGTATAAATTTGAATAACTGATATGTTATCCACCGAGATTCTCCTGATCACACACTATTTTATCTTCATGCACAATACAAAATCTCTTCTACCATTGATCATTAATTGCAGAAATAAAATCAATTGCATGCACACATTAAAACCATAAAAATTCACACATATGAACACAGTAATTTATGGGAAAGCTTAAAGCTGAAAACCCCCAACTATATATATATATTATATATGTCATAGAGATCATGTAACAATCACTATACAAATCTCCTCCCAAGCTCTCAGTACAATCTCCAATTGCTACACACTAATCAAGCTAGATCTATCAAAACACATGCTCCAATCTCTGCCACCTGATAGCCTGCCTCTACTGCGCAATCCCCATTGAAGAATAGCTCTTGATGAGTTCGAATTCATCCTATATTGACCACGCAATCCTCATGGGCTTCTCCACCTATCTGTGTGTTGCAAATAGCAACTGTATAGTCACAACTGATAGTTAACTTGCTCTTTCACCTATTTCTGCACTGGTCTCCACTGAAACTGTCCATGCACTGAAGTTAACTGATGTATTCTTTAGTTGATTAATGAGTTTATAATTAGTGAATTAATTAATAATTAGTTCACACCACTCTCACTAATTGTATCAATCAGTTAAACTAGATACAAATAGCTCAACTATGTTTAGATTAGTTAAATTGAACACAACTCCATTAACTTCCTCAATCAACTCCACCAAACTCTGTCACATGAGTTCTAACTGAAGTATCCATGCAATAGCTCCACTTAACCCTTAGGAATAGCATAATTCCTTTTGTCAGCTCATGTGTCACATCTACTTCAAGTCTGTAGAGATTCTTTGCTCGAATCCCAACATTCTTGACTTGTCCTTCCTCATCCACACTAACTCCTACACTCCAAAGCTCATCCCTACAGTGGAAAAACTTTGTCAAGTATACAGGAATAGTGTCATTCTTCTCCATTTTTATTTTCCTGAGTTTATCCTAAAACTCAACTGCTTCAATGTTTTGCAATTGCTCCAATGATCAATATCGCTCTGATACCATGTAGAAATTTGAATAATTGATATGTTATCCATCGAGATTCTCCTGATCACACACTATTTTATCTTCATGCACAATACAGAATCACTTCTACCATTGATCATTACATGTGGAAATTTAATCAACAATTGCAAAACACATGAAGCAATAAAAACACACATAACACAGTTGTTTAACGGGAAATCCTGAAGCTAAAAACCCCAACTATCATATTATGTAACATGGAGATCATATGACAATCTCATACAAAAATACAAAGCTTATCACAAGCCCTCAGTACAGTACAATCGTCATACACTAATCAGGCCCGATCTTGCAAATCCATGCACCGATCTTTGCCACCTGCTAGCCTGCCTCCACTGCGTAATCCAAGCTGATTACAAGGACCAATTCAATGTAATCCCACTCTCATTGACTAAGTTATTATCATTGGAAACTCCAATGTATATATAGATGCAATTCATGCATCACTATAGTCACAACAGATAGTCTTTCTTGCCCTTTCACCTATCTCTCCACTGGGTCTCCACTGAAACTGCCATGCACTGTAGTTAACTGATGTATTGTTCAGTTGATTAATGAGTTATTATTTGTGAATTAATTAACTAATTATTCACTCCACTCTCACTAGTGTATCATTCAGTTAGATTAGATACAACTAGCTCAACTGAGTCTAACTTAGTTAAACTAAATACAACTCCATAACTACTTCTTCCAACTATGTCATGACTCTTCCACTTGAGTTATAACTGAGTCCTCCATGCATTAGCTCCAGTAAACCATTAGGAATTGTGTAATTCCTTCTGTCAGCTAATGTGCCACATCTGTGCACTTAACTGAAGTGCTCAAAGAGAATAAGATAATTTTTAGAGTCCAAATATTATTAAGAGCTAATAATATTCGACATATCCAGGGAAAATTTTAGGGGCGAATTTTAGCCCAAAGGCGAATTTTAAGGGATTTTAAATTTTATTAGGGCGAATTTTTTATATAAAACTAAATTTTTATAGTTTAATAAAGTTAGCCCAAAAAATATTTTAAAAATAATTAATTATTTAATATTAGCCCACTAAAAAAAGGCGTACAAAACTAGAAAGATGAAATTCACCCCATTTTTTCAATCGATTTTCCAGATTTCTATGGCATTCGCCCCATTTTTTCAATCGATTTTCCAGATTTCCATGGCATTCGCCCATTTTTTCAGTGGTTCAGAGAGGTGGCTAGGCTTTGTGCACATCGATCTTCTAAGTTCTTGCTGGCTGAGTTGGAGAAAAACAGTGACAGGAATCCCATCATAGTCCGTTAGGGCCTGGCCGACTCTCTCTGGTCCGGACTCCGTTAGGGCCTCCCATAGTTCGTATATAGTAGAGACTTGGAGATTCAATCCATCAATGTTTCAAGCAATTCCTTTTCAGATAGGCTTCCCCACCTCGGCTTTCTTTCAAATCTGATTGCCCTTAATGTTAGTAACAATTCTTTCACTGGTCCAATTCCAACAGTTATTTGCAGGAATTTTAGCTCAGTCAGGATCCTTGATTTCTCAATGAATAGATTTGAGGGACGCCTTGATGAAGGGCTGCAAGAATGTAAGGTACTTGAGGAGTTCGAAATGGGTTTCAACAACCTCGTCAGAATTCTCCCGAAGGATCTATATAATATATCATCTTTGATAAAGTTCTCTGCACCCGTCAACAGGCTTTCTGGGGCTCTGAATTCTGATATTGGGTACCTATCAAATCTCACCATTTTGTCTCTCTATGGCACCAATTTCACAGGAAATCTTCCCAAGCAGCTTGGAAAGCTTTAGAAGTTGGAACAAATCGTTCTCTATAGAAATCAGTTCAATGGAGGCCTGCCAACATCTTTATCTCAGTGTAACAAATAGCAAGTCATCAACCTGAGGAACAATTCTCTGAGTGGAGAGATCAATCTTGATTTCAAAAGATTTCCTTACCTAATTTCACTTGATGTTGCTTCCAATCAGTTCTCCGGTCAGCTTCCACCTACTTTATCGACCTTCATAAAGATCAAGTCATTAAGCTTGTCAAGAAACAAACTTGAAGGTCAAATCCCAGAGAGCATGACATCTCTTAAGTCTCTCACCTTTTTCTCCATCTCAAACAATAGCCTGAGAAATATTACAAGAGCCCTTCATGTTTTTCAGGACTTCATGAACCTCAGCATTTTGATTCTATTTAAGAACTCCATCAGGAGTCCATTCCGCAAGGCATCACGGGCTTTGAAGGGCTTCAGATTCTTGCCCTTGGAAATTGTGCTCTTTCAGGGAAGTTTCCCAGCTGGTTGAGGAATTGTTCAAAGTTGCAGGTATTGGACCTTTCCTGGAATAACCTCACTGGAAGCATTCCACATTGGATTGGCAGTTTCTAGTCTCTTTTTTACTTGGATATTGCAAACGATTCCTTCTCTGGATCGATTCCCCTTGAACTCACAAAGCTGCCTAGCCTAATATCTAAGAAAAATTACACTGATATGGATCAAACTTCCTTTGAATTGCCACTAATTGTTAAGCACAATGAAAATGCATATGGACTGCAGTACAAGCAGCTGTCCAAGTTTCCTCCTGCGATATACTTAAGCAACAATAAACTCAATGGAAGTATATGGCCAGAATTCGGGTGCATGAAAATGCTTCACATTTTGGAATTAAGGAGCAACAGTTTAACAGGGAACATGCCAGATGAGCTCTCTCATTTGACAAACTTGGAGAGTTTAGATCTCTCAGACAATAGTCTGACTGGAAGAATACCCACATCTCTTTAGGAACTCACATTTTTGTCAAAATTCAATGTATCCAATAACCATTTGGAAGGACTTATTCCTTCAGGAAAGCAGTTCGATACTTTTCCAAAATCTAGTTTTGAAGGCAACCCTGGTCTATATGGACCGCCTCTTTCTCCCTGCAATGCCAGTATTTTAAAGCCAGGTTATGATTACATGGGTTTCGAAGTCAAGACTCGGAGATTGAACAGGAATGGCATCTTAGGTATAGCAGTTAGTGTTGGAGTTGGTATTTCTCTTTTGCTAGGTGCATTGTTGTGGAGCCTATCAAGAAAACCCATTAAAACTAAGGCATATGTAAATGAGATACAGTGCAGCATGTCTCATGGAATCTCTGATGCTTTAGGATCTTCCTTGGTGCTTCTATTCCAAAATCATGATATCAAGGACCTGACTGTGGCTGATATCCTGAAAGCCACCAATAATTTTGATCAGGCCAACATCATTGGATGTGGAGGATTTGGATTGGTATATAAAGCCACCGTGGGGAATGGTACAAAAGTAGCTATCAAAAGATTAACAGGAGATTGTGGTCAGATGGAGCATGAATTCACAGCAGAAGTGGAAGCTTTGTCAAGAGCTCAACATAAGAATCTTGTATCGTTGCAAGGGTATTGCAGAATTGGCAATTGCAGGTTGCTTATTTACTCCTACATGGAAAATGGGAGTTTGGATTATTGGTTGCATGAAAGGCATGATGGAAGCCCAATGTTGTACTGGCCTACTCGACTAAGAGTAGCTCAAGGAGAAAGCAGGGGGTTGGCATATTTGCATAGGGTATGTGATCCTCACATTGTACATCAAGATATTAAGTCTAGTAATATTCTCTTAGATGAGCAATTTGAAGCTTATGTTGCAGATTTTGGCCTTTCAAGGTTGATTTTTCCATTTGATACACATGTGACCACAGAATTAGTAGGCACTCTGGGATACATTCCCCCTGAGTATGGATAAGCATGGGTAGCTACTCTCAGAGGTGATGTCTACAGTTTGGGGGTTGTTATTTTGGAGCTGCTCACTAGAAGGCGGCCAGTTGAAGTCTCCAAGTCAATAATAAGCCGTGATTTGGTGACATGGGTGCAGCAAATGAGGTCTGAAGGTAAGCAGGAGGAGGTCTTTGATCCTTTGATCCAGGGCAAAGGATATGAGGATCAAATGTTGCAGGTACTTGATGTTGCTTGCATGTGAACTAATCAAAACCAATTTAAAAGACCCACAATTCAAGAAGTAGTTTCATGGCTTGAAATTATAGGAGATGATGCCCAACCAATGAAGGGAGCTTGTCCTGTAAAAGGTTAATGATATGTAAAGTTTTCAGTTTTCTTAAGCTTGTATCCTTCCTCAATTACATTGAATGAAAAAAAATGATTTTCACATACCAGTTTGTTAAATCTTCTTTTACTGTGATACATTTGAGTACATTATGAATGCTTTTGAAATATATATTGCCATACTATATTTTAAAGGAATTGTGTTTATGTTTAGTGAGATTTTTTTGAAAGGAATTGTGTTTATGCTTAGTGAGATTTTTTTGGAGCTTCGGGTGAAATTTTGATTTTGATTTGTGTGATTTAAATTAGTTTTTTTTTACTGTATATCCTGAAAGCCACCAATAATTTTGATCAGGCCAACATCATTGGATGTGGAGGATTTGGATTGGTATATAAAGCCACCTTGGGGAATGGTACAAAAGTAGCTATCAAAAGATTAATAGGAGATTGTGGTCAGATGGAGCGTGAATTCACAGCAGAAGTGGAATCTTTGTCAAGAGCTCAACATAAGAATCTTGTATCGTTGCAAGGGTATTGCAGAATTGGCAATTGCAGGTTGTTTATTTACTCCTACATGGAAAATGGGAGTTTGGATTATTGGTTGCATGAAAGGCATGATGGAAGCTCAATGTTGGACTGGCCTACTCGACTAAGAATAGCTCAAGGAGCAAGCAGGGGGTTGGCATATTTGCATAGGGTATGTGATCCTCACATTGTACATGAGATATTAAGTCTATTAATATTCTCTTAGATGAGCAATTGAAGCTTATGTGGTATAAAATTTTGTTTCAAGGTTGATTTTTCCATTTGATACATGTGACCCACGGAAATTAGTAGGCACTGCGGGACACATTCCCCACCAGTATGGACGACATGGGTAGCTACTCTGGAGAGTGATATCTCTGATTTGGGGGTTATTATTTTGGAGATTTGCTCACTAGAAAACGCCGATTAAGTCTCAAGTCAATAATAAGCGATGATTGTGACATGGGTGAAAGCAAATTGAGGTCCGAAGGTAAGCGGGAGGAGGTCTTTGATCTTTGATCCGGGGAGCAAAGGATATGAGAATCCAATGTTGCGAGTACTTGATGATGCTTGCATGTGAACTAATCAAAACCAATTTAGACCACAATTCAAGTAGTTGCATGGCTTGAAATTATAGGAATTGATGCCCAACCAGTAGAGAGGAGAGAGAGCTTGTCCTGTAAAAGGTTAATGATATGTAAAGTTTTCAGTTTTCTTAAGCTTGTATCCTTCCTCAATTACACTGAATGAAAAAAAGGATTTTCACATACCAGTTTGTTAAATCTTCTTTTACTGTGATACATTTGAGTACATTATGAATGCTTTTTAAATATATATTGCCATACTATATTTTAAAGGAATTGTGTTTATGTTTAGTGAGATTTTTTTGAAAGGAATTGTGTTTATGCTTAGTGAGATTTTTTTGGAGCTTCAGGTGAAATTTTGATTTTGATTTGTGTGATTTAAATTAGTTTTTTTTTACTATATATCCTGAAAGCCACCAATAATTTTGATCAGGCCAACATCATTGGATGTGGAGGATTTGGATTGGTATATAAAGCCACCTTGGGGAATGGTACAAAAGTAGCTATCAAAAGATTAACATGAGATTGTGGTCAGATGGAGCGTGAATTCACAACAGAAGTGGAAGCTTTGTCAAGAGCTCAACATAAGAATCTTGTATCGTTGCAAGGGTATTGCAAAATTGGCAATTGCAGGTTGCTTATTTACTCCTACATGGAAAATGGGAGTTTGGATTATTGGTTGCATGAAAGGCATGTTGGAAGCCCAATGTTGGACTGGCCTACTCGACTAAGAATAGCTCAAGGAGCAAGCCGGGGGTTGGCATATTTGCATAGGGTATGTGATCCTCACATTGTACATCGAGATATTAAGCCTAGTAATATTCTCTTAGATGAGAAATTTGAAGTTTATGTTGCAGATTTTGGCCTTTCAAGGTTGATTTTTCCATTTGATACACATGTGACCACAGAATTAGTAGGCACTCTGGGATACATTCCCCCTGAGTATGGACAAGCATGGGTAGCTACTCTCAGAGGTGATGTCTACAGTTTGGGGGTTGTTATTTTGGAGCTGCTCACTAGAAGGTGGCCAGTTGAAGTCTCCAAGTCAATAATAAGCAGTGATTTGGTGACATGGGTGCAGCAAATGAGGTCCGAAGGTAAGCAGGAGGAGGTCTTTGATCCTTTGATCCAGGGAAAAGGATATGAGGATCAAATGTTGCAGGTACTTGATGTTGCTTGCATGTGTACTAATCAAAACCAATTTAAAAGACCCACAATTCAAGAAGTAGTTGTATGGCTTGAAATTATAGGAGATGATGCCCAACCAATGAAGGGAGCTTGTCCTGTAAAAGGTTAATGATATGTAAAGTTTTCAGTTTTCTTAAGCTTGTATCCTTCCTCAATTACACTGAATGAAAAAGAAAGGATTTTCACATACCAATTTGTTAAATCTTCTTTTACTGTGATACATTTGAGTACATTATGAATGCTTTTGAAATATATATTGCCATACTATATTTTAAAGGAATTGTGTTTATGTTTAGTGATATTTTTTTTAAAGGAATTGTGTTTATGCTTAGTGAGATTTTTTTGGAGCTTCAGGTGAAATTTTGATTTTGATTTGTGTGATTTAAATTAGTTTTTTCTTACTGTATATCCTGAAAGCCACCAATAATTTTTATCAGGCCAACATCATTGGATGTGGAGGATTTGGATTGGTATATAAAGCCACCTTGGGGAATGGTACAAAAGTAGCTATCAAAATATTAACAGGAGATTGTGGTCAGATGGAGCGTGAATTCACAGCAGAAGTGGAAGCTTTGTCAAGAGCTCAACATAAGAATCTTGTATCGTTGCAAGGGTATTGCAGAATTGACAATTTCAGGTTGCTTATTTACTCCTACATGGAAAATGGGAGTTTGGATTATTGGTTGCATGAAAGGCATGATGGAAGCCCAATGTTGGACTGGCGTACTCGACTAAGAATAGCTCAAGGAGCAAGCAGGGGGTTGGCATATTTGCATAGGGTATGTGATCCTCACATTGTACATCGAGATATTAAGTCTAGTAATATTCTCTTAGATGAGCAATTTGAAGCTTATGTTGCAGATTTTGGCCTTTCAAGGTTGATTTTGCCATTTGATACACATGTGACCACAGAATTAGTAGGCACTCTGGGATACATTCCTCGAGTATGGACAAGCATGGGTAGCTACTCTCAGAGGTGATGTCTACAGTTTGGGGGTTGTTATTTTGGAGCTGCTCACTAGAAGGCGGCCAGTTGAAGTCTCCAAGTCAATAATAAGCAGTGATTTGGTGACATGGGTGCAGCAAATGAGGTCCGAAGGTAAGAAGGAGAAGGTCTTTGATCCTTTGATCCAGGGCAAAGGATATGAGGATCAAATGTTGCAGGTACTTGATGTTGCTTGCATGTGTACTAATCAAAACCAATTTAAAAGACCCACAATTCAAGAAGTAGTTGCATGGCTTGAAATTATAGGAGATGATGCCCAACCAATGAAGGGAGCTTGTCCTATAAAAGGTTAATGAGATGTAAAGTTTTCAGTTTTCTTAAGCTTGTATCCTTCCTCAATTACACTGAATGAAAAAAAAGGATTTTCACATACCAGTTTGTTAAATCTTCTTTTACTGTGATACATTTGAGTACATTATGAATGCTTTTGAAATATATATTGCCATACTATATTTTAAAGGAATTATGTTTATTTTTAGTGAGTTTTTTTGAAAGGAATTGTGTTTATGCTTAGTGATATTTTTTTGGAGCTTCAGGTGAAATTTTGATTTTTATTTGTGTGATTTAAATTAGTTTTTTTTTACTGTATATATGATTCAGCACTCGCATTTCATTGTGTAGAATTACTTGATTTCAATCAATGAATTCTTACCAAATTTTAAATAAATTTGATTAGAAGAATCAGCAAAAAAAACTAAAAACAACTCGACTTGTCATTCTTGGTGTATTGTTGATGGAAATGCTGTTGACTTAATATAAAAAACTATTCCAGTCTCCTGTATTAATTTATGTTTTAGTTATAACTTTGCCTCAGATGCCTCTCTCATAGTTATCTACAAATTCGATTCAGGCAATTGAGCTTAGGAGTGTCACATTCACGGAGGCACAACAGTTCAAGGGAGTCACATTTAGGCGATCACCGAGGAAATAGCTGAAAGCTTAGTTCAAAATCGTTAGGTGATTCTAGAGCCATAAAATGGTCTGTGTCTTCCAACCATCATTCATTGTCTGGCCATGACCGAGATTCTTCCAATGCTAGAGAAAAATTTGCAGTTTATAGGGGTTCTCAAGCCGATTTCCAGCTAACTAGACCCATATCTGACCAATACAAAGGCCACAATGCATATACGCCAGAAGATAGCGATATTTGTCTGCATAGAACCCGTGACTTTGACAAGGGTTTAGATGATATGAACAATGTAGTGAGAATGAGGTCTAGTAGCTTGAAACTGAGGGAATCAAGTCCAAATCATAATAAAAGATACTGGTCTCCATCAAGTGCTTTGAATAGCGTCCCGCCTTATTACCATTGTGGTACCTCTCAAAAGGGGAAATATAGCTATCGCCGGGAAAATCTACAAACTTCCAAAAACCAAACACGGTTGAGGCAAGACCAAAATCAATATGCAGAGAGAAATAGAGAAAATAAACGCTATGAGAAGTCATGCACAAGGCAATACGGGCAGTGTACGAACTGATAGCCATCTTATGGCATTAGATAGAAAAACTACAAGTCAATATATATCATTATATTTTATCCTCTTCAAGGTCTTACTATTGCCCAAAAGAAAGCTCTAGCAATGAAGTTGGACAGAGAAGCTTGGCAGAAAGAAACAGAGAGAATTAACGCTATGAGAAGTTATGCAGAAGGCAGTGTGGGTAGTGTACGAACTGATAGCCAGCCTATGACATTAGGTACATATGCACGTTACACTCCTCAAGGTCTTAATATTGCCTCCAAAAAAGCTCTAGCAATGAATTCGGACAGCAAAGCTTGGCGGAAAGAAATTGAGAGAATAAATGTTATGAGAAGCCATGCAGAAGGCAGTATGTGCAGTGTAGGAACTGATACCCAGCCTATGACATTAGATACAAACCCTTCTTCTAGAACAAAAGAGGTTTTATCAATGAGTAATCAAGGTAGAGACAATATGCTAATGCTTACTTCACCTGCATGAGACTGTGGGGCTCTTATACAAAAACTAGATTGTGTGTCCGTTGAAGAAAATGTTCCTGTTTAGGGCCCTATAGCCACAGAAACAGGAGGCAAACAAGTTAGTTTATCCAATCCGAATAAAACCACTTTAGCACAAAATCAAGGACTACAGCATCTAGAAAATCGAAATATTTATTCACCCAAGAATCCTTTAATCAAGCCGGTGACATCTTTAGAAAAGGTTGGTTTTCATTCAGGAATCGCAAAAACAACAGGCCATATGTCTCATATGACTGACGAAGGTGGAGTTTCTAGTAACAAGTTTGTACAAAGGAATCTCGAGGAAACCCCATTGAATCAGGAAGACAAGAAAGGGAGGCCTTTACAAATGGAGGACGGAGGCAGCTGTAGGATAGAGCAGAAAAACATTGAAATTCCTGTAACTAAGGGTGAGCATATTGGGCTCGACAATGGTCAAGATTCTGCAATTAATGAAGGTTGAATTGGTGTTACAGACAGTGATAGAAACAATGTTCCAGAGAAACTTATTCATTTATACAAAAAGATTTGCATTGTTGAGGATGTGGAGAGTGGAGACTGCAAAGATGGTTGCAGGGAAGCTGATGGGAGAGTAGAAAAATCTTATTCATGCATGTGATACAGAGGTTGGTTCAGTTTCCTACCATTTTTGTTTTGTTCTTGTTTTAAAAGGTCAAGAGTTTTTTGATTGATTTTTATTTTGTAATAATGTTTTTTCCCGGATCCATCGTATTAAGTAGATATTTACTGTCGACATTTCGAACCAGGACAAAGAAGGAGATCAAGAGTTATAAGTACTACTATTCCGGCTCTTTCATTGATCCTTTGCCTTGTACTGTTTAATCTGTTTTTCTCATATGAAGCAGGATTGTGGTCTGTTTGTATGATTATATTCTTTTTCATCTATGAACTTGAATGACATTGTTTAGTTCTTGAACTTCTCTCGATTTTTTTGGTAGTTTTACCTCTTCCATAAACTTCTGATTTTATTAGTGGACCAGGACTATTGTCCATTATCTAGGGAAGAAACTTCCCCATTACCTTTATAAAGGTAGTTTAATGCATGTCTATGAACATTGATGCAACTGAATTCAATATTTATTGGCATAGTAGGCAGTTGGGTGGATGGACCCCATTTTTAAACAATTGATGTCAACTGCAAGTCTATTGATTTTTGTGACCTACAATTTAGATTTTTCTGAACTGGGACTAGTTTTCATTTATTTCAACTTAGCTCAAAGAAAACCGGTTTTTTTATTTTATGCTTGAAGGGGTAACGAGATGCAAATGGCTGCTAAAGACTTGAACAAATTTTAAATTATTCAAGCTGTAATTTTCCTCTCCTCTCTTCCATAGCCAGTTTTCTCAATGCCCCCATTTGACATGACTTCTAGAAACTTATGGTCTCAGTGTTTTCAACCTGGCCTTGCATTTTGTCTTAGGCATGTGATGAGTAGTTTTTTTCCCAATATTTACTGTACCCTCAACATTGCAAGTGCTTTAATGAAAATCACATTGAATTAGCTTTTTTGGGTGTTCCTGTCTAATAGCCATGCAAACTGTTGTGATGCTCAATGCAGGTTGCAGACATTAATATCAAGAAAGAGAGCCCACTTGGTCATGGGAAGATCATTTGTTTCAGCATATCTTGTGGATCTCAAGATGATTTTGGCAATGGGAAGTCTTGTGTATGGGTAGACGTGTTGGATGGTGGTGAAGATGTCTTGTCAGAATTTTCCCGTTATTTTGGAGATCCATCTATTCGAAAGGTGAGGCACAGTCACCACATTTGAATGGAAATGAACTGCTGAACAACATTATTAGTCAACATGATTTTGAGATCTAACTCTGCTGGTATACACTTCATGTTTAACTTTCGATCACTTTTCTTGAAATGTAAATTATCCCTGCTAATCAGTGTGTTGTTACGTGTCTATGAACAACTAAAATTTACTTTATTAGTTAACAGTGTAATTATTCGTATGAGTTTGATAATTGACAATTTTGGGATATTTATTCAATATTTCTACTCCAGATGTAAATTATATTGGTTGACGAGTGTGTTGTTCTGTGTCTGTCCTTTGTAGAGCTAGTTGTCTTTCCACTGTCATTGAAATTGTGGCCTTGGCAATATATGATTTATTACTGATGTGCATGCATATAATGATCTCTAAGATAACCCAATTCAGTGTTAGTTATTGGAACTTTTTACTTTAGTTGAGTCATTGGAATTTTTTATACTTATTTATATATTCTCTGTTAGTTAATGTATTTAATATTTTATGTTAAGATAGAGTTTCAGTCATTGGAAATTTTGATACTTTATATATTTTCTGTTAGTTAACGTATTTTATGTTAAGATAGAGTTTCATGCTGTATTTTTGTCTGTTACTTAACGAAGCTTTAGGTTAAATTAGTTAACCAAAATTCAAAAGTCAATGAAGATGAAGTGGAACATTAGCTATTAATATTTTCATGTGAGTTTCATATTGGAAAATTTGGTTATACTTATTTATTCAGTGTTTCTACTCTAGATGTAAACTATGCATGTTGAGTAGTGTGCTGTTCTGCGTTTGTCCTTTATAGCGCTTACTGCCTTTCCCATATATTTGAAATTGATGGCCTTTTGTCAATATATGATTTATTACCTAAGAGATAGCTTGACAAATGTTATGATCTCTAAGATAACCCACTTCCTTGTTAGTTATTGGTACTTTGTGCGGGTCATTGGAATTTTGGATAGTTGTGTATTTTTTCTGTTAGTTAATGGCTTTTATGTTAGGATAGAGCGTTATGATAGTTTTAATTTCTTCATTGTTATTTCTGTTAGCTAACATAGATTTATATTAGGCTAGTTATCCCATAAAAGATAAAGGATAAAGCGTGAACATTAGCTTTAAATAGGCTTGTAGAGACGGGTTTTTTCTGTTAATTGTCTTGTATAGGTAGAATATGAGAGATTTTGTATCTGATGAAGTGCAGCATCCATATTACTTGACGAGTTGTTTGGAATATGTTATTTAATCTTTGATTATGTGGATATTAATTTCTTTCCATTAATTAAAGCTCGCATGCTTGAGTCCATAGAAAAGGGTACATTAATTTTTCCATTAATTAAAGCAGCCCATGCTTGAGTTCATAGAAAAGGGTAAGATATTCTTTAGGAATTAGAAAGGGTAAGATATTTTTTAGAAATCAAGGTTATTTAACAATAAGGTTTGAAGCCATTACAACAATATATTCATTATGAGCTATTCATGTCATTTGCAGGAATAGTACTTTCATGTGGAAGATAACGATCAACGATCATTCTTCTCAATCACTTGAGATAAACCCAATTAACAACTATACAAACGTTAATTGTCTTATTAGCCTGTCATTATTGTGGTGGTTAGAAGGTGGATTAGTCACACCTTATTATTATATTGGTTAGGTGACTTAGTAGTTGATAAATAATGTATAGTTAGCTTGATTTTTATTTATAAAGCTCTTAATCCCCATTGTAAGGTTTGAATCCATTACAACAATATACTCATTACGAGCTCATCATGCCACTTACAGGAATAGTACTTTCACATGGAAGATAACAATCAACAATCATTCTTCTCAATCATTTGAAATAAAAGCAATTAACAACTATACAAACATTAATTGTCTTATTAGCCTGTCATTATTATGGTGGTTAGAAGGTGGATTAGTCACACCTTATTATTATATTGGTTAGGTGACCTAGTAGTTGATAAATAATGTATAGTTATCTTGATTGTTATTTATAGAGCTCTTAATACCCATTGTAATCACTTAGATTGTACATGGTGAAATCATGTAATGAATTTATTGTTGTTTAGAGTAGAACAAATTATTAGATATAAGATAAGTTAGAGCCTTATCATGGTGTAGTAACCAATTAAGCCATCGCCTTACCTTATAAAGTGAAGTGTTGGCTTGCCCTTATACTACCAAGGCTGGTTGCCCCAAGTCTGCTTTTCCTTGTACGCATGCATATTGGAAATAGGTAGGGAAGTGTTTTGGGTTTCACCAAGGGTGGGATTTGTTCCTTTGATGTTTTTGCTATTGTGTATTCAATGTCCATTGTTTATATGATGTATAATATGTGATGGTGTTTTCTGATATGGTATTAGAGTAAAATTTAATGCTTTCTGATTTTGTGATTTTCTATGTGAAACTTTGGTTCAAATCCATATTAATGGAGATTGCAGTTATTGAAATTGGTGGCATCTCAGATCAAAAGAGGTGTACGAGGAGGAGGTTATGTTGTTTATGCATGCAACATGAGTGCTTATGGTGTGGTGTGATCAGTGCCAATGTATAAAGGTCTCTAAACATAGACATATTGTTGCTTTTTTTATTTGCTCGTGCTCGATGAATTTTTGGAATATTGTTCTTTTTACACCATTTTCCCCCATTAAGTGCAATAATCAAAAGAATTTTGACACTATTGTTTCTCTGGTTTCATGCTCTAGTAAGATTCCCTTTCAGGTTGTCTGTTGCTTGATAATGATGAAAGTGTTGCATGATTGTAGGCATCAACGTTATTGGAACGGGTGGGTCCAACTAGTTTGGAGGCAAAATGGGTGCTTAAAATTGTTGGTAGGGAAGTGGATTGTAATATCCCATATACAAAATTTGCAGGAAATTGCATATAATTTTTTTTTTTTCAACTCACTAAACAAAATTCACAAATTGAACCATAACATTAACATGCAATAGGGAATATGAACTGCAACTAAAAATTCAAAAAAGTGCACATGCAGTGAAACTCAACATTATTTTATTAATATAAAAGGAGTACATATAAAATTTGTAATGGCTGAGAGAATGGCCACCAAAAGAAACCTGCTCCAATACTACATTGGGCCTCCAAAACTAAACTGACTAATCAATATGCTGCAGCATGTGAATCCTGAGTGGATTCACCAAGGGAGAGAGCTAGGTTCACATCTACTCATTGAATCACCTTGGGGTTTTCGTACTGGGGCTACTGAAGTAGAGAACTTTGTCCTCCAACTCTCAACAAGACAAATACTCAAGTCCCAGATGTCCCAAATGATCTCCTCCTCTTCCTTATAAAGACTCCATAGATAGATCTCCTAGTCTCTATAAGCATCTTATTTTGATTATTTTAATATTATTCTAGAAATTCTTTTTTGACTCCATCTAAGTGACTTAATACCATTTTGGTCTTCAATTAATTATTTTCCCTCTTTCAATTAATTATTTAATCAATTGAAGGACTAATTAGGGATCAGTATTTTAGCTAAAAATTCAAAGTGCTCAAAAATATTTCAGACCAGGACGACAAGGTAGAGCTCGTCACCAAGATTCCAATGCAACTCGTTTCATCAAAATTCGAGTTTGTATGAGTAAGTTATGGCATGTTGTTCACTTTCTAAAATAGCTAAAAAAATTGCAGGTTGGTGACAGGTCGTTGACATGGAAGCCCAGTCAGAAAAAAAGAATCTTCTGGAATATTCTTCAAGTTTCTTCTAGTTCAACTACTATATCTTCATTGGAACCAACATCCCGAACTCCACTAGACAACGATTCACCTTTTTGTAGTAGTGATTCGTCATTTGTACTGGTGATTTCGCCATGATTTTACAAGATAATATAATCTCGTGAGAGATTCGCCAAAAAATTATATATACATATTATATTATTAATAAAATCACCTTCCATTGTTCCTATGTATCATGGGGATTCGCCCATTTATTATATATATATAAATTTAGGGGGGTTCTTAAAATTTTCCCTGACAATAATAGAACTTTTCCATATTAGAGTTGTCTCTAAACATAACAAGATTGATACACTTTTTGATACTTGGTCACAAGCTAACTTGATTTCAGAAGATTTGGTTAAGTAGCTAGGCCTTGAAACTATTATACATCCAATACCATATCCTTTGGGTTGGATATGCAAGAATGAAAAATTTCAGGTTACAAGGAAGTTCTTACTAAGATTCGCCATCAACTCAAACTCTCTTGATGAAGTTGAGCTTGATGTGGTGTCGCTTGAAATATCATGTATTGTATTGGGAAGTCCTTATATAGATGATAGGAAAGCAATATTTCATCGCCATGATAATAAGTATCACTTATTTAAGTATTTTATTGAGCACATAATAATAAGATAGGTTTGTCTCTTATACATGCAAGTGAAATGAAGAGGATAGTGAATGCAAGTAAGAACTTGACATTGTTGATGATCAAACAAAGAGATGTATTGAATCACACTTTTCAAAAGGATGGTTATGCTCATAATGAGTTGTTTCAGGACATTAATAGGTTGCCTTTGAAATAAGGTGAAAAATATGTAAAACATTTGCAACAGTCAACAATAGTGTTGAGCAGTGCTGGAAACAAGATGTCAGTGCAAGAGAGTGAGAAGGTCAAAGAGAAAGAGACAAAGCAGCTTGTCAAAGAAGGCATGGGTTCAAAAAATGCTTATTTTTGGTTTCCAAAAGGTACATGACAATGGCGAAGATACTTGGTCAATATTTGACACAAGTACAAAGCGAGATCAGCTAAAAATCAACATGGTGACAGTGTGCAAGGTGAGAAAGTTTTTAATTTTCCTTTGATTACTGACCAAGGTAGGAACAATATGGTTTCTGCAAGAATAGATTTTTGTTCTGCAAATTCAGAAATATTGTAGCATGACGATGTTAATGACAGCAAGAGAAGGTCGCAAGAATCAAGGAAAAAGTTAAGTTTTTGTGAAAACCTCCAAGTGCTGAAATTTGGAAAATTTCAATGGATAGAGACTCAAAGGGTGGGGAAACAGTACCCTCATCCACATGATTAGTAATTATAGAGCTTTTGGGGTCCAAAAGGCTTCTAGTGTGGAGGAATAATCAGAGGCTCATTATTTTAGCTCAAAAATTAAATTCCTCAAAATTGAATGAAACTGGACTGATAGCAATTGACCCATCGGAAGGAATCCAATGCAACTCGTTTCTTTGAAAACCGAGTTCGGATGAGGGAGTTATGGTTTGCCGATCACCATTCGTATGAAAACCATAGTCTACATTTTATTAAAAAGAGGTCAAATGCATATAGTCTGTTGGCATAGAAATTAAATGCAGAGTGGATTTATCCTAAGTCCGAAGACCATGTTGGATGGCATATCATTAGGGTTCGGTATTAACATAAGTTGCGTTGCAAAAAAGTTATGGGAGGGGCGAGGTTGGGGCTCGACCCCATGACCTTCCCCAAACCCTTCTCAGTGATTTACCAATTTTTCCAATGGGCCATGGGTTGGTTCATTGAAAAGAAAGGCTCTAAAATTTTTGAAGTCTATGCATGTTTCGACGGCAAAAGGAGGGGGCCAACCCTCCTCCATGTGACCAAAACAACATGATCGTGTTCCAGCACCTTCCACTAATGAAAAATTAACGTGTCGTTATCCACCAGTTAAGCACATTTAAAATTAATTAATCCAGTTACTAATTGGTGGAGGAATTAGTGGTGGCGCTAAATTCAAATATTCTTCCAACTTTGTCACAGTTAGCTAGAGTCCTTCCATATTTGTAGGATAAATTGGGGGAAAGATTGTTTTTGCCATAACTGAGTCAATTTTCGACCAAAGTAAGCTCAGAAAGAGTCATTCTTGGCTAATTGGCATGTTATGAACACATTGGAATAGGTTGCAGAGGCAGGGTTGCTCATCTACAGAGGTTTTTGTTGCCTTGAATAATTTTGAAGCCTAGAGCCACTAGGAGGGTAGGTCATGCCTAGAGCATCTGGTAACCACATTGAGTACATAAATAGTCATTTATAATAGATTTCAAAATTTTGAACTCATTGGAATAGGTTCCAAGAGAATTTGATGCATGTAAATAGCAATTTGAGCACAATTGAGCTAATACAGAGGCCCAAGATATGAAGCTGGACCAAGGGAGGGGTGAACTCCATCAAAACTCTGTTTTAATGGATAAATTGTGATGGTTTGTTGTTATTTATGTTTCTTCTATTCAACCATTTAAATTAATGCTTTATGTTTTCAAATTCACTCATAAAATTTAGTTTTAATTACCTCTTTGACACACACAAGAAACAAGGGAACTTGTACATCAAGCATAAGATCAGTAAATAAGTTTTATATCTGAAAATGAAATTAGCACAGAAAATCTAACATTCAAATTTAGATCAACTTTCCACAGTAGTTTCTAGTGTACAAACTGGGTAGAGGGATCACTGATAAATTTCTTCTTCTTCCTTCTCGTCTATCCACAAGGGTAAGTCATGCTCAACAAAGGGTTGAGCAGGGAGATATAATACAAGCTTCTTTGACATCTACCTATTCTTGATGGTCATGTTCCCAACCTTGCAACTAATGCAGGCATCAGCTGTGGCCAACCAAGGCCTCCCTAGGATGAGAGGTTAACCATTAAACTCTATCTTGGGATGGAGGAGAAGGAAATATGTGGGATACTCTAGGATCCTAGGAGTCGATAGAGACCATCACATCCTCGATAACTCCTTTAGGGGATACTGTGGATCTATCTACAATATACAATACTATGGTGGTCTTCCTCAAGGCTCATTGGAGGTTGATCTTTAACATAGTTTCCTTGGTCATAACATTTATTATAACCCGAAGGTCAATCAAGGTATTAGGGACAAAAATTCTATTAATGTGCACATCCATTATTGGGTTACCAAAATCCAAATACTTTGGGAAGATCACCCTCCCAAACATTAGAATTACAGTTATTGTGCAACATTAATATTGGGGTCATATATTTTTCTTCTCCCAAGCCTCTTGAAACATTCTTCCTCGATAATATTGTTGTAAATGGGGAAATATTTTATGGCCTGGAGAATGGGTATTTTAACACAAAATTTCTTCAATTCTCCCAAAATTTTATCCTCTTTTGAGGTGTGTTATTTATGTTGGACCAACATTTTACAATAGGGAGGTGCATTGGCTTGAAAGGTACCATCTTCCTTCTCTTATTCAATATTTTTAGTTGGAGAAGGTGGGTGAGCATCTCGAATTAACTTACTAGATCAAAGGTTGATCTCTTAGATCTCCACAACATAAGAAAGATAGGGTGGTTTCTAGGTAAAATTTTAAGGATGGAATTTAATCTTAAAATTTAGAAACCTTGGTGAATTTTACTATTCCCTAATATGCAAATTGTAAAATTTTTGGTTATATTTTTGTAGAAATATTTAGATTTACAATGATTTTATATTAGTCAATATAATATTTTGGCGATTTTTTAGGAAAAATAATGATGTACTATAAAATTTGGATGAATCATTTTAGAAAAAAATGGAATTTTATGAATATTTCTTTTGGAAAAAGCATAGAAAATTATCCCTCCTGCGAATATTAGCCCCTAAAATTTTCCCTGGTGCTTTCCTCATTGTAAAATTGTGCCTGCTTTTTGTTCAGGTTTAGATTGGGTTGGTAAGTCATTTGCATTTGATTAGATGGGTTGTTGTGAGGTATTTGTGGTTGAGGTTGAGGAGGAGGCATTAAGGCAGGAGGTTGGGCTGACTAAGACCTCCATCCTTGTGAATGGTTGCCTAATTGAGGAGGTTGATGTTGATATGGTTGGAAAGGTGGGTTGACAGGATGAGGGGTATACTAAGTAGCATACGCCGATGGAGGGGGTATGGACCACGATGGATGAGTTGGAGGGTAACAAAGTTGGAAAGGTGCATTATGATTCGAATTGTAAGGAGGATATTGTGCACCTTGCATGCCCTGTTGATATGGTCGAGGGCCTTGGGGACTCCTTTGGTTAATGAAGTAGAGTTTTTCCAAGCCATTATTTACCCCTTGGTATATAAAATATAGGATCAAAAGAGAGGTATATTTTTCTTTTTCACGATTTTACTCATAGATAAAGAATACCTCTATGGTGTTCAGTGGGCACTCATTTTTGGGATGCCTCTTAGTGCATCTAGGGAAAAAGATAGTTAGTGAAATTTATGATTCCTCTTACTTCCTTTTAATTTACATAGTTGCATATAAAATAAAAATTTATGTAACATTTCACTCTTGAAATATTCCAACATACTCCCTATCTCTTGTTTGATGGTTGAGGTGGATGGAGAAGAGTTAACCAGGCCTTGAATGGGCCTTCGCCTTTTCCTAGCAACTATTGAATGGTTCTTGAATTTTGTCTTGATGTCACCATAGGTAAAATGGTAAATATCTCCTCCAAACAAAATATTAAGGGTCTCCATTAAATCCTCCTTGATACCTCAGAGAAGTACAATCTTGAGTGATTCAGGATCAAGGGTAAAGTTAACCCTCCTATAATTGAGTTGGAATATTTCCTCATAGTCTTCCAAGGACTCATTTGGCCCTAGGATCATCATAAATATATATTTTTTTGTCTCATTAGACCTATAATAATCCCTATACTTCTCATTAAAGTATTGTTGCATTTGTGCCCAGGTAGTGATGCTACATCTAGGTAGACTCATAAACCAACACAAGGTTTCATCTTTGAGAGTGGAGGGAAACAACTTCAACTTCAATTCATCAAAGGCATAGTCATATGTCATACAAACTACAAAAAACTCAAACATAAATGTGTTAGGGTCCTCCAAGGCTAAGCCATGTAAGTGTGGAAGGGAAGTGGGGATAATATTCTTCATCCTGGCCTCCCCACTAGTTTCTCGGATGGGAAAGAACCATTTTTCGTGTTTTTAGCCATGTTTTGTATAGGTGATATGGGCTCTTCCTCCCCTATGCGTTCTTCAAAAATTTTAGGTTCCTCCTAGAGGATTTTCTATCTCCCATGTTGTCAAGGAGGGAATCACATAGTTACCAAAGAAGACTGATGGTTTTCTTCTTGAAGGGGTGGGAGTTTTTGGTAGGAATTTTCCTTGATTATCCCTACTCCAGCGGGGCATAAAATAACTAGCTTTGTTTTTTTCTTTTTTGTATTTACCCATTTTTTTAAAATTTTCCATGTCAATAGTACTAATGAAAAACAAAATATAAAAAATAAAAGAAACTTCTAAGTAGAAATAACACCTACTTGGACACCTCCCTAGAAACAACGCCAAAAAGTGATGAGCCTCATTATCTCAATAAGAACGTTGAGACTCCCAAGGAAACTAGCTTTAATTATCAACATGATGTCTGTACAAACTTATTGGTGACAATGCTATATGCACAGTAGGTCAATTTCTACTCATGCCACCTTCAAGAATTGGATTAGATCAAGGCATACATACACCACTCCTTCAAATAGCTTAAAGAAATAAATTACATGAAAAAAGTGAGTTATACTCTATTTGAAAGAATGAAGACATTATTAGAATTGTAGAAATGAAATTGATATTCATCCAAATGAAAAGACTGACTCTGGTCTCAGGAATGTAAAGATTGTGCTAATTTCAGAAATCAAAAGTGATAGTCTACTTGTAGAATGTAAATCAATACTTTAGTTAAAGAATGTGGAAATTTGCTTTGAAAAAGGAAATTTATCTTTTCAACAACAATGTGTGTGACTAAAATACTAGGAAAGCATTAATCCAAGAATCAAGTCTAATATATTTTGCATTGGTGAATCACCATTTTTATTCGTGTTAAAGGAAAATTAGCTTTAGTAACTGTTAGGTCCCCGTAATTTGGTAGATTGGAAATGACCAAATAGACAAGGGTAACATCAGACCAACTTTGGAGTCCTAGGACCTAGCTTTCCTAGACTCAGATAGGGCTCTCTCTATATTTGTAACAAAGGTATGACTTGTATGTTTTTAGGATGATGATTTTAGGCTAGTTAAAGAGATAGGGTTTGTCTGTTTTGTTTTGTTTGGTTGCGTACGTTGTCAAGAAGAACAGATAGATTAGGAGAGGTTCAAAACATTGGGCTATGGGGTCTATGAAAGGCTTGAAAAAGACAACAATGAATAAATAATGTTTCATAGGGCAAGTTAACAAAGCCAAATGGATATTAGTAGTTTATGTGAGTGAAATGAATATTAAATTTGTGAACATAGTAGGTTTAAAGGGCAATTAAGAATCCTTTAACAAATACTATAACAAGAAGGGCCTTCAAGATCACTATGCTTGAGAAATAACCAAAGGACATGGCACACCATAAACTTCTTTGGTCAAACTTCACCAAGTAAACTTAAAAAACAACTATCCAGAAATCCCTAGAGAGCAGGGAACTCCTAAATTCTCTAGTTATTCACCTTCATAGAAAGAAAACTCAGTGATGATCAAAGAGCAGGGAACTCCTAAATTATTTAATCAGACTATATAAGACCTTCAAAGTGACTATTTAAGATGGACTAAATGACAGGGCAAACCATAAAATTCATCAGCCAAATCCAAATTAGTAAACTTCAAAGAAAAGGCCTCAAAAACAATGTTTTAAGCTACACCAAAGGACAGGGCATACCATAAAATTCTTTGGCTTGACTCCATTAAACCATTATTAAGACAACAAGCTAAGTATAGCTAGAGAGAAATCAAGAATTCTCCAATCAGACCAAGCAGAGGAAAACATCTAAGAAATAGAAGGCAAACAGTCTTAAGGTGCCTCTAACAGCATATCTTAAGCTTAATTTTCTGCGCTATTGCATGAGAAAATATGAAACAATATGAAAACAGAAGGAAAAAATTACTAAATTAGAACAAAATCACCATTAACCATGTTCATGAATCCTATGAATATGCTTGCATCATTGATGCTCAATCCAAGACAAACACAAAGCTCCAAAACCAATTTCTTCACAACTCCAAGTCTATGTGTATTGAACTCAACAATCGACCAACAATCACAATGAGGCTTACATGCAATATTTAACTTCCAAAATGGTGAAGTAAACCCTAGCTAGGGTTTTATAAGTCATTAATTACATAATAAATGCATTTTACCATTGAGACCATGCAAGGCCCAAGGCACAAAAATCCCAAACTCATTCATGAAAAAAATAACTTCTAACATAACTCCTCAGCTAATTTTAGAGATATTTGTCCTTTAAGTCCTCAAAATATCCTTTTCAATAACTTCTTGTGTATTTTGTTGACTTTTTGGCAAGGGAACAATGCCACTAGCTGAGGGCGCAACGCCACACCAAGGGCACAGTGCCAAAACAAGAAAAAATTCTGTTTTTGCAGCTAAGTTTTGGAGGCCTTCCTGGTGTCCAAATGAGATCCATGATAACTCATTGGAAATCCTGTCCTCTCTAGTTTCTAGATATTCCTTTATTTTTCAAAATGGAGTCCATGTTCCCAGTAAAAAATCCATTCTCCCAAGACTGATCAGGGCACAACGCTACTACTGAAAAGAGGGGAGAAAGGTGTTTTTTTGGTGGTTTTTGGGCCTTTCGACGGACAAATTCTACTCCAAATGAGCTGAAATTTTTTGAGGGTGATTTCCTTGGCCTGAGGAACATGAATATGTAAATATTTTCTCAATTGAGTGCCCCAAAAATGAGCGCAATGCTAGTGGCGCTGCATGTTTGGCCCTTTTCTTTTCCCTTTTTTCTACTATCCAAACAATCAAAATTTCAAAATGTGCACCAAGTGCCAAAATTTGGATTTTCCTTTGCTGATCATGTTTGGGAGTCTTGGAGGGATACATTAGCAAGGATTTCAAGTTTTCCTTTCTCCTTTGCCTCATTTGGGGCTTGAATCTTTGCAAGGGATATTTTGAGCTTGGCCCTTGCAATTATGTTCCTCATGGCATAATGTCTTGCCATCTTCTTTTGTAGGTAAATGTCTCTTTTTGCCTTCTCAAGTTGACCCTCTAGGTGCACATTGGCTCTCTCTAGCCAAGATTCTCTGTCATAGCTGATCTCCATGGCAATCAGCTCACTTGGAGTGAGTTGCTCTGCCTATCATGTCTCTTGCTCTCTTTTCCGGGCTAAAGCTTTCTTCAACCCAATTGTCCTTGGACTCTTCCTAGGAAGCTATTCTTCCTCATTCTCAATGTCATCTAGAGTGCCCAAAGGTCTCATTTATCATAGACTTGGCTTTTCCAGCCTCTTTCTGAGCTCTGATAGCTCTGACCTCATTAATGGCTTTCTCTGTCTCTAACTGCTAGTTTTTGACCTCAAGGAAGTTTATCACATTCTTTGCCCTACCAAGATTGGTTTGTAGATCCCTAATCTGGGCACCCTTGCTCTTGATAAACATTTTTGTAATCCTCTCCTCATCCTCACTCTCAAGTTCAATAAGTTGATATTCTTGTTCAGTTTCATGCTCATCTTCCTTCTCTTCAACAATGACCTTTTCCTTACCTTTGTCAAGATGCTTTGTTGATGTAGAAGGCATGGCCCCTTGCCTCTTAAGGGCAGAAAACACATGCCTGTAGCCTCTTTGGTAGGTCAAAGGAAGTGGCTCAATGTTACTCATCTTAGTGCCATATGTCTCACTACCCTCATCACTATTTGATGTTGTGGTGTCATGAGATGAGGCTGAAGGACTATGGAAGGTGATGAAGGAGGATCATCATGAGGATAAGGAATGTGAGTGAGTGGATATGTAGGAACAATAGGAAGTGATGGAGAAGTAGGAATGGGAGGATGAGATGAGGAAGGTATATTTTGCTGATGATGGCCTTGTGGAGCAGTAAAAACCTCATCTGCAATGAAGGTCTCCCATGGAATTCCTTTCTGTTGTAGTTGGTGCATAACTACCATATTGATAAGAGAATGATGGAAAAGGCTTTGCATTTGCTAAGGGTATTTTCTCTTTTTCACTATGTATGTAATTTTATCAATGCTTCGGTAAAGGTAATAGGGTATGTGCAACATCCTCACTCTAGTAAAATGCATAAGAAGCCTGATGTGGTATGAGTAAAGATGAGAGAACCTCCCCTCACAAGTAAAATAATTTACTATAATCTTCATCATAGGTGCATATCTATCAAGAAGGTGAGAGAAATGAAAGATGGATTTGATGTGGTCTTTATACCTGGGCTTAAGGTATGGCTCACAGTAACTCCTTTCAAGGTTAGTGTTGAGCCCCAAAGATGTCCTTTCCTTTCACCAAATTTCACTTCATTCCATTTGTCCTTTATCAGTTATAGGCTTAAAAGATCAATAGGAATGATTAAATTCACTTTAATAATGCATGCAATGACTGACTTATTATACTTTTGTGGTTTTGTTGTCATAGTGATTTTTTATCAGACTTAGCTACAGAATGCATCCATTCTGTAGCTAGTCGCATATTCTGCAGCTATCTTTATGTTGACACAGGTTACATGTGTCATTTGAGGGAAAAAAACATATGGTTGAATTCCAGAACTCTCCTACATCATTTCTTTCCCTCTACGAAGTCTGAGCAAAAATCTGCAAGTGGTTATGCACGTGGAGGAAGCCAAAACTAAGAAGTAGACTTCTACAAGGACAAGGACTCTGCAGATGTATTCAGAAAAGTACGAGTCCTCAATAGGAGTTCTAATTCGATTTTGATTGAAAAATACACCTATGCCTATTTCTACTCAATGACAGTTATGTTTTTTTCTTATAAGAATAACTCGGTGAACCGAGAGACAGCTAGTTAGTTGATGTTCTGTTGTTAATTCTCAAAAACTGTGATACTTTGTTTTCTGAGCGTTTTTCCTTTAATGAAAGAAGTACAACTTTGATACATGATCTGAAGAAATTTTAAGGAGTTGAGGATTCGTGTGCCAATCTGATGGTAGAGGGCCCCTACTGTCCGAAAGGCTTTGTGCATATTTTCTAGATAAGTGATTTTTAACTTTGTTTATTCTTAATTTAGGCATTTTTCTGAGCATCATGTTTTATGTTTACTTACATCGAATATTATAGTCAATCCTGTTCTCATGAATTGTTCCAATATATCACTAACACGTGAATGAGATAGAGTTGTAGTACTTCGGAGGTTAATTGCATTTTAGTTCAGTTATGTTTATTGTATTTCAAGTTTTATTAGTTAATTTCATTCTAGTCCTGTTAATTAGACTTAAAATACCCTCATTATTTTACAAGCTGCTCTTGTTCTTAGTCTCTTCTAACACATCATTATCATATGGACAAGAATTAGTTATATCATTTTGAGTTCTTAACTGTTCTGCAATTTCTCATAATTTTACAAACAACCTTTTTCCGAAGTTATTCCAAGAGATCTCTAACCCTTGAATGAGGTTTAATAGTGACATTTTGAGTTGCAGAATGGGTTAATTCTAGTGTCATAAGTTATTTTAGCATAGGATTCCTTACTATATTGCAGGTAATATTTTCTCAAAATGTTCCAACAAATTTCTAACAATGGATGAGATTTTCTCTGTGATATTTTAAGTTGTTGTTTACTAAAGAGAACTTCATTACATCAAACTTATCCTATTCTCAAGTTGTTCCAACATACCTCTAATGAAATGAATTGGACTAAGTTAATGTTATGAGTTACTTTTCTTGTCAAGCTTTACAATCTATGGATTAGCATTTTCTGTTCTTAGGTGCCATACACAGTTTAGAGTAGATTTTGTTCTATTTTTAGTGTGATCAGTAACTTCTCTTTGCCAACAATTTAATTCTTTTCCTCTTAGCACAAAAACACAAAACCAAAAACACTAGAAAAACACTAAACACAACGAAGTAGGAAGAAGATACCTAGGCACATATAGTGCACTTCACATCAACAATTTACTAGCCCTGGTTGACAATTTATGACATCAATTTAGGAACACTAAGTTGAGCAAACAGTTAGCTTGCTTGAACCATTTCTCCCCTACAATAGGTATGCCTGTGGCATTGGCAATGGAATTTGTAGACAATTCAAAAGTGACCCCTGCAAGAATAACTTGTTTTTTATGCAAGTTAATGATAAATAGTCTAGTTAGCTCAAGGTGGTTTTGCACCTGTTGCACCTTTTCACAAAATTCATAGAAACCTACATGTTTTAAACAAGAAATAGTAAGGGGAGATTTCATGAGATCTCTTGTATTGAGGGGTTAAAATCTATTTATCTTGCCTCCCTTGTGATCATGCCTCTTTGGAATTTGTGCCTCCATACCACTATCTTCACCCTCTCACATTGTAAACTCTTCTTTTATAAAACCCTGGAGTGTAAATGAAAATGAGATGAATAAAATGTAGCCTTGAAAATGAGGGAATAGGTGAATGAGGGTATAGGTATATGAGAATGAGTGAGAGGAAAAACAACCCAATGAAAACCCTCCAGCTGTGTAATTAACCTGTCTATCACTGACACTCTGTCTAGGAAGATGAAATGAGGTTTAAACAATGATCTCTAACTTGAAACTTAGGGTTTGATTAGGGTTTAATTCCATTCAATAAATGATGACCAAAATAGCTTGAAGATGAGCTCATGTCATGTACTTACCTCTTCCTAGTGCCTTAGAAAACTTTGGAGGAAATTTGAAAGTATTTTGAAGTGGTTTGAATGGTTGGAGGGCTTAGAAACCCCTCTTGTCCAACGGCGCAGTGCCAAAGCTGAGGGTGCAGCGCTAGGCTGAGCGTGCAGCACGAGTTGCTGAGGTCACAATGCCAAGGAAATATTTTCTGGGTCATGTCGAGAAAGAGCGCAATGCTTTGCCAGACACGCAGTGCCACTTCCCAAGCACGCAGCGCCTTCAAAAAATGAACGGGGAAGAAATGTCAAACGCGCAGTGCTAGCTTCCAGGGGCGCAGTGCGAGTTTGAGCGTGCAGTGCCAAAATAATTTGCCCAAATTCACTTAGAAAATTTACAAATTTTTCTCTCTTGACTGCTCTTGGTATTTTGACAAGCAAGAATGATTCATTTGAAATGTGAAATGATGTTTTATAGATGATAGGAATTTCATTTAATTATGAAAACCCACTTTCAAATGTCAAAATTCCTTTTTCCTTTCTCACTCACCCTTTTACACTATTTTCATGCAGGTTTGCTAAAGTGATGAATTTGACCTTTCTTTTGGTCATTTAGGCATGAAAAGCTCATTTTGACACCTTTGGAATTAAGCCACATAGCAGGATCTTCAAAATCCTCTTTTGCCTCCACCATGGAGTTCAACTTACCTTTTCACTTTCTCTGGCCACTTTCCCAAAACCCTACGTGTCTCGAGTACTTTACAACAATCATCAGTGTTGTCTTCTAAGTTATCTATAGCCCTTTCAAGTTCATTCATTTCTATCCAGTTCACCTCACCTTTTTCCATATTCCATTAATATTTTCTGGCATACTTTCTTCATGTTTGGCCTTGTGTGCCTCCTCCATGTCATTTCTACAAATGATCATTATTTTGGCACTCAAATGGAACATCAAGTTCAAAACCCTAATCTCTACAAGACCAAGTTGTTTCCATTTCATTTGCTATAAGTTGTTTTCATTCAAGAGTAGACAATCTACCTCATCAACACCTTCTGCTGACACAACTTTCAACACTCCTACAGAAGTGCAAAACTTTGTCCATTTTTCTCATTTGCAGACTTTGAACTGATGAGGTAATCTTCTTTGGAAATATTTTAGGTCCTTATTGAATAACCATATCTCGACATTCTATTACATCTGAGCCAAATTCTAGAAAAGGAAAATCAGTTCCTAAAACATCTAATGATGACCTTAAAACATGTGAAACCCTAATGACCTAGTGGGAGGATCCTTTGACCTGATTTTGACTAAAAATTTGACCTGGAGATCTTCAATTGAAAACAGAGTATGGTAAAAAGTGCTACATTGAAGATCCAAAATCCGATATACTTGATTTATCTAAAGAGCCTACAGAGATAGTTTTGAGACCATCAATGCTTGAGGAACTTGGGGAACACGAGAAATGAGTTTGCAACAGGAAAACCCTAGAGGGAAGGTGGAGTTTAGTGTCAAGGGGAAATAGGGAAGTGAGGTTATAGGCAAGAAAGGAGGGTGAAAATGAGAGGTATAAGCCCATAAGGATTTTTTAGGAGCAAGAGGGTGACCATGGGAAGACCAACTGAGGAAAATTGAAAAAGTTTTCATAAGGATAATGAAGGCAGTGAGATTTCTGAAACTCGAGATATTCAAGGAATATTGTTTTAAAAAATCTATAAACACCCTTTAGTCATCCAAATATAGTGAAAAATATTGATGACTAACAATGGCTCCACTTGGGGAGGGCAGCTCCTTTTACAAGGTGTCAAGAACCTCAGAGTTCAGATCTCTGGTTTTGCAGATAAGAAGCCTCACATGCTTGATGATTTATTCTTATTATTTCATTTTTCAAGGCTGATCTTGCTACTGTTCTTTGAAGTTGTGATCCTACAATCTGAAAAAAAAACATGATTGCTTCAATATCAACCCTACCTACCCATCATACTTTCCTAACATTTTCTCTTCATTTGGGTGCATTTGAATTCGCAAACCCTCGACATCATTTTTCTTTTGAAAGCATAAAAACTATCTATGTCTACCCTTATAACTTCCAAGAGCTCAGGTTCAGCTAATGAGCTATTCTATTCTCTACCTAATCTACTTATCTAACAAGGTTTAAGCAGTTTGTGAGATTTTCATTCTCTAACCTATCAACACAAAATTTAAAGCATGGCCAAATCAAGGTTAAGTTGTTTGATTTGTCATGAGCTGTGGCATTTTGGGCAAGCTGCACATAAATTTTATTTTCGTACAAGAAAAACTAGAAACTTGAGGGCTTATAATTTAGAGTTTGTTACTCATCCCTCTCATTTCCCTTTGGTTCAGATTTGGGCTTTTGGAATCAACATCTTTTCCTAACCTAGTATACTAATAAGCCAAGTTTAGATGGTTTGGAAAATCTTCATTTTCTAACTTATCAGCAGAAATTTAAAACATGTTCAATCATGGTTAGGTTGTATGACTAAACAATACCTTTCTTTTCTCAAAAGTAGTGGCATTTGGACTTGCACACTTTCAGAAATTTTCTTTTTTGGTATGGGGATGTACCTCTTCTTTTCATCTGCCCTCTTTTTCCTCTTTTATTTGTTTTTGTGTGTTTCATTTTTTTGATTTTTTACTCAAGCAATGATATGTACAATGAGAAAAGCTTCAAACTAAGAAATTTAAAAAAAATAGTGCTTGAGCATCCTGCCATTGATAGAACCTCCAAAAAACTCTATTCCATCCATTTCTTATAGGAAGAATGCATTTTTACCTCTTTTCGAATGGATGATGTATGGACCTTTCCATAAATTTTCAAATTTTCCATGCTTGTCTTTGTCCTCTCTTCTTGAATCCCACTTCAACACTTTGTCTCCAATCTGGAAAATATTTTCCTTGGTCCTCTTATCAAAAAATTTCTTGATACTCTCTTGCATTGCTTATGTCCTGTTGTATACTTCTTCCCTTGATTGCTGCAAATGAATGGTTTGGTTCAGCCTCCTTTGTATATCATTCTCTTCTGATTTCACCTCTTGGTGGAGCTTCATCACTAGGATTCCCAAGGATGTTGGAAAAATACATCCATGCCATACACTAGCTAATAGGGAGACATATTAATTGATTTCTTACTTGTTAATATGTCTTCCCATAGTGCATGCACTAATTTTCTATGCCATGACTTTTTTTTCTCTTCCAACAACTTCTGGATGATGTTTACCAAAATTTTGTTAGAGGACTCAACCAACCCATTACCTTGAAGGTAATAAGCCGTAGAATGCCCTAATGTGATGTGATACTTGTGGAAAAAGTCCACCATTCACTTGGACTTAAATGAAGCAACATTATTAGTGATGATCTTTCTCAGACAACCAAATCTGGATAGAATATTGGTTTCAGGGAATTTGATGATTACCAAGTCAGTGGCATTCCTTGAAGGGATGGCTTCTATCCATTTGTTGAAATAGTCAGTTGCAGTGAGGATCCATTTGTGTTGGGCAGAGGATGTAGGGTGGATTTCTCCAATGAAATCTAAACCCGACTGTTGAAAAGGAGTTTCAACACTGATAGGGTGCAAACGAAAAAGGTAGTAGTTTTCTCTTTCCCTCAAAGATTTGGCATTTATGGCAAGTCACTACTAGCTTGTCGATATCAGGGAAAAGAGTGGGCCAATAGAAACCAGCTCTAAGGATTTTTTTGGCAGTGGTTTTCCAATAGAGATGACCTCCACATTCTCCTTCATGAAAATCATGCATTATTCTATCTACATCATCTTCAAGTAAACATTTAAGCAAGATACAAACAAAATTTTTCCAATATAAAGCTTTATCTAGGATGCAAAAATTTACAGCCTTCTATTTCAAGAATCTGGCCTTGGATTTGGACAAAGTAGGAGGAGCATTTAGATTAAAAAGCACATGTAATATGTCAACATACCAGAGTGAGTTTAAAAATGATTTTTCAGTAGGTGGAGTCGCCAGCTCCTCTTGTTCATCCAAGGAATGTATCATGTTTATGTCCAATGCTTGAAAGTTTGCTTCAGCCATCAGTTTGGCCAGTCCTTGCCCTTTGATTAACTTGGTGGGTTTTATTTCCAAATCATACTCTAAGGTTACAGTAATCCACTTACCTCTTTTACAATCAGGATCTTGATTTAGTATGTCCTTAATAACTGCATGAGGAATAAAAGAAATGATATGTGAATGCAAAATGTAAACTCTGAAATCTTTTAAGGCTTTGATTAAGGTAAAAGCTTGTTTATCCATGATGTTATATTTTAGAGGTGCATCTATTAGTGCCTTGCTAAATAAATCTATGGGTTGTTCTTGTCCCATTATGTCTTTTGTAGAAATACTACAACAATTGTGTGTTCGGATGCAAATGAGAAGATGAAAAAGTCTTTGGTAAAGACAAGGTTGATTAGAACTCGTGTTTGGGTAAGTGCTTGTTTTACCAGTTCAAAGGATTGCTTTGCTTTTGTGGTCCATCTGGCTCCTATTTCTCTTTTCAGCATGTTCATAGTGTTTCTTAGGAGTTTTGCAAGGTTTGGTATGAACCTTCTTAAGAAGTTGATCTTTCCAATGAAGGATTGCAATTCTTTGATGTTTCTAGGGTGGTTGATCTGCAATATACCTTAAATCCTTTTTGGGTCTATCTTGATCCCTTCTTCAGATATGATGTGGCCTAAAAATTTTCCCTGTTGAATACCAAATTGATTTTTCTTAGGATTCAAAGATAAACCATACTTTCTACACTTTTCAAAGACTTTTCTTAAGTGATCTAGGTGTTCTTCATCGGTTTTTTAGTAAACAGTGATGTCATCACGGGGTATCACAATGCAGTAGCCTATTTCTTCAGAAAAAGAAATGTCCATGGCTCTTTGAAAAGTGGCCTCGACATTCATTAACCCAAAAGGCATTTTGACATACATGAAGGTGCCCCGACATTCATTAACCCAAAAGGAATTTTGACATACATGAAGGTGCCCCAAGGTGTAGTGAAGGTTTTTTTGTGCTGATCACTTGGAAGTAATAGCACCTGATTATACCCTGAAAAAACATCAAGAAAATACATTCTTTTGGAATCCACTACCATTTTCATTATATGAACCATCTTAGGTAAAGGGAAGTTGTCTTTCAGGGAGGCTTTGTTCAAATTTCTAAAGTCTATGCACAACTTAATTTTCCTTGTTTTCTTCCTTACTGATACAAGGTTTGAGACCCATTCTGAGTACCTGAGTGGGACTATTATTCTAGCATCATACACATTTTTTATTTCTTTCTCAACTAGGGGCATTAAGACAGGGTTTATCCTACGCAAATTCTGCTTGAATGGTTTATGGTTTTCCTTAAGAGGAATCTTGTGCTAAACGATGTTTGTGTCATAGGACTTCAAGTCCTCATAGCCCCATGCAAACACATACTTGAACTCTTTTAATGTATTTCTGTTTTATAAGAGTTGGTAGTGTTTTGGAAAACTTTATCATTTTAGGTTCTTCTTCACTACCTATCTTTCATTCTTCTACATCTATTTGGGTGGATTCCATTTTAGGCTTCCTAGAAACATCATTGAAATCAAACAGCTCTTCTAAGGGGGCAATACCTCTTGGAAATAAGTTATCTTTGCATTGCAATACCTCAAGGTATTTTTGATCTAGGTCTTCAAACAATTCTGCCTCAAGAGGGTGTTCTAGCAGATTTACATCGGCATCATAAGGTAGCTCTATTTTGTGTGTTTGTTCCTCATCAGAGCAGTCTTCTTCATCATCCAAGTTTGGTTTCGGCATTTCAAATTAATTTTTGGATTGCAGGAAGTCTTCAATATGTTTTTCACCTTCAAACACTTGCCAATAATCTATGTTATCCGAGACTGTAGGTCTATTTTTTACCTTTACCATGTATTGTTCATTGGCATGAGGTAGTTGGCAAGTGCTGGAAATGAAGGCTAGTTCATTTGCAAGGCTGTTTTGAGTCCTTCGAATAGAGGTAAGTTCATATTTTTCAAATGTTTTGAGGAGGTCTAAGGCAACATTCCTATACTCTCTTAGCCTAGGATTTTTGGCTGAATATTCTCCTTTGATTTTCCTAATGATTAGCTCGTAATTTCCTTGAACAGAAATCCTCTTGGCTCCTATGTTTTCCAAACATTGTAATCCTAAGAGAAGAGCTTCATACTCTGCAATATTGTTTGTACATGGAAAATCTAACTTGTAAGAGTGACCTTCATTGGTGTTTTGTATCCAAACACCTGCTCCTGAACCAGCTTTGCCACAAGAGCCATCAAAGCTCATGTTCCAAAGTGTTTCAAGTTCAGATTTTCCATTATGTTGTTGTTCATGGTTGCTAGGGTTTTGGCTGTCAAGTTCTTAATTGTGTGTTTGGTTTGACTGTTCTGATAGGTTGAGCTCTCCCTCTTTTTCATTTACTTCTTCAGTAATGTCATCTTCATTGTACAAGATAAATGAGTCAAGGAGAATAGATAGAGTAAGAGAGGTTCAAACCATTGGGCTATGGGGTCTGTGAAAGGCTTGAAAAAGACAACAATGAATCAAGGGAGTTTCATAGGGCAAGTTAACAAAGCCAAATGGATCTTAGTAGCTTATGTGAGTGAAATGAACATTAAATTTGTGAACATAGTAGGTTTAAAGGGAAATTAAGAATCCTTTAACAAATACTATAACAAGAAGGGCCTTCAAGATCACTATGCTTGAGAAATAACCAAAGGATAGGGCACACCATAAACTTCTCTGGTCAAACTTCACCAAGTAAACTTAAAAAACAACTATCCAACAATCCCTAGAGAGCATGGAACTCCTAAATTCTTTATTTATTCACCTTCAGGGAAAGAAAACATTCAAGATAGCATATGAGTGATGATCAAAGAGCAGGGAACTCCTAAATTATTTAATCAGACTATAAAAGACTTTCAAAGTGACTATTTAAGATGGACTAAAGGATGGGTCAAACCATAAAATTCTTCAGCCAAACCATAATTAGTAAACTTCAAAGAAAAGGCCTCAAAAACAATGTTTTAAGCTACACCAAAGGACAGGGCATACCATAAACTTCTTTGGCTTGACTCCATTAAACCATTCTTAAGACAAGAAGCTAAGTGGAACTAGAGATCAATCAAGAATTCTCCAATAAAACCAATAAAATGTAAACATCTGAGCAATAGAAGGCAAACAATCTTAAGGTGCCTCTAACAGCATATCTTAACCTAAATTTTCTGCTCTATTGCATGAGAAAAGATGAAACAATATGAAAACAGAAGGAAACAATTACTAAATTAGAACAACATCACCATTAACCATGTTCATGAATCCTATGAATATTCTTGCTCCATTGATGTTCAATCCAAGACAAACACAAAGCTCCAAAACCAATTTCTTCACAACTCCAAGTCTATGTGTATTGAACTCAATAATCAACCAACAATCACAATGAGGCTTACATGCAGTATTCAACTGCCAAAATGGTGAAGTAAATCATATCTAGGGTTTTATAAGTCCTCAATTAAAATAATAAATACATTTGACCATTGAGACCATGCAAGGCCCAAGGCACAAATATCCCAAACTCATTCATGACAAAAATAACTTCTAACATAACTCCTAATATAATTTTAGAGATATTTGTCCTTTAAGTCCTAAAAATATATTTTTCAATAACTTCTTGTGTCTTTTTTTTATTTTTTGGCAAGGGCGCAGTGCCACTAGCTGAGGGCACAGTGCCAGGCCAAGGGCGCAACACCAAAACAGGAAAAATTTCCCTTTTTGCAGCTGAGTTGGTGGCCTTCCTAGTGTCCAAATGAAAGCCATGATAGCTCATTGGAAAGCATGTCTTGTCTAGTTTCTAGATCTGCCTTTAGTGTTTAGAATGGAGTCCAATTTCCTAGTCAAAAATCCATTCTTCCAAGACTTCTCGGGGCGCAACGCCAGTGCTGAAAAGAGGGCAAAAAGGTGTTTTTTTGGTGGTTTTTGGCCCTTTTGAAGGACCAATTCTGACCCAAATAACCTGAAATTTTCTAAGGGTGATCTCCTTGGCTTGAGGAACATGAATATGTAAACCTTTTCTCAATTGAGTGCCCCAAAAAAGAGCGCAAATCCAGTGACGTTGCACATTGGCCCTTTTTTCTGCTAGCCAAACAATCAAAATTTCAAAATGTGCACCAAGTGCCAAAATTTGGATTTTTCTTTGTTGATCATGTTTGGGAGGCTTGGAGGGATAGATAAGCAAATATTTCAAGTTTCTCCTTCTCCTTTGCCTTATTTAGGGCTTGAATCTTTGCAAGGGCTCTTTTGAGCTTGGCCCTTACAATTATGTTCCTCATGGCATAACGTCTTGCCATCTTCTTTTGTAGGTCAATGTCTCTTTTTTCCTTCTAAAGCTGACCCTATAGCTGCACATTGGCTCTCTCTAGCTAAGATTCTCTATCATAGCTAATATCCATGGCAAGTAGTTCACTTGGAGTGATTTACTCTGCCAATGTTGTCTCTTGCTCTCTTTCTCGGGCTAAAGCTTTCTTCAACCCAATTTTCCTTGGCCTCTTCCTAGGAAGTTATTCTTCCTCATTCTCAATGTCATCTAGAGTGACCAAGGTCTCATTTAGCATAGCCTTGGCTTTTCCAGCCTCTTTTTGAGCTCTGATAGCTCTGAACTCACTAATTTCTTTCTCTGTCTCTAACTGTTGGTTTTCTACCTCAAGGAAGTTGATCACATTCTTTTCCCTACCAAGATTGGTTTGTAGCTCCCTAATCTAGGCGTCCTTGCTCTTGATTGAAATTTTTGTAATCCTCTCCTCATCCTCACTCTCAAGGTCAATAAGTTGAAATTCTTGTTCAGTTTCATGCTCATCTTCCTTCTCTTCAACAATGACCTTTTCCTTACCTTTTCAAGCTATTTTGTTGATGTAGAAGGCATGGCCCCTTGCCTCTTAAGGGAAGAAAACACATGCCTGTAGCCTCTTTGGTAGGTCAAAGGAAGTGGCTCAATGTTACTCATCTTAGTGCCATCTATCTCACTACCCTCATCACTATTTGATGTTGTGGTGTCATGAGATGAGGGTGAAGGGCTATGGGAAGGTGATGAAGGAGGATCATCATGAGGACAAGGAATGTGAGTGAGTGGAGATGTAGAAACAGTAGGAAGTGATGGAAAAGTAGGAATGGGAGGATGATATGAGGAAGGTATATTTTTCTAATGATGGCCTTGTGGAGCAGTAAAAACCTCATTGGCAATCAAGGTCTCCCATGGAATTCCTTTTTGTTGTAGTTGGTGCATAACTACCATCTTGATAAGATAATGATGGAAAAGGCTTTGCATTTGCTAAGGGTAGTTTCTCTTTTTCACTACGTATGCCATTTTATCAATGCTTCAATAAAGGTAATAGGGTATGTGCAACATCCTCACTCTAGTAAAATGTGTAAGCAACCTGATGTAGTATGAGTAAAGATGAGAGAACCTTCCCTCACAAGTAAAATACTTCATTATAATCTTCATCATAGGTGCATATCTATCAAGCAGGTGAGAGAAAGGAAAGATGGATTTTTTGTGGTCTTTATACCTACGCTTAAGGTATGGCTCAAAGTAACTCATGTCAAGGTTAGCTTGCTTGAACCATTTCTCCCTTACACTAGGTATGCCTATGGCATTGGCAATGGCATCTGTAGACAATTCAAAGGTGACCCCTTCAAGATTAACTTGTTTGTCATGCAAGTTAATGATAAATAGTCTAGTTAGCTCAGGGTGGTTTTGCACCTGCTGCACCTTTTCACAAAAATCATAGCAACCTACATGTTTGAAAAAAGAAATAGTAAGGGGATATTCCATGAGCTCTCTTGCATTGAGGGGTTCAAATCTATTTAACTTGCCTCCCTTTTTATCATGTCTCTTTGTCATCCGTGCCTCCATACCATTGTCTTCACCCTCTCACATTGTAAACTATTCTTTTATAAAAACTTGGAGTGTAAATGGAAATGAGATGAAGAAAATCTAGCCTTGCAAATGAAGGAACGAGTGAGTGAGGGTATAGGTGTATGAGAATGAGTGAGAGGCAAAACAACTCAATGACAACCCTCCAATTGTGCAATTACCCTGTCTATCACTGAAACTTTGTCTAGGAAGATGAAATGAGGTTTAAGCAGTGATCTCCAACTTGAAACTTAGGGTTTGATTATGGTTTCATTCCATTCAATAAATGATGACCAAAATAGCTTGAAGATGAGCTCATGTCATGTATTTACCTCTTCCCAGTGCCTTAGAAAACTTTGGAGGAAATTTGAAAGTATTTTGAAGTGGTTTTAATGGTTGAAGGGCTTAGAAACCCTTCCTGTCCAAGGGCGCAGTGCCAAGGTTGAGGGCACAATGCCAAAGCTGAGGGTGCAACGCCAGGCTGAGCGTGTAGTGCCAGTTGCGAAGGGTGCAACGCCAAGGCAGTCTTTGCTAGGTCCTGTCAGGCAAGAGCGCAGCGCTCTGCCAGGCGTGTAGTGCCACTTCTTGGGTGTGCAGTGCCTTCAGAAAATGAACGGGGGAGAAATTTCAAAAGCGCAACGCCAGCTTCCAGGGGCGCAACACCAAAAGAATTTGCCCAAATTCACTTAGAAAACTCACAAATTTTGTCTCTTGAGTGTTCTTGGTCTTTTGACAAGTAATAATGATTCATTTGAAATGTGAAATGAGCTTTTATAGATGATAGGAATTTGATTTAATTATGAAAACCCACTTTCTAATGTCAAAAGTCCTTTTTCCTTTCTCACTCACCCTTTTACACTGTTTGCATGCAGTTTTTCTAAAGTGATGAATTTGACCTTTCTTTTGGTCATTTAGGCATGGAAAGCTCATTTTTACACCTTTGGGGTTAAGCCACATGGCAGGATCTTCAAAATCCTCTTTTGCCTCCACCATGGAGTTCAACTTACATTTTCATCTTCTCTGGCCACTTCCCCAAAACCCTAGATGTCCGGAGTGCTTTACAACAATCATCATTGTTTTCTTCTAAGTTCTCTATAGCCCTTTTAAGTTCATTCATTTCTGTCATGTTCACCTCACATTTTTCCATATCCCATCAATATTTTCTGACAAAATTTCTTCATGTTTGGCCTTGTGTGCCTCCTCCATGTCATTTCTGCAAATGATCACTGCTTTGGCACTTAACTGGACCATCAAGTTCAAAACCATAATCTCTACAAGACCAAGTTGTTTCCCTTTCCTTTGTTGTTAGTTTTTTTCATTCAGGAGTAGACAGTCTACCTCATCAGTACCTTCTGGTGACACAACTTTCAACACTCTTGTAGAAGTGCCAAACTTTGTCCATTTTTCTCATTTGTAGACTTTGAACTAATGAGGTAATCTTCCTTGGAAATATTTTAGGTCCTTATTGAATAACCATGTCTTGACATTCTATTACATCTAAGCCATATTCTAGCAAAGGAAAAGAAGTGCCTAAAACATCCAATGATGACCTCAAAACATGTGAAACCCTAATGACCTAGTGGGAGGGTCCTTTGACCTGATTTTGACTAAAATTTGACCTGGATATCTTCAAGTGAAAATAGAGTATGGTCAAAAGTGTTGCATTGAAGATCCAAAATCCAATATACTTGATTTATCTAAAGAGCCTACATACATAGTTTTGAGACCATCAATGCTTGAGGAAACTGGGGAACATGGGAAATGATTTTGCAACAGGAAAACCCTAGATGGAAGGTGAAGTTTAGTGTCAAGGGGAAATAGGGAAATGAGGTTATAGGCAGGAAAGGAGGGTGAAAATTATAAGTATAAGCCCATAAGGAGTTTTTAGGAGCAATAGGATGACCATGGGAAGACCAACTGAGGAAAAGTGAAAAAAAATTCGTAAAGATAATGAAGGCGGTGAGATTTCTGAAACTCAAGATATTCAAGTAATATTGTTTTTAGAAATATATAAACACCCTTTAGTCATCCAAATATAGTGAAAAATACTAATGACTAACAATAACAAAATTCATGTACATTTCATAATAAAACAATATTTTCTATTCAAATGCAGAAATCTATCTTCTAATTCTAATTGCATATTTTTACTTGCAGTGAGGGAAAGGTGGAGTCTAGAGTGGTCTTTGGCCCTCCCCAATCATGGATTAAAATCCTGGGGGCAATTATTCAATGCCAAGATGAAATAAAAAATCAAGCTCCTAGATAAAATATGTTCGAGTTTGGACAATGATACATGATGCTACAGGACTACTACAACATTGCACAAGCTTTTAGAGGGATGTGAGATTTTCAAGGAAGAGGTTGATGCTGACAAAAGAGATGTAGTATGAGTGTGCCAACACATAAAACCATTATTAGTACCTACTAACCAACAATCAATCTCTTTTTATTCTTGAAAATAATACCAAACCAATGATCAAATTGTAGTAGAACAAACTAGGCAAGAAAGGATAAGTCAAATTTTATGAAATAAAATAGAGAAGAATTAATTGAATTTTATGTAATTAAGAACTAATATACCTTAAAACATGCATATAACCTACATACATGAAATCTTGAGAGACAGATGATTTTAATTCCTATATTTCATAAACAGAGTGGGAAAGAGAACAATGAGCTAAAGCTAAGAAATCTACAAAGGAAGACGACCACATATTTTTGGCTTGTCGTAGTAGACTCCTCAACCACACTTCCCATAAGAGATGCGATAATTAGGTTTGCATTCACAGTTTATTTGGAAATTAAAATTCTACTAAAACAGAGAAGGAAATGTTGCTACTAAAATAATACATAAAACGAGACTAGAGCCTTTGGGTTGGGCCCTGACCCAAGGGGACTAAACCCACTGAAACAAAATTAGATATGAAACAATAATAGAACTTTTATTAACATAAAATGGATTTCAAATATATCATGAAAATGAAAATGACGGTCTCAAGGACTTGGATCTTAGTAGCTCTCCTTGCTCCAAAAGTTCTAATCCTAATGCGCCCTTGGGCTTATTGATTTATACAAATATGGATGAGCAGAAACCTCCTTGGAAAGAGAACTAATTCACTCCAAAATCTCAAAAAAAGTGGATGAGTGTTTCTAGGGATCAAGTCAATTTGAAGGAGAGTAAATGCAAGGGACAAGCCCGCTACATCTCCTCTAGATGCCTCCAATGTGCCTCTGCATAGTAAATTCACTCAAAAATGATATTTTTCCTACATATTAACCACATTAGGCCGAACATTATGGAAAATTTTCTTTCATCTTCATACTAAGAAAATTATATCCAAATATATGTTAATTAATGTGAGAAAAAAATAATTTATAAGCTGGAGTATAGCAAAATGGCATTATAATATACTCATTGATGGGGCCCATTAGGAACGATATCTCTATTTATGGTAATGTGACTTTAAAAGATGCATACCTTCACATTAACTAAGCACAATCAACACAAGAAAAATTATGGTGGTTTCCAAAAATATGTAATTGGAAAATCCCAACTAAATTAAAAATTTTCAAGTGGTTTTATTTGGTGAAAAAAATTCACTTGGGAAAATTTATTCAAAACATGATTTTGTCAACTGCGCTGATATCCTTTATGCCAGCTGATAGATGAATCTATAAATAATCTCTTTCTACAATGCTCGTTTTTTATAAGTATGTGAATTTATGTTATGATTTTTTAACAAAATGACTTGGATTGTAATAGCACATGCTTGAAGGGTTGTCTAAAGTAAAGGTATGATAGCTACAAGGCATATGTTACACTTCCTATATATATATATATATATATATATATATATATATATATAGGGGAATTTGGAGAAACAAAAATTTTATTGTCTTTGATGGTATGGATAAAGGTATTAAGATGACTTGTCAAAATATTATAGGATTTAATAATGAGAATGGTCCTATGAAAATTTCTACATCCACCAAATTTATTTGTGTGCTTGAAAATTTCACACAATATATGATTAGTACCTTCAATGGAGCAACTCAATCAAATATGGTTGGATGTGGAGGCACCTCACATTTTGATAGTAGCCACTATTACAAACTTTTTTGAGGAGGAGGTCATGATACAAACACAAAGGCGAAGATTTTTGCATTATGGGGTATTTTACATTTTTCAAGGTCTTTTGAGATTTATTCAATGTACATATTTAGGGATTCCAAAACAATTGTTCCATGGGAAAATAACATGGATACTATTAATGCTTCACATCTTGATCATTGGAAATAAATTATTTATTGAATCAGGGCTTCATTCAAACATCTTACCTCCACACACATATTCCTGGAGATCAATCACAAAGCAGATAAACATGCTAAAAAAGGAATTGGAGTTGAACCTGGACACATTTATGTGGAGGAGATATTCAATGGAGAAATCATGGACTTCATTTCTTTTCCTTTTTAACAATATAATTTTAGACTTCTTCTCTTCTTGATATCGTTTTTTTTACTATGTTATGACTTTCTACAATTTTTATGTGGGATAAGATCCATATGTTATCTTCTAGTAGATATTATTCCTAAAATTTGATATGAAGAAATCTGAAATATGTGTATAATGAAGATGTAAAACAATTATATTAATATAAGTCGTTCAATTTTTTGTTCTCTCTGAAAAAAGAAGAAGAAGAAAATTTGATTATTTTCGGGATTTAGGTTTTAATTAAAAAAAAATTACAGAGAATTGAGAAGAAATTTGGAAATTAAAGGAATCAAGAAGTTAGAAGATGAGATTGAACATACAAAAAAAAATTCAGCAAATTTCCCTTGTAGATGAAGAACATTTGGAAACTTTTGAGATTTGGGCCCTAATTGAACAATATCACAAAGGTTTGAGAAGATATTTAGAAATTCAAGGATTCAAGAAGTTAGAAGATGATAGTTAACATGGAGGAAGATATTTGAATGAAATTTTTTTGAAGTATTTTTCTCTTTATGGGAGTTCATTGATGCTAGAAGCATCAAGATTCTAGGTGTATAATAGAGTGTTATGAAAGGATCTCATTAGATGAGTCAATATTATGTTTTATTCCACGTTTATTAAAAGAAGTATGTATGCCTACACATATATAATGCTATTGGATTGATCTTTTATTGAATCACATTGCATGTATTTTGTAATGAAAAATTTAGTTGAACTTTCAAGAAAATTTGTAGATATAACTGTAAATGAATTAATCTCAAAATAATTTCTCTAGCCTCTATTTGGCCAGGTAGGTAAGGAGAGTAAGTAGAGTGGACTTGATAATTATATTAAAAATGAAGTAGGAAAGGTACTAGTATAGGATAGAAAAAAATAGACAAATGAAAACGAGTTGTTTTATTCATTCACCAAAAAAAACCAAACTTAAATACATCAAATAATCTCATCCATAGAAGGGTGTTTGATACAAAAATGGAATGGTTCACTTTGACCATGTCTTCCTATTTATTATAACATGTTATCTAAATACCTTATGGATTATTCACCTCTAATGGCTAACACCTATATCAATTATTATGCTTCACTATCTAACAACTATTTCAATTATTATATTCCACTTTTCCTTCCCTCGCATTTTGCAGCATTCCCTCCCTATTTGAAGTAGAAAATATTCTACTTGTGAAACTAAATGTGGGAAATGTGTAGTAAACTTGACTTCAAAAAAATTCTTGGCAAATTTGGAAGCTTGAATTTGTTACCAACAATACACATGGTGATAATACCATGGTCAGTGATCTATGTGCAAATATCCAATAGAGTATCTTTATCCAATGGTGGCCAAACATTATGCATATTTTCCATAGGATAATAAAATGACAACCCTTCTTCAATATGGGACAATGCATACTTCTTGAGATAGGAAATGTTAATAATTGGATGAATGCCAAGTCATGGTGCAACTCAAGCATGAAATAATTTCACCAAGATATTATAAAATCTTATAAGGACCATACATGAGTTGTGAAGTTTATGATGTTTGGCTCTATGAAAATATTTCTTTTGAAGATATAACTAAATATGATCACCAACCTTAAATGGGAATATATTGTGATATTGATCATAGAGGGCCTTCACATGTCTGTGATTTTATTGTAGAGCACCATGAAATCTAAAATGAATATCTTCAGACATGCTAACTAAAGTGTTGCCATGCCATTGATTTTCCAATTGCTACTGAGTAGGTTGTTGTGGTATTGTTAAAAGTTCCAATGGACCTACTGGTTGGAAGTCATAACACACTTCAAAAGGAGAATAGTAATTGATGGAATGAATAACTCTATTATAACAATTTTAAACAACATGGAATTCTAAACATTATGAATTAGAATAAATTACAATTGATCACTTTTGTTTTCCCATTAAATTGGGGGTGAAATGTAATGGAAATTTCAAGTTGGCGTTCCAATAATTGCGAGAGTGATTTCCAAAACTTATTAAGAAAATGGTCAATGTGATTGGAAAGAATAATTCGAGGGAGACCAGAGTGTAGTTTTTAACCCTGTACAAAAATTATCTGCAAACAAACTATTAAAAACAGAAAATAAAGAATAGCAAGAGAATTAAACATAAAACAAATATACATAGATATTTTCCCTTGGATCCCAAAACCAGGACTATCGGCTTGATTTTTCATTATATTCCTTTCAATGACATGACACATATATATATTGTCAAAGAATTAATAAACCCAAATCCATTTACCTTGGATTAGAACATAAATTTATTTCCCTTGACCATATCTGCAAAACACCATGGGCAGAAAACCATCATGCCCAAAATCATGTGCAAACCCATGCACAAAACCATAGGCAGGTTCACCCACCTAATATAGGGTCCAAAAAAAATTTCCCGAGGCGCTGCCTTGGACCTCATGCAGGGGGGATACCAACCCCCTGCAAACCCCTCGACAGCGGGGGCTACGCCCGACGCAAGCATAGGGGGGTTTCCCGCCCACCTCTTACACCCAACTTCTCGCCTTCAGCTAGTCATGGAAAGAATATAACACACACCCAACATTCTGCCACTTGTATTTTTATTTCCACGGGGGGGAATTAGAGAGCTTAGTCATTGGTCCAACCCTTCAATGCCCATTTTTTCTCTACACCAAGGGAAATTCTTAGTGCTCACAGACTTTGTCAATGTATCTACAACATTATTCAAAGTGTCAACCTTTACTAGCAACACCTTTTTATCCTCAACCATATCTATCAAAAAGTGATACTAAACATTAATGTGCTTTGTCTTTGAAAGATAAGCAGGGTTCTTAGCTAAGAAAAATTCACTTTGGCTATCATATTCTATCATTATATCTCGGTGCACAAACCTCATACTTGAACACAATATTTGTAACCAAAAAACTTCCTTTCTTGCATGAGTGGCTGCCATGTATTATGCCTCTGTAGTTGAAAGAGACACTACATACTGTCTTTTACTCATCCAACTGACTTCACCTCCAAATAGGCTAAAGACATACCCACTTGTAGAACTTTTTTGATCCATATCGCCAGCCTAGTCCGCATCACAAAAGTCAGGGATATCCAAAACTCTATCCAATCTTGGTCTTCCCTAGAAGCACAAACCATAATCACTAGTGCCATGCATATACCTGAAAACTCGCTTCATTGTTTTCCAATGCTTCTTCCATGGTTTTGACATAAAACTGCCCAATAATCCCACTGCATCTGCAATGTCTGGTCTAGTATAGACAATTTCATACATCAGGCTACCCACTGCACTTGCATATTGAACATGAAGCATGTCCTCTTCTTCTTCTTGTGTCTTTGGACATTTTTCAATAGATAAATTTACACCTACAGGAATAGGAACCTTCAAAGGTTTACTATCCTACATATTGAACCTATGCAATATTGTCTCGAAATAATTCCTCTGTTCTAACCAAGGATTCCTCCTGACCCGATCTGGTTTAATTTCCATGCCCAAAATATAGTTTGTAGCACCAAGATCCTTCATGTCGAATTTGGAGAAAAATTGGGTCTTCAAATCCTGGATAATTTCTTTTTCATTTCAAACCAGCAACATATCATCCACATACAAGACCAAATAAATAACACAGTCACCAATTAATTAGAAAAACACACAATGATCCTCTTTGCTTCTGGTGAATCCAAGTCTCTATCTATATGTATCAAATTTTTGATACCACATCCTTGTTGATTGTTTTAACCGATACAAATACTTTTTTAACCTGCATACCAGTTCTTTCTTACCCTTCACTACAAAGCCTTCATGTTGCTTCATGTATGTCTAATCTTCTAGATCCCCATGAAGAAATGTAGTCTTCACATCCATATGTTCTACCTCAAAATAAAATGTAACAACAACAGATAAATGTAATCTAGTAGAAGTTACCTTGGCAACAAGAGAGAAAATATCACCAAATTCAATTCCTGGCACCTGGGAATAACCTTTTGCTACCAACCGAGGTTTGTATTTCTCCACCTTTCTTTCTGAATTCAACTTATTCTTAAACACCCATTTTCTTCCAATGAGATTCCTTCCAACCGACAACTCCAACAGATCCCATGCTTCATTTTTGTGCAAGGACGCCATTTCATCAACCATGGCCTCCTTCCAGAGTTTTCCATTCTTTGAATCCACTACATCATTGACATTTATGGGATCATAACCAGTGATAGACTAAGAAAAAATTGAATAGAAAGAAGATGGATTATACCTTTCTAGATGCCTTCTTTCTCGAACCAATATTCTCACAACTAGAGTTTGTGGCTCTTCATCTTCCAAATATTGTTCTGCTGTAGAGCCTAATTCTTCCTCCTTTAGCTCAAACTCTATCTTCTCAAGTTCCTTCGATAGGAATTCATGTTTAACAAAATATTTCATCTCTTTAAAAACCACATATCGAATGTAAATAACCTTCCTTGTTTCTGGGTTCCAATGATTATAACCTTTTAAACCATCCTTATACCCAATAAAGATGTACCTTTCAAATTTATTATCCAACTTGGTCCTTTTATCCTTTGGAACATGTACGTATGCATCACATCCAAATACCCTCAGATGTGAAAGAGAGGGTTTCTTACCTATACATACCTCGTGTGGATTCTTATCCTCAAACGTTGATGAAGGTTATCTGTTAAATAGGTAACATGAAGTCCCCACTGCCTCTGCCCAGAATTCTTGTCCTCATCAAAACCACTAAGCATGCTTCTTGCCTTTTGCATCAATGTCTTATTCATTCTTTCTGCAACTAAATTTTATTGAGGTGTGTATGGAGTAGAATTCTATCGTGCTATACCACACTCCTTACAAAACTCTTCAAATTCCTTATTGTAGAATTCCCCTCCATTATCTATCCTCAACACATTTATCTTATTCTCTGTTTGGTTTTCCACCAGAGGCTTAAATTCTTTAATTTTTTTAAAGACTTTATATTTATTCCTTGGTAAATATATCCATGTATTCCTTGAGAATTCATATATAAATGAAACATAGTACACAGACTTACCTAGTGATGGAACTGACACAGGTCCAAACACATCACTATGCACAATCTCTAATATCTTGTTCACCGTCTTAGCACCAGAAGGGAAACTCACCCGATTATGATTTCCATAGACACAATGTTCACAGAAATCAAAATCAAGAGATAAATCGAACATACCTTCTACCATACCGTTACCATGTAGTATCTGAAGGCCCTTCTCTCCAATATGTCCAAGTCTTTGATGCCATAGCATGGTATTTTCTCCAGAGACCACTAGGCTTTCTGCTCCACTTTCAGGAACCACATAACTATTGCACCCATCAATAACAGTGCTACCCAGAATTTTGTACAGGGTTCCAATACGAAATCCCACATATATACTAGTGCTCCCTAAACCATATTGGAGGTATATTTGTCAAACTGTGTTTTTACACCTACATCATCCATATTGCTTACGGAAATCAGATATCTGGCCAATGCTGGAATATGAAGAACACGAGGAAGTGTTCTAATCCTTCCACCTTGCAAATTCAGCTTGAATTTTCCACGTCTAACGATTCTGGCCTTCATATTGTTATCACTCTGCCAGATTCCCAAGGTTGAAAAAGGAATCCCAACATAGGTGACCACAAACCAAGCTTTTGACTTGGTATCTAGCCCTACCAAGTCGGAGAGGGCTATCTCCAAAAAAATCATAGCCAAGAGGGCTGGATGAAAAATATTTTAGGCTTTCTAAGAAATGTGGGGCTTTGTTTCGATTTTATTGGGGTTGGTCTCACTGAAATGAGGATTAGGTCAAGGGGACTAAATTAGGGCCAATGAGATGAAATTGTAGTCCATTCGATGGGCCAAGGTAGGTAGGAAGGTTTAAAACTTAAGGATTCTTTTGGTGAGATGAATAGACTAGTGAGGAGCTAGGAAGAGCATATGAGACGAATTATCCCTAAATTGAAGAAAATGGACAAATTATGCAAAATTCCCTAAAACAGAGCTTGAAAACATGAATTTTGCCTTTCAACTTGAAATTAAGCACATCATAGACATGAAAATGGTTTATGAGCTTAAAATACATTCATAAAAATGATCACAAATAAGAAACTATTTCAAACATTCATACCACATGAATTCCAAAGAAATAGCTGCAATTTGTCATTAATATGGAGGCCAAAATGTTTCTTGATCAATACAAAAAATTTCAAACTAATGCCAACTTACAACCCACACTTGAAAATGAGTCAAAATGTACAATATATAGGCCTCAAACAACCTCTCCCAACCTTAGGGGTCGAATCCATGAGAGGAGGAGTTGATCCACTAAAATCTAAACTGAAACCTAGAGTGTAGGGTGGTCAAAATGACTCATCCCTAACTTTTGTGAAATAATTCATTACACCTCATTTAGCTCGTTTAAATAATTTGTTTACCATAGGTAATAGTAAAAACATGATAATTACATTTACATCATCAATTACATGAGGTAAAAACATGATTCCCCAAGGTAAAATTCAAATTTGTAGAAAAACTCAGAAAAAATCAGTCAATCATTAAACAACAGTGCAATTTTACCCCCAACTTGCAGGCTGGTTTTGACTGCCTTCCTGGTGTCCAAATTGGCTCCAATATAGGTTTTTGGAAATCCCTTCCAGACTATTTTCCCGAACTACCTTCAGTTTGCAAAATTAAGGTCATTTTTCCTGTCAAAATTCATTTCTCACAAGACTGATCAAAAAGTGCAGAATGAGGGTTCAGAAATGTTGAGTGTTGTTGAAAACAACTTTAAGAGGCCTTCCTCAACTCCAAATTGAGCTCATGATAGCTCATTGGAAATCTGTCTTTGTCTAGTTATCATTTGACTTAAAAAGAAAGTAATTTGACACTCTAGATATGAGAAAACGTGATTTTCACAAGGTCACTCGAAAAGTGGAGAAAACCTCTTGTAGCACCTGTATTTTTGACATTTCTCCAAAACCATGCTACCTGTGTAAAAAATGAAGGAAAATTTTCTTCCTTGGCCTATGATGGAAAAAAACCTCTCTCACTTTTGTCAAATTCATCTCTGTTTGGTCGGAAACATAGTTTGAAGCGAAACTGGCCCTGTGTGTGGCAAATGATTTTTTCCTTAGAATGACTTCTTGGAAAATTATGGAGGAATGATGTTTATGAGTTGGGATGGCCTCATACTTGCTGAAATGACCTAAATTATGCCTCATCTACTCATATGTCTCTAATTACATAGAAAAACCTAGCTCAGTGGGAGATGAAATTAGGGTTTGGTGTAGGAAAAACAAGGGATTTAGGACTGCCTTGTAGAGGGAGGGGAATGAAGGGTTAGGGGCTGTCTAAATTCTTGGGGAAATTTCTGGGGATAGGGATAGATGTTAGATAGTAGGGGAAAGTGGAATTTAAATTATTGAGTGAGGGGAAGGGGTCCAAAAGGGGAAAACACAGGCCTAGTCTCGAAAAGTGTCAAATTGTAGCAATAAGCTAGGGCTTGTGGAAAAATGATGATTTTGAGAAATAGGAGTGATGGGAAGTATTTAGGAAGGTATTTTAAGGATAGGGGAAGGTGTAATATAATCAAGATACAATTCTTCTTAATGATTTAACCATGGAAGTCATGAAACCATGAAAAATTCCCTCAAAACCCTAGGAGAGGGAAATGAGTTTTCCAAGCACAACTGAGAGACAAATATGGTAAACACAAAGCCACTTATTTGGAAATGATATTTTTAGAACCTGAAATTGTTGAGGACCTTTGACTCTTACTACTCCTTCAAAAGATGAATTTGATGGTGAAATGACCAATTTTCATGATTTTTACCCTATGACCTAATGATGGCACAGCATTGAAGAATGAGCTGAATGATGACCATGATGAATATGGGACTCTTGGGAAAAATGTTTCAAAAACGAAGTGAGGTTAATTATAATGACGGAGATGAGGTGAAAGCAGAGTAAAATAAGGTGGGATGGGTGGGATGCAAATACTAGTGCTAACACATATCATCCCCTAAGAAGACATCACCACCATCATACTTCTCATACTCACATAACCCCTCCCTATGGGGAGTGAAGTGAAAGGATGCACCTGAGTCCATCAACCATCCCTCATGACCTACATGTGTACTTGAAGAAGAAGCTAAATACACATCCCCACCTTCATCTGAGGTGGTTTTCGCCTCTGCAAAAGGAGCATCGTCATATCCCTTTCCTTTCTCATGAGCCTTAGATCTACAATACTTTTTTAATTTCCCTTCCTTTTCGCCTTTCTAGAACACCTTTACAGGCTTTCTTGGAGATTTAGATCTCCCTCTACATTTATATCTCCCACTTGAGAACTTATTTTTGTTTCTGTTCTGGGACTGTCCTTGTACAGAAAAGGCATCTCCATTCTAACCCTCCATATTTTTCCATCTCATTTCCTTCGACAACAAGGCTGATACAATTTCATAAAAATTCAAGGTATTTGTATTGCTACCTATTGCAACAAGCATACTATCCCACGAATCTGTTAGAGAACACAAAAAACTGATGTACTTATCTTCATCTGATATTTTAATATCAACATATGACAATTGACTTACCACAATATTGAAGGCGTTCAGATGCCCTGTCACTGAATCTCTATCCTTCATCCTCAGGTTATACAAATTTTTCCGCATGAAAAATTTATTTACCAGAGACTTAGATTAGTAAAAAGTCCCTAACTTGTCCTACAACACCTTCATCGTATCTTCCCCATATATATTTAGCAATATCAAATCTAAGATACACAATTGCATTGCTCTCTTTGCCTTCCAATCCAAATTCACCCAATCTTCATCGGACATTTTCGTTGGCTTAGTACCTAGATCTATCATGATCCACTGATATTTATCCACCATCATACCCTCCATCTTGAGCTTCCACAACTCAAAGCTCTAACCATTAAATTTCTTGATCTCTATCTTTCCACTTCTCGCCATCTTCTTTCACCGCAAGAATCAATCTTATGGATCTCCCACTGAACAGTGTCTACCACGGGCCCAAGAAAAACTCCTCAGCAGCAAAGGCATCCCCTTGAAGCCAAAACAACTCCAATACCAAATGTAGGTTTTAACCCTATACAATAATTATCTGCAAAAAAACTCTTAAAAACACAAAATAAACAATAGCTAGAGCATAAAACATAAAATAAATATACACAGAGATTTTCCCCAGGCTCCCAAAACTAGGACTACCAGCTTGATTTTTCATTATATTAATTTCAATGTTACAACACATATATATACATTCTAAAGCATTCATAAATCGCAATCCATTTACCCTCAATTAGAACATAATTGTAGTTCCCTTGACCGGATCTACAAAATACCATGGGCAGAAAACCATCATGCCCAAAACCATGTACAAACCCATGCACAAAACCATAAACAGGTCCGCCAACCTAATATAGGGTCCAAAAAATATAACACACGGCCAACACAAAGTAGGTACACACATGAACCAAAAAACAAAAATAAAATGTGTAGTTTCCTTAGCTAAAATGTGACTATTGTAAGGTATAGATCATCAAGCCAATTTGGAAAAGAAATAGGCCACAAAAAACATGTAATCATGCCTCAAGGATATTCCACTAAAATTGTTATCACATTTTTTAGTCTATAAATTTTTAAAGCACTGAAAACGGGAGTGTCGACAAAAAATTGTAATAAATAGGTTTAAAACACTGAAAACGGATGTGTCAATGTGATTTTTTGATAAACAGGTTTAAAACGCTAACAATGGGAATGCTAGGGTTATTTTATTTTTGAAAATGTTAAAAATGCATTGACATCCAGGGTATCAGCGTGAAAATAAAAATTTCAAATTTTTTTTTATGTCCAAAAAATTGTGTTGATAAAGCACACATCAACAGATGAACAATCATCTATCAAACGAGTGTTGACAAAGCAAATGTCAACAAAAAATTTAGTTTTACTCTGTTTTTCCTATAAAAGGAAGTAAATTTAGGTGCAGATTACAAACAATTGGAAATTAAATTTTAAAAACCAAAGGGGTTTTTTGTTGCTAACAGGATCATTTAAAAAATCCTCTTTCATTTTTTACACAACTGTACTGATTTAAGATATTCAAAGGAATATTTGACACCTAGTTTTCAGGATTTTGCAATTTAGTCTTTTTTTGTTCTATCCATTGTTTTAAAAATCTGTTTCCAGACAACTGAAGATGAATATTTGAAAACCCAAAGAGGTTTTTGTCTAAAACGGACCCATTAACAAAAAATTCTCTCATTTTTATAAAAAATATCACTGTTTTGGATTTTCAAAGGTATTACTGGAACTTAATTTTTCAGGAATTCGTGAGGGAAAAGCTCATGGATAGTTGTTGAAATGGATGCCACCTCATCAAATTCAACTAGGGAATCCTCATATCCAGCCATGAATCCAACAAAAAAATGATATTTAGATTCAGATATGAATATGAAGTTTTATATGCATGTATTTGAGATGTACATTGTGATTTTTAGACTATGTAATTAAAGCTTTGCTAGAAACTTGTTTTTAGTTAGTTTGTCTTTTCTATAAAAATGGGTTCTATAAATTGAAACAAAGTTTGGTTTTTTTATTGAAAAACATAACATTCTAGTGTATTTGAGCATATCTTAAATATATTGCTATTTTTTTATGAGAATTTGCTGAAAATTCATGTGTTGTAGTTCCCTGTCCATTATTTTTCCATTTATAAAATCTTCTTCATGTATGGAAACATTAGTATCTGAGATTGGGATTCATTTATGCTCCTTTCTCATAATTTCTTAGTAATTAGTACTTGTTGTTTTGTCAACTATAATATTATTTTTCTTTTCATTTCTCTTCTTCTAAATCTCTCAAAATTGTCAAAGGAGTTATTACTACCTTGTTTTTTGTGTCATGCTAATTTCATCTGTAGCATCATCTAATAAAACTAGACTCCATGCCCAATGGTGTGTTTTCTATACATCCCAACCAAATTTCATCATTTCTCAAGACAAATATAACCATAGAGATTAAATTGTAAACCTACTACTACAGTGACCTGGGGTAGTTGTGTTTTAGGGAGAGATACCTCTCTAGGTTGAAGGGTCATCTTTCAACCTAAAAGAGGTTCGAGGTTACCCTAGATATTTTCCCTAACAACCAAGGTTTCCCTAAAAGATAACAAAAGCAATGCATCGCGGCATTGATCCGGGTGGATATTGGTGGCCACCCACCTATTCTACTTAGTTCGTGAACATTATTTTTTAATTTCGTTAATTGTAGCACAATTTACTATTTTTAGTGGATTTTTGGGTCTTGAACTTTCAGAGCTATTTTGAGGTCCTAAACGATGTCTTTTTGGAAAACAGGAAAACCAATATCATATTGTAGGGTTTTCTAGTCGAAATTTATACTCTCAAATAAATATTGCTAACAAGGTATCGTACGCATCAAAAATAGATTGTATGCCAAAGTTACGACCCCATGAAGTTGATGTATGAATTTACCCCAACGGAGCCTGCAAAATTTTGGTGCTTCATCTCTTAGGGTTAGATTTTTGGCAGCATGGGGTTTTCCCTTGTTTCTCAATAATAAATAGGCCTTCAAGCTTCATTGTAACACCATTAGAAGGCATGTTGATCTAGGTGGATATTGGTGGCCACCCGCCTATTCCACTTGGGGCCCCACCATTGTCTCTTTCAGTTTTTCAGTTTCATCACAACTTACTATTTTTAGCAGTTTTTTGGGTCCTGAACTTCTAGAGCCGTTTTGAGGCCCTAAACTATGTTTTTTGGGCATCGAGATTCCGGGGGGGCATAATTCCATTTTGGAATCAATATTCAAAATCAATATTTGTATTCCTTGGATAGATATTTCTAACGATGTAGCATGTGCGTCAAATGGATATAGTATGCCAAAGTTACGACCTCAGGAAGTTGAAACACCAATTTACCCAAACGGGGCCCATATTTTTTGCGCTTCATCTCCTAGGGTTAGGTTTTCGGATGTTTAGGGTTTTCCATTGTTTCTCTATAATAAATAGACCCTCGAGACTCATTGGAACATAGTTCAAAGGCCTATAGCTACCATATATCTTCTTAGAGATAAGCTACCAGTGCCCTAGCTAGTTTATTTCCATTCTGTCTGTAAGAAAATTTCAGTTCTTTGATATTAATGAAATGAAGTGTTATTTCCGCTGTGTTTTAACTCCTAGAGATAACCCTAAGTTGCAAAAGGACCAGTGCCTAGGACATCTTAAAATGCAAGGAACTTTGACTAAATTATTTGTAGCTGAAAATATTAGGCCTCCTTGCAATTAAAAACTAGTGAATTTTTTTTAAAAGAGTGGGACCGAGACCTTAATAATAAACACAACAACTAAGAAAACTGCAGAGGATGAGTATGAGACTGAATAAGTGAATGCGTCAGACAACTATAAATCATAATTCTATAAAGAGGACTAGCTATAAAATGAATACACAGTTATCAAGTTCGATGATAGTGAAAACTATGGCAGAATGTGAAATGAGATATTAACTGCAAATGGGCTTATTCCAAGATAAGAATCCATTATAGTTCGTATCGGAAGAACATCGGAAATGAGACAGAAAATGGACAGAGTATCATGCCTGAGCCATATTTAAAGTGCTAAAAATGAATAGATATGAGTATCAACTGTGATAAATTCACATCTAAACATGAAACACTCGCATTCCAGAACATTTGAGATACAAAAAATATGGATGAAGATGAAATGAACATTAATTTAAAACAATAACGATAAGGAAAGATTACAAACCGTGAAACACTTCATGTGGAATCCCCTTTGTGACAAAATCTTTATATCTGAATCCCAATGCGATCTTCAACAAAAACTATTAAGTTCATGCAAAATACTCATACAGAGCTTCTTTAGCTGATCAGTTTTTCTCAAAATCTAGAACCCTTTATAATTCTTTTCTCTCTGCTTTTATAACTTCTGATTTCTATGCGCGGAAAGATATTTTGGGAAAATATCTTTCCCGCATGCATGTATGTTGTTCCAAGTCTTAATCAAAAATCAAACTTGATGATGGGGTAGACCGCCTCCCATCGTCTTACAAAGTGGGCTTGAAGCCATTTCTAACAGAAATACAAACAACTTACTAACTAAAAGTAAAATGCAGGAGTGAAATATGAATTTCACTCCAAATTAAAAAGTGAAAAGAAAAATAAGGTAAGAGGCCACGTAGGCTCAGTCATGAGTTATCATTACTTCCAGTGAGATGGAGTTGCGGCTGCTACTGGAGAAGGTGGTACTGTAGTCATGGAAGAGTTGTATTTTTGCTTCAGAGGCGGTGTTGGCAGAGGTGAAGATGTGGTAATCAGAGTATTGGTAATATCGTTACACTTCTGCCAGATATTGGCTGCTGGAGTAAGCGTTGTAACAAAGGCATCAACCAGAGCATGCACCTCGGTCAACTCAGCATAGTCTGTTTGGACGGGAAACTGCTGCTTGATCTGACATAGGAGGGAGAATTCTTTACCGAGAGAGGCAATTATAGTTTCAGCCTTGAGCCGAGTGGTATTTTCAAATGAGACGTCTATTTGATTCATCACTTTTGTCATCTTGAGATCATATACTTGTAACGGTTGAAACATAGTTGTTCTAGGCTCCCAACATGATGGGAGGCCTGCCTTAGTTAGTTCGATCCACTCCTCTTCGAAATGTTCCAAACTTGTCACCATATTTTCCAGACTGCCTAATGCATGAGTGCACGTGGCTTCTTTTTCCATTACTCGTCTGAGCTCTGTTACCTCCTTGAATCTGTCTTCTACTCCTTGAGTTGCCAATTCCTTGGAGCTCAGTTTCTTCAGGAAGGTGATATACCTTTTGGCCATTTCCACTTTTGTTGCAGCCTCTGTGTGTCCTTCGTGTAGCATTCTTCTGAACCGACGAACTGTTGCCCTTTTTTCTTCAATTAAAGTAAGAAAGGCCCAACGCTTTCTTACCTCTGCGATAATTTCTATCCCGATCAAGCGTCTGGCTTCTAAGAGGGTGACATTTCCCTTCATTCGGTTCATCAGGTCCTTGATACTCTTTTCTTGTTGAAGCTTCTCTTGTTTCACCTCTTCCACTTCTTTCTGTAAGGTTGCTACCATTTTTCCGTTCTCCTTAAGTCGAGCCTCAAGCTCTTGAATCTTCTGTTGGGCAGTATGAACCTGTCTCTCTACCACTTGAAGGTCGGCCCGTGTTTTGGTTAACTGCGTAAGAGTGGTATCAGAAACCTCCGGAACGGGAGCAGCGCATACATGTGTATCCCATCTTGTCTGTAATTTATCTCTCTCTTGCTTAAGAGCAACCATCTCATTCTCGATCGTAGCTCTCTCCTCTTTTTCTTTATCCAGGGAGTTAGTGAGGTCAGATTTATCTTTCTCTATTTGAGCTAGTTCAGCAGTTTGCACATGCCAAAAACTGGGCATATTCAATTTATGTTTCAAAGCTGCGACCTGTTTTTGCAACTCCGAAATAATATGACCCTGAGGATCAACTTTACCACTCCCTTTTCCCTTCACAGTAGCTTGGAGACTCCGCAAATTGTTTGAAAGTGCCTGAGCATTAGTCTTCTCTATCTTAAGGTTCTCAACCAGTTGGTTATACTTAGTTTGCAGCTTCCTTAGGGTGAGAGACAGCTTCACGACCTCGTCTTTCAACATGTCGCTAAAACACTAAAACAAATTGCATTTTTCGATTGGGGGGACTTGTGACATGTTCACTGCAACCTCTAGAGCTCTGTAGCTGGTGGTCCCAGCCTCTGGATCTAGAACTACTTCTTTCATGGCCATCAACAGCTGCTCCTTATCCATATCAAGCTCTCTAGTAATCCAAGTATGATATTTGTCTACATATCCAGATAATTTAGACCAAAGCTTCTCTCTGACAGATTTGTTTTTTCCCTTTATTTCATCTCCCACCTCGGCCCTGTTAATGGAGACGGCTTGTGCCACCTCTGAGAAATCAGATGAATATGGACCATCATATCTCACCATAAAACCTGCTTTTCCTTTGTCTGACTCTCCATGCAGTGCCACTGTTTCGAGCGGCAGATCTTCCTCGACATCTTCCTCATCATTTGTTCTCTGCCTTTTAGGGGGCCGAGAACCTTCTCCTGTGTCCACCTCTACCTGTTCTCCTGTGACCACGAATTCTTCAACCGGTTTCTTTATTGCTTCTCGTGTTGAAGAAATGTCCCCTTTTTCCCCCGTCACTGATGACTCAGTCTCCATTTGTGAAAAAAAAGGCCAGGTATCAAGATTATCTCTCCACTCGATGAAGGGCCTAGATTCGTGAGCATATGCAGTTGACTTAATCTTCCTCCTCTTGTTAGAGATGATGCCTTTTGGGTCATAAGGTCAAGATTTCACTTGCCTTAAATCCGTATCCTTGAGCATGGTTTCCACTATGGGGAGGGCATGCCTTGAGTTAACAATAAAGGGGCTGATGGTGGTAGGAAGTTTAAGAATGAACCCCTTTTTCGCAGGGACAAAGCGGAGCTGGTCAGTCTTCAAGGTTTTCCGGAGGTACTCCAAGGTGAAAATCTGCATGGCAGTAAAAACTAGCAGTCTGTAAGGGGGAACCTATGCACCGTAGACACTAATATCAGTGTAGTCGTCACATAGGTACCAATCTTCTGTGATTCCTTCCTCATTGAACTGTAGCCAGTTCCTCTGCTCAGGAAGAATCTTGGGCAGAGGGTTGTCATGAATAATAGTATAGGTTATTTTCATGAATTCGTTCAAGAAGTTTGAATAACCCACCCCATTATCCAACTGATGCACTGTGGGGTTCCACTCAAAGACAGTTCTTGGTTGAGAATTTATCCTAGAAACCTTTTCTAGACCCAAACCCTCGAACTTATCAGCATGTTGGAAGAGGAAGAGGCAGAACACCATGGAGAAGAAACAAAAATGGCCTGTGGCCAAGAGGTCTTGAAACTGGGTTTGCATGGCGGAGGCCAAGAAACCAGGGATATCCAATATAACACCTGGTTGTGACATCAACCATAAAAGGGCTACACATTCCTTCGAGACTCGCTCGACCCCCTCTATGCCTAGTAACCCCGTAATGAGAGCAAGTGTTGGCTGAAGGTTTTCCTTGAATGTATTCAGAGGCACCGAGTCCGAAAACGGGAAAGCTGTAAGGCGGGAGTCGGAAATAGCAAAGATGAAATCGCTCTGTTGTCTCCAAGGTAACTTGGAAAACTGACGGGATAAAGACATTTCAATGAAACTGACATAATTTGAACTAGGGGTATAGCAGAGGGCTTTCCTGATGATCTCAGGAGATGTACTAAATATCTTGTTCCCTTGAGTTGATAGGAACATATCTCGGCACTCATCATAAGCTTCTCTGAGACAACATATTAATTACACAACTGGGTAGACGGGTGGAGAAATTTGGTGGTATAGTCCCGAAAAAACAACCCTGAACCTATCCCTATTTTCCAAATGTTTCCTAAATATGTCAGGTTTGACAGTACTGATGAGGAAAGGGTATTGTGGGTCTCGAATGTGGGCTTGCATGTTAGTGAATGGCTCAGGTCCAGGGGTAGCCCTAGACTCACGAACTTGGGGGGTTTTGGGCTCCGACTTATTAATCTTGATTCTACCCATGACCATTATGAAAAATGAAAAGCGGAAGGAAACTAGATAGTGAAAGAGGGACACAATACCTGCGTAGTAACGAAAATGCTCGGGAGAAAATGATGCAAGGAAGTTGAAAGCGACTTGGTATACCTGGTACTAGGAGCTCGCACTTTGGCTATATGATATCTCGTAAAAGAAAGTATTTTACCACAGTGAACATAGAACAGGGTTAAACGGCTTTAGATTACCTGAAAAATGAGGCTAGGAAGACACTTGTAGGGCTGACGTCATAAGGACGTTGACATTGAGACGCGTGGCATTTGGCTATTGGTTATCAAAGTTTGGTTAGGTGTATACCACGTGCCGGGTTAAATACTAGTACTGGTCGTGTACTGGGTAATCTAGGACTTACCTTACCCTTGTGTTACTTGCGCTAGTTGTTACCTGAATGGGCCCACTAAGTAGTCCGGCGGGGTCTTGGAGCGGCTCTAAGCCCGCGGCCATCACCCCACGGAATGTGTCTCTTGGTGCCCCACCACTGTCACGTCACCTCATGCTTCTGGGGGGTTGTGCTTCCGCTTTCCCCAGCCTTCTTTGACACCCCCAGAAATGCTTAGCGTTGTTCTCCTCTTTTGACTGTTCGGCACTTGGACAGGTCCCGCTTTATCCAGATGTCTTGCACATATATGCTCCTTTGTGTTGAGTAAGGTTTTACCGCACAGTTAAAACTCTATGTCCTGTCCCCTTTTTTATATGGATTTTCACGCACACCAACCTGCTTACTCCTTTAAGTATTTCTTACCATTTCTTATTAAGATAATAGTCTTTAATCCCATTTGAGTAATGAGGGTTGATATAACAACATTGGCTCCATTTGGAGATGACACATTCATCCTCGAACATGTCGAGAACTCCGCATGCCAGCTATTAACTTCTTTCTGTAGGCACAACCTTCGTGACACCTTTTCCTTCCTTAGGTCTTAATAAAAACAACAAACATAAGAGTAAAAGAAAATAGATATTGTACAATATATATATATATACAGCAGGCCTCACAACCTGAATCAGTACTGGAAATAAGGCTTTAGATATTTCCCATTTACAGGGGCTTCAAGCAGGTCACCTTCCAAATTTTCCAACTTGAAAGTGTTATTTCCTCCAGCTTCTGCAATTTTGAATGGTCCAAACCACAATGGATCAAACTTCCCATGATTTCCTTTCTCGGCTCTCCTGACATCCCACCTTAGTACCAGATCTCCAACCTGCATTTCTTTATCTTTAGTATGTTGGTCAAACAAGTCTTTCATTTTTTCTTGATACTCTGTCAAACTTTGGTTTACCTGACTCCAGGTTTCTTCCAACTCAACCAACTGATTCATTCTTCTGATAAGATCATTTGGCTCCTCCTAACTGTCTTGCAGGAAACGATCTATAGGTAGAGCTAGCTGTATTGGAAACATTGTTGCTCATCTATAGACCAATTCATACGGAGACTTGCCAGTTGATCGCTTTCTAGTAATTATGTTTGCCCATAGTTCAAACTTGAGCTAAGAATCCCAGTTTTTCTGGTTTTCGTTTATGGCTTTTTTCAATGCTCTTACCAATGTCTTGTTAGAGGATTTCGCCAGCCCATTTCCCTATGGATAGTATGCAGTGGAGTGTCCCAACACAATATTGTATTTCTGGCTGAAGTTAATGAACTTGGTAGACTTAAAAGCATGTGCATTGTCAGTTACGATCTTAGTAGGGCAGCCAAACCTGGATATGATGTTATCTTCCATGAACTTGATCACTGCTACATCTGTGGAATTCCTCGCTCACACCGCTTCTACCCATTTAATAAAGTATTATGTGGCTATTAGGATCCACTTATGCTACCCACTGGACACAAGATGAATCTCTCCTACGAATTCAATTCCCCATTGTTGAAAAGGCTCTTCTATGTGTACTGGGATCATGGGCAAGGGTGAAAAATTTTGCTCCTCAGCGAATCTTTGACATTTTTCGCAAGCCCTGATCCGAGCATGAACATCTACAAAAATTTTAGGCCAGAAGAAACCTGCCTTGAAAATTTTGTGGACTGTGGCCCTCCAACTATAGTGTCCTCCACAAATGCCTTCATGGAATTCAACCATAACTTCCTCCACCTTGGGCTTTGTGAGACATAAGAGCAAGATTCCTGAGGAGTCTCTCAAGTACAACCGACCATTTTTTATAATAAACTTTTGGGATTTTAATATTAGAGTTCAGTATTTCGTCTTATCACAGCTCGAGGGACACCTGAGAGTTAGAATATACTCTACAATCTCCTTGTACCATGCACTGAGTAGGTATTTCATGTGAGTCTTCTGAATGGCAGTTTCTACACCGGGATGCTCGCATGTACCTTCAAGTACCTCTTCAAATCCCATGGTTAATTTTATTCCCAAGGCTTGACAGTTAGATTCAGATAGGATCTTTGCTAGTCCTTGTCCCTTTATAAGCTTGGTGGGGCGAATATCCAACTCATATTCTTGGATCTTTGCTATCCACTTCCCCCTCTTACCCTCAATGTCACCTTGGATCAAAATATCTTTCACTGCAGTAGTGGGTACGAAAGCAGTTATAGTTTACTGCAATACGTACATTCGAAAATCCTTCAGGGACTTGACCAGGGCATAGGCTTGTTTCTCCAAAATATTATATTTCAGCTCAGCGTCTCGAAGCACTTGACTAAAAAAGGAAATGGGTTGCTTGTACCCTTCTACATTCTTCTGTAATAGTACCACTGCTACAGTGTGAGGAGATGCAAACGAGAAAATCATGAAGGGCTTACCGTAGTCAAGACCTGCTAGTACAGGGGCTTCTGTGAAAGCACTTTTGATTCTATTAAATTCTTCCCTCGACTTGGCAGTCCACTTCACATCATTATCTTTCTTCAACATTTCCGTTATATACCGAACTATCTCTGTGTAGTTCGGTATGAACCTCCTAAAAAAATTTATGCGTCCAAGAAACACTTGAACTTCCTTCTTGTTTCGGGGTAAGGATATGTTGTTTATTACTTCTACCCTTTTGGATGAATTTTGACCCCAGCTTTAGTTATAATATGACCCAAAAATTCCCCTTCTTCTAAAGCAAACAAAGATTTTTTTGGGTTCAAAGATAGCCCATACCTACGGCATTTGTCAAAGGTTCTGCACAAGTGATCGATATGCTCGGTATCATCCTTGGAGAAAACTGTGATATCATCCAGGTACACAACCAAAAATTTGTCCTTCTCCCCTACAAAAGCGATGTCCATGGCTCTCTGAAATGTGGTGCCCGCATTTATCAACCCAAATGGCATCCGAGCATACATGAATGTACCCCATGGAGTGGTAAATGTCATTTTCTTTTGGTCTTCTGGAAGAACTACCACTTAATTGTACCCTAAGAAACCATCCATCATGGACATGCATGAGGATCCCACCACCTTCTGCAATACGTGATCCATTTTTAGCAATGGATAATTGTCTTTAAGGGATGCTCTGTTTAAGTTCTGAAAATCAACACACAGTCTTATCTCTTCGTTCTTCTTTTGAACTGGGACCAAGTTTGCCAACCATTCGAAATACCTCAATGGTACAATGATTTTGGCCTTCAACATTTTCTTGATCTCCTTTTCCATGGATGGGAGCAGTAAAGGATTAATCTGTCTCAACTTTTGTTTGTGCGGCTTAGCATCTCCTCTTAATGGGATCTTATGTTGTATGATGCTAATGTCAAAAGTTTCCAGGTCTTGATAAGACCAGGCGAACACATCCTTGTAGGACTGGAATAATGTCAGATATTTCTCTTTGTACTCTTCGGAGACCTTCTTTGACAGCGTCACAATTTTGGGGTCTACCTCTGTCCCAAAATTTAACTCCTCTACCTTCTCCTCTTTGACCACCTTATTATGACTGGCTGGGACATAATTTTTGTCAAACAACCTTTCCAAAGGCACCAATACTCTAGGGATCACATTCCCTTTGAGCTGGAGTACCTTATGGCCAGCCACAGTATCCTCCCACTTATTCTTGGGTGAATCTTCAGTCTCTTCTTCTTCTGCATCTGTGGTCCAATTGGAGAACTCTCCAATAGTCTCCATGAATCTTTTCACTTGTTCTTCATCTTCAAACACCTGCCAGTGTTTGATATTATCTAGGATAGAGGGACGATAACGAACCCCTATTTCATACCTCAACAGGGGGTTATGAGGGGGTCTAAAATTACTAGTTGCAACAGCAAGAGAATTGACCATTCTATTTTGGTCCCTTGGCATGAATTGAATGTTGAATACCAGGAAGAAATTTTCTACGAGATCCCACAGTTCATTCTTGTAGGCCCTTAGTCGGGGGTGCTTTTCCTGACACTGATTCATGATCTGCCTTACTACTAGCTCTGAATCCCCAAAGACTTTCAGACTTTGGATGTTCATGTTTTTGGTTGTCTGCAACCCCAGCAGCAGCGCTTCGTATTCAGCCACATTATTTGTGGCTTCATACTCCAACTTGAAGGAAAAATGGACTAACTGCACAATCGGAGAAATCAAAAGGACACCATCTCCATTCCCTTCTCTGGAATTCGCTCCATCAAAATGTAGGGTCTAGATACCCCTTTCTTCCTCACTTGTCAACTGTTCAGCCTTCAATTGGCAGAATCTCGGCTCCTACAAGAAATCTTCATCTTCTTCAAGCATCAAATAAGAAAACTCCCCGTCTTTACTATATACTGGTGAATTCACTAAGTTATCATCCTTGGTCACCATATTTACGAACCTTGTCTCCCGGTACAACCTTCTCTCTTGGCCTCCAAATACTAGAATGGTTGCGTAGGTCAGATCCAACTTTATTGAACCACCAATCTTTGTCCCCCATGATCTGGATAACAGCATCCCAAACTGAGCCGAGATGTCGGCAACCACTATATCCATTACCACACTTTTGGCTGGGATCTAGGCCATATTTACAACCAAATCTTTGATCATCCCCAAACATTTTACTCTTTTAGAATCAAAAGAATACAAGTCTTTTTATGGACAAGTAATCTAAAATCCCAATTGTTCCATTACTGAAAGAGGTAGCAGGTTATGGGATGCCCTAGAATCTAGCATGCAGTTATGCAACAACAAGTCATGAATCACCAGGGAGACATAGAAAGGAGGGGTCGACAAATCTAGTTCTTCAACATGGGGACCAAACACTACCATGGGCCTTTCCTCTTGGAGGTTAAGACTATCCAGGATCAGGTTTATTTCTTGAGGAAGAATGAACTGAGACACTTGAGCTTGGTAGGCAAGTTGTTTCAAAAGATCGGCTAGGGGGACTAGGATCTTGACCTTTTCCAGCTCTTTTTGAAGACTAAACGCAGTGGGAGACTTCTCTATAGGGTTTTCCTTGGGCTCTTTTGGCATGACTGGAGGCTTCTCCTCCGTTGGAATATGTTTGACATTTGCATGAGGATTAGCTACAGACTTAGAAGAAGAGGGGATAGAAACATTAGGGTTTACAGGTTCATTGATAAGCTTCTTACCTTTACCTTCAACCTTCTGAACGATTGGCTCCTTTTGAGGCAACTCTTCTTCTAGCTCTTGTGTACGGGTCCTTTTCCTGGAGGACTGGAGATCATACGTTCTGTGAAACTATGCTTGCATGAAGTCAACGAATTGTTTGCAATAATCATCGATATCAGGATCTTTAGCAACACCTATTTTCTCATCTTCTTTGTGGAAAGAAAGCTCTACCTCCTCACCCTCCTGCAAAGAGAGTCCCACATCCTCACCTTCTGAGTAAGTGAGATATTGGTCATCCTGCCCGTCAGGAACCTCTTCAGTAGAGCCATCCATTTGCCCTTCAAGATACAGCGGGGGTTGTATGTGATCTTGTTGTTCCTTCCAGTCTCTCTGCAATATTTGCAGAGGAGGTTTTATGTACTGAGGGTTATAACCCCAGTTTGGAGCAGCTTGGGGTGGCCTCAATGATGAGTTCTTTGCTTCCAGCTCAAGCTTCACCAGCTTGCTTTAGAGGTTCTTGATCATCTTGTTCATTTCCTCGATCTTATAATTCGTTGCCTCCCTTTCTTGATTTGAGGTAGAGGTTTCTTCTTTACCTCTTCATCTAGAATCGTGGTCCATCCTCCCTTTAGATTTTTCCGTAGAAGAAAAGTTTGCTTCCACTTCTAAAGCATCAGTCTGAGCTTCATCTAGGGTGGAAGAATTTCTTTCCCTTAAGGAGAAACCGAAATCTGATTTGAACGCTACTACAAACACCACCTTAGCAGCGATTTGGTGAGGCTTCTTTGCTGGTAGACTTGTATACAGTTTATTAAACCTCTTAATGAATTTAGACACATCTTCATTATGTCTTTTCCTCAGGGCGTTGAATTCAGTAAGACAATATCCATGATCCTTTTTCTCTCCCCATTTCCTGGTGAAGGTATTTTCCATTTCCTCCCAGGTATTAATAGAGTGGTCTCCCAGGGTCTTGAACCATTTACGAGCCTCACCATCTAAATACTGAAAAACAAAAAAGCCTCAACACAACATCTAGATGCTCAACATTGAATTTCTCTACAAAAGCACAAAAAAATTCTAAGTTTTTTTGGAGGCAGTGTTATCCTCCCCATTGAAGCGAGGTAGGACCTTCAGGTAATCTTGAGGCGTGTCATTCAAGATCTGTGGTAATGCAAGGGGGGCATATTTGTTCAAAAAGAAACCAGGAATAGCCATGATAGGTGGTGGAGGTGGATGAGGATTCTGTTGAATAACACGAGGTGGCGGAAGGGGAGTGTGTATAACAATAGGGATGTACTGAACGAAAGCTTGTGGGGTTGCTTGGACAGCTGGAATATGTGAAGTGGTAACCTCTGTGACTTCTTTCACTTCTTCGGCTTCAGGAGTGGGATGCAGAAAGAAGCTTGAAGTGTCTACAGACTCAGGCTCATCTTTGACTTCAATATTTTCAATGGAGGAATGACCTGGAGAGTATTCAAGGATTCTGGTAGTGGTCTCAGGGCCTTGAACTTGAGCCAACTGTGAGGAAGATGGAGAGTCTTCCAAGGAGAATCTTGGTATATCAGTATGAGCAGTCTGCTTTTCTCTCCAATTTCTTTTTTGTAATATCTTCTCAGGGTTAGATACTGAAGGAGTTCTCAGTTGAGACGTATCTGACCTCAGGTGGGGCTTATTTTGAGCCAGGACTGCAAAATGGAGATAAAATTTGAATTATAGTGGAGTCACCAAGGTGAGGGATCTACAACTCTCAACCCTTCCTACTCACCTATTTTGAAGGGTGAATGTGTTTTTGTCATATCCCAGGGATTTAAATCTTTAACTTTGTTTCCCTGGAAACGGCTCCAAAAAGATGTTGTAAATCCTAGAGACAGCCCTGAGTTGTAAAAGGACCAGTGCCTAGGACATCTTAAAACAAAAGGAACTTTGACTAAACTATTTGTAGCTGACAATATTAGGCTTCCTTGCAATTAACAACTAGTGAAAGTTTTTTAAAAGAGTGGGACCGAGACCTTAATAATAAACACAGCAACTAAGAAAACTGCAGAGGATGAGTATGAGACTGAATAAGTGAATGCGTCAGATAGCTATAAATCATAATGCTGTAAAGAGGGCCAGCTATAAAATGAATACACAGTTATCAAGTTCAGTGATAGTTCATCTTACAAAGTGGGATTGAAGCCATTTCTAACAAAAATACAAACAACTTACTAACTGAAAGTAAAATGCAGGAGTGAAATATGAATTTCACTCGAAATTAAAAAGTGAAAAGAAAAATAAGGTAAGAGGTCACATAGGCCCAGTCATGAGTTATCATTACTTCTGGTGAGATGGAGTCATGGCTGCTACTGGAGAAAAAAGTACTGTAGTCGTGGAAGAGCTATCTTTTTTCTTCAGAGGCGTTGTTGGCAGAGGTGAAGATGCGGTAATCGGAGTATTGGTAAGATCGTTACACCTCTGCCAGATGTTGGCTGCTGGAGTAGGCGTTGTAACAAAGGCATCAACCAGAGCATGCACCTCAGTCAACTCAGCATAGTTTGTTTGGACAGGCAACCGTTGCTTGATCTAACATAGGAGGGAGAATTCTTTACCGAGAGAGGAAATTATAGTTTTAGCCTTGAGCCGAGTGGTCTTTTCAAACAGGACGTCTGTCTAATTCATCACTTCTGTCATCTTGAGCTCATATACTTGTAACGGATGAAACACAGTTGTTCCAAGCTCCCAACATGATGGGAGGCCTGCCTTAGTAAGTTCGATCCACTCCTCTTTGAAATGTTCCAAATTTGTCACCATATTTTCCAGACTACCTAATGCATGAGTGCGCGCGGCTTCTTTTTCCATTACCCTTCTGAGCTCTATTACCTCCTTGAATCTGTCTTCTACTCCTTGAGTTTCCAATTCCTCGGAGCTCAGGTTGTTCAGGAAGGTGATATACCTTTTGGCCATTTCCACTTTTGTTGCACCCTCTGTGTGTCCTTTGTGTAGCATTCTTCTGAACTGATGAACTACTGCCCTCTATTCTTCAATTAAAGTAAGAAAGGCCCAACGCTTTCTTACCTTTGCGATAATGTCCATCCAGATCAAGCGTCTGGCTTCTAAGAGGGTGACATTTCCCTTCATTCGGTTCATTAGGTCCTTGATACTCTTTTCTTGTTGAAGCTTCTCTTGTTTCGCCTCTTCGACTTCTTTCTGTAAGGCTGCTACCATTTTTCCATTATCCTTAATTTAAGCCTCAAGCTCCTAAATCTTCTATTGGGCAATCTGAACCTGTCTCTCTGCCACTTGAAGGTCAACCCACGTTTTGGTTAACTGCGCAAGAGTGGTATCAGAAACCTCTAGAACGGGAGCAACGCATACATGCATATCCCATCTTGTCTGCAATTCATCTCTCTCTTGCTTGAGGGAAACCATCTCATTCTCGATCTTAGCTCTCTCCTCTTTTTCTTTAGCCAGGCAGTCAGCGAGCTCGGATTTATCTTTCTCTATTTGAGCTAATTCAGCAGTTTTCACATGCTGAAAACAGGGCATACTCAATTTATGTTTCAAAGTTGCAACCTGTTTTTGCAACTCTGAAATAACATGACCCTGAGGATCAACTTTACCGCTCCCTTTTCCATTCACAGCTGCTTGGAGACTCCGCAAATCGTTTGAAAGTGCCCGGGAATTAGTCTTCTCTATCCTGAGGTTCTCAACCACTTGGTTATACTTAGTTTGGAGCTTCCTTAGGGTGAGAGAGATCGTCATGACCTCATCTTTCAGCATGTCGCCGAAACACTGAAACAAATTGCATTTGTCGATTGGGGGGACTTGTGACATGTTCACTGCAACCTCTAGAGCTCTGTAGCTGGTGGTCCCGGCCTCTGGATCTAGAAATACTTCTGTCATGGCCATCAACAGCTACTCCTTATCCATATCAAGCTCTGTAGTAAGCTGAGTATGATATTTGTCTACATATCTAGATAATTCAGACCAAATATTCTCTCTGATAGATCTATTTTTGCCCTTTATTTCGTCTCCCACCTCAGCCCTATTAATGGAGACAGCTTGTGACACCTATGAGAAATCAGATGAAGATGGACCATCATATCTCACCGTAAAACTTGCTTTTCCTTTGTCTGACTCTCCATGCAGTACCACTTTTTCGGGCGGTGGCTCTTCCTCAACATCTTCCTCATCATTTGTTCTCTACCTTTTAGGGGGTCAAGAACCTTCTCCTGTGTCCACCTCTACATGTTCTCCTGTGATCCTGGCTTCTTCGACCTGTTTCTTTCTTGCTTCTCGTGTTGAAGCAATGTCCCCTTTTTCCCCTGTCGCTGATGACTCAGTCTCCATTTGTGAAAACAAAGGCCAGGTATCAATATTAGCTCTCCACTTGATGAAGGGCCTAGATTTGTGAGCATATGCAGTTGACTTAATCTTCCTCCTCTTGTTAGAGATGATGCCTTTTAGTTCATAAGGCCAAGCTTTCCCTTGCCTTAAATCCATATCCTTGAGCAGGGTTTCCACTATGGGGAGGGCATGCCTTGAGTTAATAGTAAAGGGGCCGATGGTGGTAGGAAGCTTAAGAATGAACCCATTTTTCGTAGGGACAAAGTGGAACTGGTCAGCCTTCAAGGTTTTCCGGAGGTACTCCAAGGCAAAAATCTGCACGGTGGGAAAAACTGGCAGTCTGTAAGGGGGAACCTCTGCACCGTATACCATGATCTCAGTGTAGTCGTCACATAGGTACCAATCTTCTGTGCTTTCTTCCTCATTGAACTGTAGCCAGTTCCTCTGCTTAGGAAGAATCCTAGGTGGAGGGTTGTCATGAATAATAGTATAGGCTATTGTCATGAATTCATTCAAGAAGTTTGAATAACCCACCCCATTAGCCAACTGATGCACTGCGGGGTTCCACTCAAAGACAGTTCTTGGTTGAGAATTTATCCTAGAAACCTTTTCCAAACCCAAACCCTCAAACTTATCAGCCTATTTGAAGAGGAAGAGGTAGAACACCATGGAGCAGAAACAAAAATGGCCTGTGGTTGGGAGGTCTTGAAACTGGGTTTGGATGCGGAGGCCAAGAAACGAGGGATATCCAATATAACACCTGGTTGTGACATCAACCATAATAGGGCTACACATTCCTTCAAGACTCACTCGACCCCCTCTATGCCTAGTAGCCCTGCAATGAGAGCAAGTGTTGGCTGAAGGTTTTCCTTGAACGTATTCAGAGGCACCGAGTCCGAAGACAGGAAAGCTATAAGGTGAGATTCGGAAATAGCAGCGATGAAATCACTTTGCTACCTCCAGGGTAACTTGGAAAACTGATGGGATAAAGACATTTCAGTGAAACTGACATAATTTGAACTGGGGGGATAGTAGAGGGCTTTCCTGATGATCTGAGGAGATATACTAAATATATTGTTCCCTTGAGTTGATAGGAACATATATCGGTGCTCATCATAAGCTTCTCTGAGCCAACATATTAATTCCACAACTAGGTAGAAGAGAGGAGCAATTTGGTGGTATAGTCCCGACAAAACAACTCTGAACCTATCCCTATTTTCCAAATGTTTCCTAAATATGTCAGGTTTGATGCTATTGATGAGGAAAGGGTATTGTGGGTCTCGAATGTGGGCTTGCATGTCGGTGAATGGCTCAGGTCCAGGGGCAACCCTGGACTCGCAAACTTGGGGGGTTTCCGACTCCGACTTCTTAATCTTGATTCTACCCATGACCATTATGAAAAATTAAAAGTGGAAGGAAACTAGAAAGTGAAAGAGGGACAGAATACCTGCGCAGTAAGGAAAATGCTCGGGAGAAAACGATGCAGGGAAGTGGAAAGCGACTTGGTAGACCTTGTACTTGGAACTCGCGCTTTGGCTATACGATATCTCATAAAAGAAAGTATTTTACCACAGTGAACATAGAACAGGTTTAAACGGCTTTATATTACCCGAAAAATGAGTCTAGGACGACACTTATAGGGCTGAATTCATAAGGACATCGACATTGGGACGCATGGCATTTGGCTATTGGCTATCAAAGTTTGGCTAGGTGCATACCACACGCCGAGTTAAATACCAGTACTAGTCATGTATCGAGTGTCCTAGGACTTACTTTACCATTGTGTTATTTGCGCCAGCTGTTACCTGAATGGGCCCACTAAGTAGTCCGACGGGGTCTTGGAGTGGCTCTAAGCCCGCGGCCATCACCCCACGGAATGTGTCTCTTGGGGCCCCACCGCTATCACGTCACCTCATGCTTCCGGGGGGTTGAGCTTCCGCTTTCCCCAACCTCCTTTGATACCCTAGAAATGCTTAGCGTTGTTCTCCTCTTTTGATTGTTCGGCACTTGGGCAGATCCCGCTCTGTCCAAATGTCTTGCACATATATGCTCCTTTGTGTTGAGCAAGTTTTTACCGCAGAGTTAAAAATCTATGTCCTGTCCCCTTTTTTATATGAATTTTCACGCACACCAACCCACTTACTCCTTTAAGTATTTATTACCATTTCCTATTAAGATAATAGTCTTTAATCCCATTTGATTTTTGAGGGTTGATATAACAACAGATCCCATAAAAATAGCTGCAAATTTGATTAATGTCCAGGAAAAAACTGATACAAAATTGTGTCCTTGAGAAGCCAAACCTCCAAAAGAGTCCAACCATTACAATAAATAAGAAAATACATCATATAGACCTCAAAACCACTCTCCCTAGCCTCAAGGAGTCAAATACATGAGATAGGAATTAGTTTAACTTACTGCTAAACAAGAAACTGAAGACTAGGAAGACCCAACAATTTTCCTCTAAAAGAGAGGAAACTGATTCATTTAGTCTCTAGAGGACTCTCCTAGTGTATCTACCTTAGATAAAAGTCAAAACATGACATTTACATTCACCATGACCATTTACATCAATAATTTCTTCATTTTCCTTACTAAAAATTCAAACTGGAGTAAAACTTCAAAATTTGCTGAAGATGGTGAAAATGCAATTTTCTTGGCAAACGCCCAGTGCCCTAACAAGAAAATAACCTCTTTTGAAAGAAACTTTGGAGGCCTTTCCGGTGTCCAAATCAGCTCCAGGATAGCTCATTGGAAAGCTATACGAGTATAGTTTCCAAATATGCCTCCAGTTTCCAAAATTATGCTCATTTTCCCTATCAAAAAGTGAATCTCCCAAGAATGGTAAACACGCAGTGCCTGGGTCAAAAAGGAAGCAGAAACATGAAACTTTTGTGGTTTTTTTGCACATTTGAAGGACCATTTCTCCTCCGCATTCTCTGAAAATTGCTATGGTTGATGTATTCATCATTATGAACATGATGGTGGTGGCCATTTGTCATTTTGATGACTCAAAAAGAGTGCAGTGCCCTGTGTCCTAGAATTACTCAAAAAACCAGAAATGCACTAAAGTGCCAAATGTGCCAAAATTTGCCAAAATTGGGAGGTTACTTTCTTATCAAGTGCTTGAGGCATGAAGAGACACCTTATAAATTATGTCTAACCTCTCCTTCTCCATTTTTTTGGTCAAAGCTTGAATTTTTGCATCGGCTCGTTTGAGCTTGGCCCTTGCAATTTTGTTCCTCATGGCGTAGTGCTTTGCCATTTTCCTCTAAATGTCATTGTCCTTTTTGGCCTTCTCTAGCAAACTCTATAGATGCAAATTGGCTCTATCAAGACATGATTCTCTATTCTTTCTAATTTCTAGCGCAAGAAACTCACTTGGAGTGAGTTGCTTTGCCAACTCAGCCTCTCTCTATCTCTCAAGGGCTAGAGCTCTTTTCAGCCCTCTATTCTTTGGTTTCTGTCTTGGAAATATCACCAAATCTCTCCAAGGTCTCCTCCAATAGTGCATTGGAATTTTCTACCTCTCTTTGTGCTTTTATGTTCTTGACCTCATTGATAATCTGCTTGGTCTTCAATTGCTGATTTTCTTGCTCAAGAAAATAAATCGCATACTTTTCTCTGTCAAGATTAACTTGAAGTTCACTAATATTTGGTTCTTTGCCTTTGATTGTTGCACTGATGGTTCTACCCTCATCCTCCTCATCTAGGTCAATCAACTGAAACTCCTACTCTATTTCATGTTTATCCTCCTATTCATCAATGATTGGCTCCTTAGCCTTTTCCTTGCCCTTTTCCACCTATTTGGTTGATGAACAAGGCATGGCCCCTTTCACTCCAAGTGAAGCAAACACAAGCCTGTGGCCTCTCTGATAGGTCTTGGGAAATGGCTCAACATTAGTCACATTATCCCAAGTTGCCTCAATGTCCTTCTCACTGCTTGATGACTGAGTATCATGATGTGATGATGAAGGGTTATGGAAAGGTAAAGAAGTAGGATCAACATGAGGTGAATGCAACTAACTAGGTGATGATGTATGAGAAGTAGGCTGAGATGGAGGAGTGGATATGGGAGGATGAGATGATGAAGGGATACTTTGCTCATGCTGACTATGTGGGGTAGTGAAGATTTCATTTGCTATGAATGTATCCCATGAAATTTTATTTTGCTCAAGCTAATGCATGACTATCATCTTGATGAGGGAGTGATGGAAAAGACCCTGCATTTGATAATTATAATCAAATTTTTGTACAATGTATGCCATCTTGTCAATTGTGCAGGAGAGATAGTATGGTATGTGATGCATTCTGAATCTAGTGAAGTGCATGAGGAGTCAGATATGATATCAATATAGTCGAGAAAACCTCCCCTCACAGGTGAAGTATTTCATGATTATATTCATCATAGGGAAATGTTGGTAAAGGAGATGAGAGAAAAGGAAAATGGTCTTTTTGTCATCCTTGTATCTAGGTTTGAGATATGGTTCATAGTAGCTCTGATCAAGGTTTCCTTTTTTAAACCATTTCACTCCCACATTAGGGATCCCTGTAGTAGCTGAAATGGAATTAGTGGACATCGTAAAAGTGACCCAAAAAAGAGTGACCTACCTATCATGAAGATTTGTAATGAAGTAACCTACAAATATGTCAACATAGGGTGATACTGGATCTGCTGCACTTTCTCACAAAACTCAAAACAACTAACATGTTTAAAACATGACAGAGTGAGAGGAGAAGCCATGAAATCCTTTGTGGTTACTGGTTCATATCTGATGATTTTCCCTCCTTTGTGGTTACTTTTCTTTGGTGTTTGTTCCTCACTGACACCTATATCCTCCTCTTCAGACATTTTGAATTTGAAGGCTTTGGAAACCATAGGGTAAATGGAATGAGATGAAGAGAGTGAGAGATGATATGAATAGCTTAGGAAAATAGAGGGAGTGAATTTAATGAAAACCTTAGGATTTAACGATGTTTATGACTGATATGTGTTTAGGGACATGAATATGGATATGATGCATGAAAAATGGGAAGGAAATACAAACTAGGGTTTCATAGCAACAAAAACTTCAATTTTTTTATGGAACACCAAATATACTAGAGGAGAGGTGTCTTTAGGGTCTACTTACTGATTAAAAGCCTTTGGAAGAAATTGATGAGGAAATGAAGCTTGCTAGAGGTGGTGAAATTATTTGAAACCCTCTCTGTGCAAACACGCAACATTCTAGAGGAATGCGTAGCGCCCAGGAAAACGTGCAGCGACTAAGTGAAAACACACAGTGCCTGTGTAAATTGGTGAGGATTTTTCGGGAAAACGTGCAGTGCCTCTGGGTAAACGTGCAACGCCTAGGTGAAAACACAAAGCACCCTTGAATTTTCTCAAAATGCTCAAAAAAATTGAAACTTTCTCCTCTGCTGGAAACTTCTGATGGCTAAATGGATGCAATGACTTGCTTTGAGGTGTTTTGAAAGGTTTTATAACATAGTGGATTTTAAATTTTAATTTGAATCACCCACTTTTCTAATGTTCACTTTTCCCTTTGGACTTTGGCATTGATACTCTTTAACTTTCTAACTTTTTGGCATTGAAGGTTGATCAAACATGGAGTTTGGCTCTCTTTTCTCCACTTAGGCCAGACATGATTGCATTTGACATCTTGGGATTGAATTTATTACATATGAGAACATAAAATTACAATTGGAAAAACATAAATAAATTACATATTGAATTTTATATCAAAATGACATTTTGATATAAAAATCATTAAACTCAAAAAATTACAACTCTGAAAATATAAAAATTACATCATGATGATCTTACTTAGTCCCTCTCATATATGTGTTTACCTCATCTGAAATGGACGAGTGATTTTGAGAAATATAAAAACCTAATGACCTAATGGGGCTGCTTTAGACCTGACTTTCATGAATGAGATTTTGACTTAAAATACTTCCAAGTGAAAAGAGCATTTCCATAGGTGTTTTTATGCTCAAGGAGACATGAGAATGAGTTAGCCAATATGATCTTCTGAGGGATAATGAAGCTTATTGACAAGGACAAGCACCAGTGGAACAATTTTATATCATGTCTTAATGGAATGACGGAAAATTTCTTCAGAGTGGGACACCTAAGATGCACATGCAAAATGTGTTTTGATCCCTGGTGGAAGTATGCAAATAATGACACTAATAGAACTTATTCTTCATAGTCATTAAGAAAATTATTCACACATCCTATGTTTTCATAAGATGGCAGGTCACATACCTCAGACATCATACAACGAACTGATTTGGTAATTCTTAAACAACGCTTTTTGGATACTTCATGGGGCTTATTCTTCCAGTTTTCCAACTCTTCTTCTGAATCCAAAGTGAAAGAACTATCATGCTCCCAACTCAACTTTCCTTTTGCAGTAGGGTTAACCCAATCTTGTTCCTTCATTTTCATTTGATAAATTTTTTCTATTTTTGATGTGCAATATTTTTCTCTAATTGGTTATGTGTAACTTTCTCCTTCCGATGGATCCAAGGGAACAATCACCCTCATATTGTTTCCTTTAAATATCATTTGTTTCTTCTTTAGATTAATTATGGCCATATTATAAAATTCCTCGTCAAGTCCAAGCAATGTAGGATAAGGGTTACTATTACACCCAAGTACACCATGTAAGACCAATTTTACCCTAAGTAAAATTGCTTTCACTATGTGAAATAACTTAGTAAAACACCTTTATTAAGTTGTTTATGGTCTAAACAGGAAACCCCAAAAGGAAATAATACACAAATCTATATTTGTTTATATTTCCTGGTCATATTTAACCCAAAACAAGGAAATCAATTAAATAAATCCTTATTTATTTGATTATTTCCTAGGAATAAGTTATTTAAATCCTTATTTAAATAGTATTCCTAGTTAAATTTGACTAAATCATTTATAAATAATTAAATAAATAATTATTTATTTAATTATATTTCCACCATTTCCTTAAAATAATAAATAAATCATTTATTTATTTATTATTTATAAATAAAGGAATTGACCCAAGTAAAAAATCCTTTTCCCTCCAACAAATATAATAAAATATTCCTAAAGGGTGGTTCTAGAATTTGATTAATAATATTTTATTCATGCACCAAGTTCTAGATTGCCCTAATATTTTGTTATAAATAGAAGGGTTTTCCCCATTCATTAGTCACCTTTCATTGCATTAGTCCCTTTGACTGGGACACGTGGGCGACAATGTCGCTCTACGAACTCCATGATGTTACAACCTCGCGGCAACACTGGCTATGTAATATCTTTAAGTCTGCAGTTAGTTGATCCAAATAATGTTGCACAAATCTAGATCTAAGCATAAAAGACATTAAGCAGTAAAAATGAAATATGGCTCCATGCATCCAATAGACAAGACAAGAACGACGTATTTGGAAGAATTTTTTATATTATATTAAAAGGGGGCACCTGAGAGGAAAACAAGAAAGGTGTTTTCCGGTTCTCCTCAATGGGATGGGTTCTTGACAGTCCTCAGCATTTCAGATCTAAAATTTCTCTCTCTTGTTGGTGTAGAAAACCCAGACAAAGATAGAACTCAATGGGAGCTCACAAGGCAAAAATGGAGAAATGTGACCAAGTGTATAGATCCAGAGTGATCTAATGCAATGGAAGGTGACTAATGAATGGGAAAACCCTTCTATTTATAACAAAATATTAGGGCGGTCTAGAACTTGGTGCATGAATAAAATATTATTAATCAAATTCTAGAATCACCCTTTAGGAATATTTTATTATATTTGTTGGAGGGAAAAGGATTTTTGACTTGGGTCAATTCCTTTATTTATGAATAATAAATAAATAAATGATTTATTTATTATTTTAAGGAAATGGTGGGAATATAATTAAATAAATAATGATTTATTTAATTATTTATAAATTATTTAGTCAAATTTAACTAGGAATATTATTTAAATAAGGATTTAAATAACTTATTCCTAGGAAATAATCAAATAAATAAGGGTTTATTTAATTTATTTTCTTTGTTTTGGGTTAAATATGACTAGGAAATATAAACAAATATAGATTTGTTTATTATTTCTTTTTGGGGTTTCCTGTTTAGACCATAAACAACTTAATAAAGGTGTTTTAATAAGTTATTTCACATAGTGAAAGCAATTTTACTTAGGGTAAAATTGGTCTTACATGGTGTACTTGGGTTCATCTAATGATAATAAGTTATATGACCAAAAAATGGTGTAATAGATTTCCCCTCAGCATATGAGTGTTAGGAGCAAATCGTATGACCGAAGTACGTTGCAAGAATTCAATCACTAGACATCAAGAGGGAAGTCAGAGAGAGAAATGTAAGGTAGTCTAATGTGCTAAAGGACTAGACCCTGAGGAGATGAGACTTATAGGTGCAACAAGTCTCTAGTTTATGAGGTGGTACCTATGCTAAAGGAGGCGGGGGAGGCATACCTATGCCCGCCGAGACAAAATACAAAAGAATAGTATGTCCAGTAAACAAGGAACCGAACTATAAAGTACATGCTAGCATAAATACGAGCCATAAAAATAGATTGATATATCCCACATACATGTTGTGCCTGGAATAACAGCCAGGACTTATACAATAATATTTTAGTACATGAGATACCAATACAACCTAAATGCCCCCTATACACGGGGAAGGGCTCGCAAAATCTGACTGATACATGCAAATCGAAAAGGCGCTGCAAGCGGCTGAGGCCAACATCATCAAATGTAAGGAGCTGCATCAAAGGCTAAAATGAAGAAGTCATCCGAGCATATGGGGGGCTACCTGTAGGGCCACCCCCTCATGAGGGTTGAGACATCTCACACATACCCGGGAATCACCAATAGTTGTTGCTACATCACTGGACCATCAAGTATATGGATCACGATCATGTTGAAAGGAGCTCAAACCAAGGTACACCGCCCTCTAGACCTAGCTTCTGGAGTAAATGAGCTGATGTCGACAGAAGGAGGTCTACCATAGGTGAGGCAATAAGGGATCCCCAACTAAGGCACGAGAGAAAATAGTAGAGCGACTAACAGACAGACACTAATGATGATGATGAAATGGGGGATACGGAGTAGCGGATGGATGACTTCCCTTGTTAGAGCATAAATGGCATGAATGGCTTGGATAGGGGACAATGGTACTGAAGGCCATAATGTGCAACACGAGAGAGGGACCAAGAAATGAAGGAGGGAGGACTATAGCGGGATACAAAGGGACTTGAGATAGACTCCATGACTGCGATGATGAATCAACTCGGATGATCTAAATAAGGGCGACTCGATGGTGCTGCCATATAGTAAAGGTCCAATGGGGGACCATAAAAACATGAGTACAAAAGGGTATCTCTTGACGAAGATCAACACGAACAAGGACAAATATGGAGACCAAGTGGTGCCCCTAGTATGAGTGTTGCAAGAGAAGAAATTTGATTTTGAGGAGGGTTATGGTTGAGGGGCATAGGTGCCCCCAAGCATGTTGTGGTCATGCCAAAATGTATAAAGGGGAATCTAGACACATTTTAATGATGTGGTGAGCCATTTGTTTTCATTATGGTTATGCAACATAAGAAAGGAAATGGAGGATTACCAATCTCTTTTAGTACTGCATATATGAATCAAATGGAATTTAAGTTTCTGGGTTGGCATACCTGGTGTCACTATCCTAAAGAGAGGATTTGGAGATAATGAATTGATGCTCTCCTATAAAACCCATAGGTTGGTCAACAACAATGTCTAAGAGACTGGGTTGCTGATGTAAGATGAAGGGACGATAAGGGGTATCATCCCTAGAGTGATCTGAAGTGATATGGGACTCTAGAGGTTCATCTAAATGTGGAAGAATAATGGTACTAAAGTCGACATGACTAGATACACTAGGAGAGTTATGGAGAATTTCTTCTCCCGGTCTCTCAAATATGGGTGACCCCTTACCCAAACATGGGGTTTCAATGTAATGGCCACAAGGTTTATGTGGTGCGGATGCATGGGTTCAATGTAAGGGGGAATAGATAAAGGTAGGGGTGGGGATTTATTCCATAATTTCGTCATCATGATAGACGATGGGGTGACTGGTGGAAGAAAGACCACCTGACGCGACGAAGCTACCTGACTCATCATCATGAGAAGAGAGGTTCACATGCGCATCACCACAAGGGGTGACAGAAGACAAAGGATCTACCGATGTTGAGCCTAGGGTGATCGCTGAAGGAAGGTCAGGCGAAACAACATGGGAGGATTCAGAGGGAATGTTCCCCGAGGGTCTCATGTATGATGATAGGTAGAAGATGGTGGACGAAGGCTCTGTCATCTCGACATCAGAAGGGGGAATGTCAATGGGAGCCGTCATGTCTAGTATTTCTGCCGAAGCAAAATGCGCAAATAGGGGAGAGGTGGACTCGTTGCGCTTGGCCTTGAATTGGTGGACTGCGGCTAGAGAGGTGCGAAAGTCCTTGAGGCGAGAACAAAGGTGGGTGTAATGGCCATGGAGATCACACAAATCATAGGGGTGGTTGGTGTGAATAGTCTTGGGGTTCTTGGCCGCAGTCACGGAAGAAACAAAGGTTTCTAGGACTGTGGACTCAGGGAATGTGACATTAACCATGAGCTTGAGATGAGTTAGTTCAGGACAGGTATGGGTGTCATGACCGACAACATCACACAAAGCACATTGGATGGTATGCTTTGGAGGCTGAGGAGGGGCAGGGTTTAGTGGGGCAGCCTTGTCCTTTGATGCCCCCCTGCGGCTTTTTCCATTCTTACCTGAAGTGGTCGTAAAAGGAGGTGGTTCCTATTGAGGTGACTGAGGCACTGTTACAGTGGAAGAATTCATGGGGACCGGTTGAACCGGGGTCAAAGCAAGATAAGGTTTGGAGTGACCAAGCAAGGTAGTGGCTGGAGTGTCAAGGTACCAGACAGGTATTCTGAGGGTCAAATTGGGGAGGGAGAGGGTGGCCATGATGGGAACTGAATAGACTCCGGGAGGGGGAGCAAGGAAAGGTATCTGACCAGCAGGGTAATGGCCAGGAGGGACAGCTCCAAGATGGTTGAGACCTGGTGGAACTGAACTAGGAGGATAGAGGGGCTCATGGGTACCAGCTGTAGGAGAAGGGCTAGAAGGAAGAGTTCTGGCTGGCTGAGGTGAATGGCTAGGAGTAGGTTGTGGGGGGAGAGGTTGAGGTAGAAAACCTAGACAAACATAGAACTCAATGGTGGTCCTTTTTTATATTAAAAAGGGGGCACCTCTAAATCCTCCCTTGTTGGTTTGCTTGACCTTCCTTTAGTGATCACCCTGGGCTCAAAATCAGTAGATCCTTTATCTGCTTACTCTTCTGTCACCCCTTGTGATGATGTGCATGCGACCCTCTCTTCTTGTGATGATGAGTCAGGTAGCTTTGCCGCGTTAGGTGGTCTTTCTTCCACCAATCACCCCATATTCTATCACGATGATGACATTATGGAAGAAATCACCACCCTTGACTTTATATATTCCCCCTTACATCGAACCCATGCGTTCACACCACATACACTTTGTGGCCATTACATTGAAACCCAATGTTTAGGTAAGGGGGCACCCATATTTGAGAGACCAAGAGAAGCAATTCTCCACAACTCTCCTAGTGTATCTGGTCGTGCTGACTTTAGTACCATTATTCTTCCACATTTAGAAGAACCTCTAGAGTCCCATATCACTTCAAATCACTCTAAGAATGATATCCCTTATTGTTCCTTGTTGTTGACCAACCTATAGGTTTTCTAAGAGATCATCAGTTCATTATCTCCAAATCCTCTTTTTGGGATAGTGCCACCAGGTATTCCAACCCAGAAACTCAAAGTCCATTTGATTCATATATGCAGTACTAAAAGATATTGGTAATCCTCCATTTCCTTTCTCAAACTGCATAACCATAACAAAAACAAATGGTGCACCATATCATTAAAATGTGTTTATATTCCCATTTTTTCTAAATACATGTTGGCGTGACTACAACATGCTTGGGGGCACCTATGCCCCTCAACCATAAAAATCCCAGATCTCAGCCAAAAAAAACACTGAAACCCCCTTTCTCTAACAGGTCGCACTTTTTAGGTCATTTCCTGGGACAGGTCGCAGTTTTTTGCCCAGTACCTGCTACCCAGGTCGCAGAACAGACCCCAAAAAGTGTGACCTAACCTGTTCATGAGCTCTGGGTACCTGTTAGTTTTAGTACCTTGTACTTCACCAGGACACATTTTTCCCAAGAAGGGTCTCTTCACCTCAAAATCGGATTTCCTCACTTACAACACTTGTACTTGAGGCACCCCTTTGCCTCCATACTTGTACTTGTCTGTGTTGATTTTCATCATGAGTTACCATCTTGTACTCATGTTTTCATGGTCCCCCATTGGACCTTTACTTTGTGGCAGCACCATCGAGTCGCCCTTGTTTAGAGCATCCGAGTTGAGTCATCATCGCATTCATGGAGTCTATCTCGAGTCCCTTTGTACCCCGCTATAGTCCTCCATCCTTCATTGCTTGTTCCCTCTCTTGTGTCGCACATTATGGCCTTCAGACCCATTGTCCCCTATACCTCATAATATTGTGTCATTCGCTGGCAGGTCATCCATGCCCTTTATGCTTTAACAAGGGAAGTTTTCCATTCGCTACTCAGTACCCCCCACTTCATCATCATCATTAGTGTCAATCTGTCAGTCGCTCTACTATTTTCTCTCATGCCTTAGTTGAGGATTCCTTATTGCCTCACCTATGGCGGACCTCCTTCTATCGACATCAGCTCATTCATTCCAGAAGATAAGTCTAGAGGGCGGTGTACCTTGATTCCAACTTCCACTCTTGTTCGGTGCCCCAGATCAGGCAAAGGGACTACTTACTGCCCTTTTACTTGGTTGTTTCTCACCTTCAGCTCCTTTCATCATGATCTAGATTCGTATACTTGATGGTCTAGTGATGCAGTAGTTGTTCTCCATGATTCTCGGGTGTGTATGAGATGTCTCAACCCTCATGAGGGGTTGGCCCTGCAGGTATCCCCCGACATGCTCGGATGACCTCTTCCTCGCAGCCTTTGATGTAGTTCCAAACATTTGATGATGTAGGCCTTAGCCGCTTGCAGCACCTCTTTGATTTGCATGTATCAGTCATATTTTGCGAGCCCTTCCCGGTTGATAGGGAGAATTTGGCTTGTATCTGTATCTCATGTACTAAGATATTATTGTATAAGTCTTGGCTGTTATCCCAAGCACAACATGTATGTGAGATTCATCATTCTATTTTTCTAGCTTGAGTTTATGCCAACATGTACTTTATAGTTCAGTTCCTTGTTTACTGGACACATTATTCTTTTGTACTTTGTCTCAACGGGCATAGGTATGCCTCCCCCGTCGCCTGTAGCATAGGTACCCCCTCATAAAATGAGACTTGTTGCACCTGTAAGTCTCATCTCCTCAGGGTCTAGTTCTTTACCACTTTATACTACCTTACATTTCTCTCTCTGACTTCCCTTTTGATGTCCGGTGATTGAGTTCTTACAACATACTTCGGTCATACGATTTGCTCCTAACACTCATACGCTGGGGGGAAATCTGTTACACCATTTTTTGGTCATCTAACCTATTATCATTAGATGGACCCAAGTACACCATGTAAGACCAATTTTACCCTAAGTAAAATAGCTTTCACTATGAAAAATAACTTAATAAACCACATTTATTAGGTTGTTTATGGTCTAAACATGAAACCCTAAAAGGAAATATTAAACAAATCTATATTTGTTTGATTTTTCTCATGGAATAATTAATTAAACAATAATTTAATTATTATTTCTCATCATGTTTAACCCAAAAAAAAGAAATTAATTAGATAAATCTCTATTTATCTTATTATTTTCTAGGAATAATTATTTAAATCTTATTTAAATAATATTCCTTGTTAAATATGACTAAATCACCCACAAATAATTAAACAAATCATTATTTATTTGATTATCATTCAACCACTTCCTTAAAATGATAAATAAATCATTTATTTATTTATTATTTACAAATAATTCAAGATGCATATTTAACCCAAAACAAAAGGAAATTAATTAGATAAATCCTCATTTATCTTATTATTTTCTAGGAATAATTATTTAAATCTTATTTAAATAATATTCTAAATGGATTAAATATATTAAATCATTATAAATAATTAAATACATCTTATTTATTTAATTATCATTTAACCTCTTCCTTAAAATAATAAATAAATCATTTATTTATTTATTATTTATAAATAAAGGAATTGACCCAAGTCAAAAATCCTTTCCCCTCCAACAAATATAGTAAAATATTCCTAAAAGGTGGTTCTAGAATTTTGTTAATAATATTTTATTCATGCACCAAGTTCTAGACCGCCCTAATATTTTGTTATAAATAGAAAGGTTTTCTCATTCGTTGGTCACCTTTTTATTTTCATTATATCACTCTGGATCTATACTCTTGGTCTAACTTTGAGCCATTATCATTGTCACATTCTCCATCATTTTCTTTGTCAGCTCCCTTTGAGTTCTATGTTTGTCTGGGTTTTCTACACCAACAAGAGAGAGAAATATTAGATCTAAAATGTTGAGGACCTTCAAGAACCCATCCCATTGAGAGAATTGGAAACACCTTTCTTGTTTTCCTCTCGGAGTGCCCCTTTAATATAATAAAAAAAATTCTTTCAAACATATTGTTCTTGTCTTGTTTATTGGATGTGTAGACCGTTTTACTTTTTCTTGCTTAATATGCTTAGATATAGATTTGTCTTCCATTATTTGGATCAACTAACTGCAGATTTAAAGATGTTGGAAGTCGTAATTGATGTTAGGGCTATTTTTATTCATATTAAAGTGGACACTTCGGCAGAAGATTCATACTAACCGATTCTTTGTCATCAGCAATCTCTATTACTTCAA